>JAHWFO010099380.1:190645-224406 GCA_023313115.1 Rhysida immarginata
CCTACAAGAAAATTATATTATTAATTTCTCTATCTCTCAGAACGCTTTTGCTCACTTTGTGTAATGTTTTCTGTTCAATAAATCAGTCAAATATTCTGCAAGTCATAATCATTTCTTCTTCTAAATGGACTTCCGTACTAACTTTCCTTTCAATTGCATAATTCCTTCTTGGCGCATCGATTAAAAAAGCAGTAAGATTAACTGACATCATTAAATATTAACAGCTGTCTCCTTCTTCCTTTTCAACAACATTCGTTCCCATAATAAACAACTAATCTTTAAAACGCGTGCTCTCGGCCATCCTAATAGCCACTTTCGATATTGATTATGAGAGCATAAATAACTATGCCTCAAGAAATGCCGATTTAAAAATTTAGACAATATACACAGCAGAAATCGAACTTCTAAGAAAGTTCGAAGTAACTTGACCTAAATCATTTTTAAGCAAATAACATTAGATAATAAACTTGAAGACCAGGAGAGCAAAAGAATGGTATTTAACTTTGAGGAGAATTTTGGATTAGGAGAAAAGGCGATCAAAATCTTGATATACTCATTCCAACTAATCAAGAATCAAGTTTGATAATGTAAAATACTAGCTTCCAAAAATTTTTTTGAAATACACGACTTATTTCTTCCTTGATGTTTCCAAATCATTTCAAGCTATGAAATTATAGAATGAATGTGACATGCGTAATATGTAACAATTTTTTTTTTCAAATAGACTAGCGTGTAGCAGAAGATTTTACAAATTTAGCACTTTTACACTTATTCATTGCATAACTCTAGTAGTGCTTCGTGCAACCGAAACAATTTGGCGTAAAAATGTATAATATTTAAAGTATCTGTTCAAACATTGTTTATTAGCTGTAAATGTTACTTCAGTGCTCATAAATAAACACTTCTAACGATTCTAGTTGAATTTAAAGATCATACTCTGTTTGATAGAGAGCTTATTTGATTGGCCAGAATCGAAAATGAGATAATGCCATTTTTCTTATTTCCATAGGTCTCCAAAATTATATTGACAACGAGAAAATGAAGATTATATCAAAAAGTAAACAAGGAATTTTACTGAAACTTGAACGTTCCTAGTAAAGTTAATCCTACATATCCAATCAGAATTCGCCTAGTGTGAATAAAAGGCATGCATCATCTAGCCTCCAGATAGTCGACATTCAGAAACGCTGTTCAACATTGAGCATTTCAATAAATATAGTTGGAGTTTGTCTTGAAAGTACAATGATCCTTCACATCAACGTCTGAATGACTCTAAGATAGAGGGTAGGCCTGAAGATTGGAAGCAGATCAAATTCAAATCGACGTTGCAAGGTGGCTGAATGTTTCCAGATAAGAGGTTTCCGACCTCTGGAGACAATTCCAAGAAATTGGAAAAATAACCAGAGGGCCATGGCAAGGACGCCCAAGAACCACAACAACAGGGAAATCAGTATTTGGCTCTTGTTACCCGATGCCGTAAGGAGTCAGCAGCGAGATAACTCTCTAGATTTGTAATATGGAACTATAATGTTTAGGCAACTTGTGTACAGTGGTCTTCATCGATGAGAGCTGTATTCAAGAAGACTTATGGTATAAATCCCAAATACCCCTACGGAAATAAATTGATCGGCTTATCTGGACCGAATCACTGTGCGATTCTAGGTTCCGTTTAAACAAATTCTCTATATTATGGGGCAATCGCATGAATTCCACTCCATGTGTTTGATCGAGGCACTGTGACGGTCAAAGGTCGACATCTTAGAATCCTATGCTAAAATATTCAGAGGAACCTTTGGTCCACTGTTCATTATTATAGGTAAAATATAAAGTTTTCCCAGATAGGGCTACTCCGACCGACGAAAATATTCAACGGATCGAGTGGCCAGATTTAAATACCATAGAACAGCGGTTTTCAACCTGTGGTCTGCGGTCTTCAACCTGTGGTCTGCGGTCTTTCCAAGAACTCTAAACACCATTAACTTAAAAGACACAGGGTAGGCCTAAGAGATTCCGCTATAGAAATTGATTCTAAAAAGGATTCCGTGAGTCAAAACGGTTGAGAACCTCTACTACAGAACATGCCTAGGATGGTCTGAGAACCGCTACTAAGATGCCATCCCTCTCCCAGAACCCATCCTTCGCTAAGAAGAGCCTTATTGGTTGAGTAGAATCCACTGCTCCAAAACTCTTATAAGCAGCATAAGGATTCCCTATTAATGCCTTCACCGTCGTTCCAAAGACTACAGCATATTTGGCTCCGATGCCTCAAAGCGTATGCTCCGTGATCTTGAGTGTTTTTTGGAACGTTTCTGTTATGTAATGTTCTGTAAGCCATCATTGTCTTTCCATAACAAATTTCGGTAAAAACGTTATTTACCTTTTGAAATAGTCTCCACTTTGCGTTTGTCAATTTTAATTTTGAACATCAGTGTAGGTTACTTCTGGGAGGCATTATTTATATCATCAAGTGTATTAGTAGCCCAATAACTCGAACTTTCAGGCAGGCCAAGTGCTTAACTGGTTTGACAAATGCAGGCCTTTTGTTGTCAATCTGTATACTTACTGAAAAGAATTATTAGAGTTTATTTGATAATTTAGAATTTATAGAGAAACGAAAGTAAAGAAAAAAGGTCCACTTTTACCTATTTCTTTAGGAAGTTCCTGAAAGAGGTTTCCTTCTAAGAGGAGGTGTGCCAACTTTTGGTGTTCGCCAATGTTCTTGGGTAGAGAACTCAGGCGATTCTTTCGTAGATCGAGCCACTCGAGAAAAGGAAGACATGGAAAGAATTCCTCGGGCAAATGCCTCAACTTATTATCCCGCAAGTGAACTTTCTACAATAAGAAAAAAATTATCAATGTTAAAGTATGTTATATCAATGATTAAATCATTACATAATGAACTATTCAGCTATATATCAAAACAAATAACATTTTTCAAATGTCAGAAGTTAACTTTCACCATGATTACATACACTGAGTGGCCAGATTATTATGATCACCAGACGTTTGCAGGATATCAGCTATGATTTCGCGCTGAAGTTTCTAGAGGGCCAGACCATTATAAACAGGGAAGCAAATTGTTTACCACGACAGTAGAAGTGACTTGTTTCTGAAGATATGGGTAAACGACGCGATTTAACAGCCTTTGAATATGAAATGATTGTTGGCGCTCGGGGCCATGGAGTTAGTGTCGGCAAAACAGCTGCATTCGTTAAATGTTCAAGAGCAGCTGTCGTTAAAGTGTTTAAAGACTAGACAGTCAACCGTAAAACTGGGTCTGAACGTGCGAATTGTGGCCGTCAGTAACTAGCCAATATTCGGGCAGAACGGAAAGTGGCAAGACTGGTACAAGACAACAGAAGGGCAACAGTGCATCAAATTAGTGCAGATCTTAATCAGGGATCCTCTCAAATGAGGATATGGAGTATGGAAGCCGAAGACCTATTCGAACACCTTTGCTGTCTCTAGTTAACAAGAGAAAATGTCTCCAGTTCGCACAGGAACACAAGGATTGGACAGTCGAGCATTGGAAAAAAGTCATGTGATCCGATGAATGACGTTTCCAGTTGCATCATGCAGATGGCAAAATGAGAATTTTGCGGAAACAGCATGAAAGTATGGACCCCACATGCATGAGTACAACGCTTCAAGCTGGTGGGAGCAGTCTTATGGTTTGAAGCATGTTTTCCTGGCATTGGGCCCTTTAATTCGTGCAGAACAACATCTGAATAGCACATAACTAAGTATCGTTGCTGATCAAATTCATCGTATTGTCAGTTCTGAATTGTGACATTTTATTTAAATTGAAATGGTTCGACACAAATTGGTCTAAGTCAAAAAGTTAAATTTGACTTCTAAATAGCAATCTCACAACATAGTGAATTAAAATTAAAACTAAGAGAAACATTAAAACTTGGCTTGTGATCAGTATAGTGGACTTCAATATTTTAAACTTCGTTGTGTTTTTGTTTATTTTAAATAAATTTAACTTGACGAACAACCTTTTATGTTACTAATAAAAGAACTGGTTGGTTGAATGCTAAGATAATGCAGACAAGAAAATAAGACATTTTTATTTTAAATCTTATATATTTTAGTCCCTTTTATTATTTTGAAAAATCCAAGATAAATCTTAAATCTTTTATAAGTCAAAAATAATTGATTTACATGAGAACTAAAAAAGAAGTTAAGAAAAAACATTCTGTAAGTAGACATAAGTGAACTCAAGAGACAAAAGGAATAATTCATTAAATCTGTAGATCATTAAATTCCAATAGAATTAAAGTTTAAATGGATACAAGACAGAAAAACCCCAATTAATCCTGAATGATGTGAAATTCATTAGCAAGCAAAATTATGACACTAAAATATAGTGTTTTGAGTGGAAACAATATTCCTAATTCTCAGAGATAACTATAAAAATAGTTTGCCAGGAGAGACAGAAAAATTGAAACTAACAATATAATGTTAGAATTAAAAAGTGAATAGGACATGTGGCCGACACAAGGAAATCCAAATATGAACTCATAATAATAAAGTTCAGGCTAGTCATTCAAAAGACTTAAATGAAATGCTGAAAAACATTTGTTGGCTGAAAATAGTTATCATAATAATATTGAGCTGTCTACACGATCATTCAAAATAAATATTAGAAAATTTGTTTATTTTAAATAAAATAAAAAACATTTAATGAAAATTAAATTGCTCTAAGGCAAATTTAAAGAGAAACAAATTAAAAGGGAAATTGGGACTACCCCCCTCTACTACAAAAGCCAGACCAAATCATCAGTTAACTTTAAAAAAAATGGGGCAAGAATCAGTAAACTAAAAAACCCAAAAAACATTAAAAAGAAAGAAACAGTTTTGCGGGTCGAACTGTCGAAGGCCAGACAGGAAAGATGACAAATCTCGCCGGACTAGATGATAAAAGTCATATGATCGTCACTGGCAGCGTGGACGGAAAAGGTAGCCTGTTCACTTTCAAGAAGAAGCGCAGATGCAGAAAGAAGAAGTTGGCCCAGATAGGGAGAGGAAGGCACGAATCAAGGCGGCCATTCTGGCCGCGATGAGGTATCTCCGGATCTTTGGCAGGCCCAACCCCCCCATCAGAGGGGATAAATAGCAGCTTCGCTGGATAACCCCACACACAGTCAACTATCGCACTACGCACCTTCTTTAAAAGAGACGGAGATGGCAAGGCGAACAGGCACTTGGAAGTCAAGATCGGTAGAACGTGCGTCTGGACGAACCTCGCCTTGACACACATTGAGGTGATAAAACTAGAGTGATTTCCAAGGCGGGCGATGCATTTGGTAATAACCAGCTGCCAGTGATGAGAGTCCATATTAGGTAGAAAGGAAAAAACATATCCCAGCACTATAATTTGTTCACACCACGTTATTGGGAAGGATCGAAGATAGTCTAACGTCCGTTTCCCAATAGCAATGCCATTAGACTTGACGAGATTGATGGAACTTCCCGTCGAAGTACTAAAGAGCTCGAAGGATTCTCTATAGATGCCCAGGGAATACGGATCAGATAAAATAAAATAAAAAGTAAAACAAAACGCAACTCTCAATTAGATAATATTTTTGATCAGATGCAAATAGCACTACATCATCAGCATATGCTAGCGTACGGATGCTGATGGAAGCAGCTGGCAAATCATACCCCTCGAACATCTGGGTGGCGATTAAGATATTGCAATAGTGGCTCCAAATAGAATATGTGTAAGAGGGGAGAGATGGGACACCCCTGCCTGAGGCCTTTGGACAGTTCGAAGAAAGGCGAAGTGGAGCCATTAATCGCAGAAGCATACAGTGCTGAGATAATCGTACCAAATTTCCGAAGATGAAGATGGTGAAACACTCAGAAAAGAAACACGTGATTCACCTTAGCAAAGGCCTTTTCCTGGTCAAGACTTAGCACAGTGAGAGTGTGAAGACGCACACACGCTTCCTCCATAACACATTTAATGGTAATCAGGTTGTCGGACATCCTGCGAGATGGAATGGAGCAGGATTGCCCCGATCGAAAAACTCGCCGTTGTTGGAGCATACCACTGAAGACTTTATAATCTGTGTTAATTAGAGTAATAGGCCTCCACTGAGTGATAAGTTCAGGATCCGGTACCTTGAGGAGCAATATGATTCTCCTCGCGGTAAAGTCCGACGTGATGGACGAAGGGTCCTTGAGGATCGAATTGAACACTTGCACCAGGAAAGGCCCAAGAAGTTTCCAAGCCGCATTAAAGAACGAGTACGGGATGCCGTCTAATCCAGGGCTGGACTGATGACGGCCATCCATCGATAGAAACTTCCTAACTTCATCTTCGGAAAAGGGACGGGTAATTGACAGGTCAGCGTCAGCAGTGGAATGCCTAAGTGCCTCGATCCACTTCATCGTGGCGTCGGATGGAAAGACTGGGTGGCCAAAAATGATGAAAAATGAGAGTGGAAGGCAGACAAGATGTCAGAGTCAGTTTCCACTGTCCCGTTTTCCACCACCAAACGATGACACCTCTTCTTATTGGCGCGACGCCTCTCCTCAGCGAACACAGCTGACGACATATGTCGGACGTCAGACACCCAGGACAGTTTGGCCCTGAGAGCTGCGCCGGCGGCCTTGTGGATCATTAGAGCGTTGATCTTGCTCTTTTCCTGTCATCAGCATACTCCCCCTTCGGAATGGAACAGCGGAGGGGGCGCAGGATTTCTTGCAGCATGAGGAGATGGCGCCGATTGCATCTAGCAGCGTCACACCCAATATTTCTGAAAAAACGACGGATCTTGGATTTGAGAACAAGTCACGAACCTAGCGACGGAGGCAGGTTGTGAAGGTGTCTTTCCACAAACCGAATGAACATTCCCTTGTATTTATCGATGTCAAGCAGAGAAACGTTCAGAAACCAATTGTTCGAAGTAGGGCCTGCAGAGGAGGCTGGGAATGGAGGGTTCCAAGACCACTTGATGGCACTGTGGTCAGAAAACGAGCATGGAATGACCTCCATGGAATCGGAGAACCAGCAAAAGTGGCGTCTAGGAGAAAAAGATCCAACCTCGAAGACAGAGAGAGTCCTTGATGAAGGGTTGACCCACACTGGCTGGAATGGGAAGAAGACGCCCAAAGATCGAAAAGTGCATTCCGCTGGCACAACTGGTAGACACACCCGGACGAAAAGATGTCGTTCTCATCCGGATGGCAATTGAAGTCTCCAGCAACCACAAGAGGCAAGGACAAGCACAGGTAAAAGTCGAAGTCCAAAGAAATTACCCTGCACTCGCAGACAAAGACACAGTTCGACGCCACGATGGAGGGGTTGAAGATGATACAGGCAACCCCTGCCCATGTGGTGAAGATGAGTTGATGAAGAACTGCGCAGATGGATATTTACTGCGAAGGCCAGGGAAGTTAGCAAGCTGTTGAGAAGCAGCAAACTTCACCTCCTGAAGAAGAAGGCCATCTGGCCTGTACAGGGCAATAAAGGATGACAAAACCGATTGCTTTAAGGACGAGCCAAGGGAACGAACTTTTAGGGAAAATACCTTCACTGCGAAATTAAGCTGATGGAGGCTGCCTTGTATCTGAAGGAGACTTGAGCCTCACCGATGAGGGAGGAGGCTCAGATGTCTTCCGTCTAGGGGAACGAGCACGTCCCGTAGAGGATGAGGGGCTGCGATGATGATGGTTTGCGCAGCTGTCTCCTTCAGAATAAGAGGACACAGGAATCCCGTCCCTCTTGCTACGATGACATCGGGCCTTTTTCTTGCGAGGGCTCTTAGGCGTCGCAAGAAGATCCCGCTGAGCAGACGCTGATGGCTTTGAGGTCCCAGCAGAGGAAGAAATTTTACCAGGCGCAGGCGCACAGACGATTCGCAGAGGCTGCGATGCCGATGAAAGCGCGGGTGGAGGAAGAGATGGAAACTCCTCTACAGCAAACACCGACTCGGAGCACAACGAATCGTCTACGATGACTTCTGCAGAGAGACAGTCCTCCAACATCGGGAAAACATCAGACGAAGGAGGAGGAGAAGGAACAGTCTCATGAACCACACGAGGCCGAGGAGGGGGAGGTGGCATTTCCCTTCCAGGAGTCGTAGGAAGAGGTGACGATAGTGGGGCCGTCTTCGATTTCCTCGGTGAAGGAAGAGGCGTGGTTGCTTTGCATGACTTGGCCGGAGAAGTCATCTTTGCTGGTTGCTGGGATGACATTCCTCGAGGCGGTGGCATTGGGGCTGCTGATAGAGCATCTGAACTCTCCTGGCACTGGTGGAATTTGTGCACGGTCTTGTGGCAAAACTCACATTTCCGAAGGAGAGGACAGTGTTTCCTAACATGAGAAGTCTTTTTGCAGTACCAGCAGCACTGCCTCTGTCCCTTGTAAGACACGGAGACGCTGCCTCCGCGCATTACAACGAACTGAGGAATGTCTCTATGGAGATCCATGTAGACTACGATGTTACCTGTCATCTGAAGTGGAGAATCTGGGTGCAGGGGGTTCGAAATTCTTCGCACCACCCCATAGTCCGACATGTAGTCTCGGAGATATTTTTCAGCCATCAGTGGCGATGCGCCCCGGATGAGAATTGGAACATATCCGGGTTCAGCATAACTCAGGTGGACGGTGGTTGCCCAACCTTGATGCAGTCAGCAGCCACTATTCGGTCTGCCACATTCTGTTGCCTGCAGAGCATCCTCGACTCAGTGGACGAAAACCTCTGCAGGACAGAGACAGCGGGGTAACCCGACGGAGGGACAGGAGGAATACCCGTTTTGGAATATACCTCCTTCATGAACATGCCGACGGAAAAGGGGCCATCGGCAATCATGTCTACCATGCGTTCCATGAGGAAAATATAAAGTTCAAAGATGGAGAAAGAAAGAAAGGCCTCCCCCAGGAGACACCGGGGGGGGGGGACCATAATTCGCACTAAACACTCTAGTAAAGGAGTGGCAGAGTGTTGAAAAAAAAATCTTCAGCACATGAATTTATACTTTCAGTAGTAACAATCCAAGGGCACACGGCTAGCACGCAGTGACAATGGACAGTCACTTCCCAGCAGCACACACATGTAAATGAAAGAACAGCTGAAAATTATAGTCAACAATCACAAGTAGACATATCATTGTGGGTGCGTTCACTTATTCACTTGGAGTCACTCCGACTGACTCCCGTGACTCTGAGTCATTCGGTTTCCGTTTCTTTATTGTCTCCGCATAGGGGGGAGTTTATTAAGCCAAGTCTGAACAAGTATTGTTTGTTGGGATAATGACCTGATCTGAGACGGGAGATAAGCTTCAAATCCTGTTTGGATAGGAGTATAGGCCTGACCAGTGGGCCATCAGGCACGGCAGTTAGAATCATCCTTTTTAGCTTCTGCCCTGGAGAGCTTGGGTTTCTCCATTCGCTTTTCCATACGTTGAAGAGTTCTTTTGCTAGATAAAGCTTCAAAACTGGAGTGGATGCTGGAAAGACTAGCATGAATTCAGAATTTCTGCCCTGTTTTGTTAGGAAATCAGCGCAGGTGTTCCCCGTTATGCCACTGTGCCCTGGGCACCAGATGAAGGAGACCTCAATATTTGACTGCTGTAAGACAAGCACATTAGTTGATATTAGTCCAATTTGGGAAGAAGATTTCCAGTTGCATTCTCTCAGCGAGCGGTGAAGGCTCGAGAGAACAGATTTGGAGTCCGAGATAATAACGTGTTTGTGTTCGTATCTGTAGTTTGAATTTATAATATGCAGCGTCTTAAATATTGCCCATGCTTCAGCCGTGAAAGAGTTTGGCGCAAATGTAGCTTGGTATTGATACGAATTCTCGGAATTGTAGATGCCTATTCCTGCTGTTACTTGCGGAGGCATTACTGAAGCGTCAGTATACCATTTCATGTGGTTGGCGAAGTTGTTTGCTAGAGCGTTATGGAAAATCACTTTTTTCCCTATCTGATTCAGGTTCTTAGAGACAGTAGGGATAAAGAACCGACGATCCCAATCTATAGTGAAAATTTCTGGATAGGGAATTATTGAGTATGACTGAAGTTGAAAATCTTGTACATTCAACATTCTTATCCCACTACGGAATAAATCCTGGAGAAGAGAGGAGCTTAAGTACTTCGGGATAGAGTCCTCGTGATTTCTTGCCTGGGAACCCCTACTAAGTATCTGGACCAGTCTCATATAGATTTTCGTTGCTACGCCCATCCATCTGGGCCAAGGCGGTATCAAGTTGACAGAATAGTACAAGGTGTCTATCGGTGTGCTATTCAATGCAGATAAAATTCTCCTGAGGGCCGAGTGCTCCAGCACCCTGACGGTTCTGGTTGTCGATTCAGGACTTAGTAGAAAATAAGGCGCATAATAATCCGTGATGCTTTTTATTAGGGACGATAAAAGGGCATCTGGTATTCGACCACCTGGGCCCCAATAATAATTGTAGATGCGGGTCAGCAAGGCCCAGTACTTATTTAGTTTTGCTTTTACCTTGCCCATGAGATTGGACCAGGGGAGAGTGTAATGAAACGGGATGCCAAGTTATGTATAACTTAACCTGTTCGGTATTCTTTCTCCGTACATGAATAAGTTAAGATTTACCCTCGTTCTCTTCTTATAGAAGGTGATGACTGATGACTTGTCCGGCGCAAAAGAGAAGTTATTGACCCCAGCCCATTCCGCAAGGTTGGACAAGGTGTTTTGTAGGGATTGACGAACCAGTGGGAGAGCAGTGTTGGAAGCCCAGATTAAAATGTCATTTCCTTGGAATATTTAAAATCTCCATCTTACGGAGAAGCCTCTGAATATTAACCGTGCCATAGAATATTAACTGCCGCAAGGTAAGAATTGTCTTCTCTTGTCTTGTAGATAGCGTCTGCCAAAAGTATCGGGGGAAACTGAGCGGATCTGAACGGCCGGAATCCAAACATATTATGGTGGAGGACGCCTTTAGCCTCCAGATAGGCTGCTAATCTGTTATTAATAATTTTTTCGAGGAGTTTGATGATGTTCGAAATTAAAGCAATCGGCCTGTACGAGGACCAAATCTGTGGTGGGGCATTAGGCTTCAGGACAGGAAAAATCGTAGTTATCTTCCATGTATCTGGAACATCTGCTAAATTCCAGCTTTTGTTAAACATTTCCAAGAGGACGAACCTGCCCGCTGGGGAGAGGCGTTTTATCTGATCGGTGGAAATTCTATCGTGTCCCGGGGCCGCAACACTTAGATCTTTCATTGCCTTAGTGAGCTCCTGGATAGTGAAGTTGGCAGTCCAAGCAAGATCTTGCGAACAATCAGACCCTCTTAAGTCTGGTTCGGAAAGACCGTCAAATGGATCAATTGCACCGGGAGATGGTGAAGTTAAATTGACCAGCTCATCAATCAGTTTCTTGGCTGAGTCCCATGGGGACAACAGGCCAGTCTCCGACTGGAAAACAGGAATCTTAAGGGAACGGGGCTTATAAAGTGCCTTGAGCACAGACCACCATCTTTGACAAGGGAGACGGTGGAGGTATCTAATAAATTGTTTCCAGTATTCACGCTTAGTAGACTTTAATATGCGCCTAGTGCGGGCTTGAGCTAATTTCAGATTGTTTCAGCATTCTTGACATTTGCATCTGTTGAACCCTTTTTTGCCCTATTACGTTCATTGATGCTGTTTTGACAGTCCTCATCCCACCATAACGGAATTTTCCTTGCTTGTCTTTTCCTGGTCGCTTAATTAGTTATCAGGGATTTGAACCACGGAATTAAGTCTGCCGGCTGCAAAGGACACTTCGCATTAGGGATCGGTGAGCCGCCTCTTGAGTCTATAACTTATTCGGCTTAGAGTATCGAGTACCTTGATTTCTCTCCTTTCCAATGACAATTTGTATCGGTTGATGATCACTAGAAGAGGGTTCCGTCTAGAACTTTGCAGGTAACAGGTGCCAAGAAATCTGGATCTGTGAGGACAAGGTCCAGAGTAGAAGTGGACCAAGGGACCCGCGAGGCTGTGAAGGTAGGATCTGGGGTGAAGTGGACTCTAGCTTTCTGCTGTTCTAATAAGACTTCAATTTGGCAGCCATTAAAGTTTCTATTAGCACAACCCCATTGGGGAGATTTTGCATTAAGGTCTCCAATTACCATAAAAGGAGGAGCAAGTTTCAGTGTAAAATTCGCCCAGGTAGTCTTAGGCAAAGTGCCAGATACATATACAGCATGTAGGTTAATCCATTGTTTGACAGTCCAAATTTTTAAAGTTACGCTAGCTAACTTGTCCTGAGAAAAGTTTTCCAAGAAATGATGTGGGATTGACCGTTTTATTAGAATGGCGACCCCGCCTCCTTTGTTCTGTCGGTTTAGACAATAAGTCTCGAAGTTAGAAATAGAAAAGATCTGAGATTCTTGTAAAAGTGTTTCGTTAAGAGTAATTATGTCAAATCTTTGCGCAATATATACCAGGTCTTCCCAATTGCCTCGGATTCCCCTAATATTCCACTGTAGTATCGATATAGCCATCTTTGGGATGGGACAAGTTGTTACAGCAATTGTTGGTCATAGAACTTTCATACCATTTGCGGAAGTTTTCTATATGGTAGGCTTGGAAATTTGTTTCCTGCAGAATAACATTGAGAATGTACTGTAGCGTAAAAGAGTTATCTTCAGGTTCATTATGCAGGGGGCGGAGAAAGATGGATAAGATTTTTTTTTATGAGGTCTAGACATTTTTCCGAGGAGATGGTTTGGATGTTTCCAAGGGTCTGCAGATGTGGATTGTTTGCTTGGCCGAGGCCTATCAGCCATTGGAACCGAGTTTTGGGAGCCGCTTTCATTAACTGGCTGAGAAAGATAGTTGTCAGTTGTTACTGGGGCAACCATAGTCTGGTCCTCCTGGTTTGCCTTCTTTGCTGGTTGAAATTGTTTGCTGGTGAGCCTGTCCAGGTTCGACTGGACCGTGACTTCGTGAGTCAGGGGTTCACTTACTTTGGTTTTCATAGCGTAGGTCGGAGACATTCCAGTTACCGGGAGCTTTGTGCTTGGATTATTAATTTAGCTTTGCTGTATGGGATGTGAAGACTAACTATTTTCTCTTGAATTTTCAACTCTTCTACAAAGCGGGGACAATTCCGGTAATAGGCAGAGTGAGCGCCCTGACAGTTAGCACATGACTTAGCACTGCTGGAACACTCTGTGTGTTTATGTTCAGGACTGAGGCATTTAGAGCACAATTCTGAACTTTTGCAGAATTTAGCCAAATGGCCAAAACGGTGACAAAGATTGCATTGTGTGGGGTTGGGGATATGAATAGAAGTCTCAAACGCCTGGTGCTCGTATAATATTTTGTCAGGTATTTTGGTGGTATTTAGAAATATGATCATTTTGCAGTAACTTGCCCCCTGAAACTTGGGAACTATCTTACGTACATGTTTAACATGTTGTCTTACGTTACAGTGAGCAGCCAGGTGATTAGGGTCCGTCTCAATAGGAACTCCTGCTATTTCGCAAGCCGACGCAGAGAGATACCTGGGAACACTGAACGAGAGGGAATAGTTGCCAATTTTGTCAAATTTGGAGAATTTCGTTGCTTGAATCGTCGACTGGAACTTAACTAGGTATGCTCCTGATCTAACTCTGTTAAATTCAGGGGTCATTCCAATAGTAGACCAAAGTAATTGTCTAAAAAATATATGGAGGAATGTTGTTATCCGTACCTCCCTCATCGACCGAAGACACGTCTCTGTTTCTTTATTCGCTTGGAGTTTACTCCGGAGACCTCCAACATCAGGGCACGCTCGGAGACATTCGGAGTTTGTTTCTTTATTCACTTGGAGTGCGACTCGGGTTAACTCCCTTAACTCCTGCTTTCAAGTTGGAGTCATCGGAGTCAAAAAATTTAATGAGAAAGACGACGCAACAATGAAGAGTGCCAACAAAGCTGTGACTTCAATGATGATTAATTTTGTTACAATGAGATAACGTTTGCGAGCGCGCTTGTTAGGAGCCGTGGCAACCATACAAACAAGAGAAGAGAAGACTTTATTTCTTCAAGCTGACGCATACGTTGTTTAACCATCAACATGGCCGCCTCTATCTTTCGAAAGTGCACGATCATAGCCAACCATAATTGGTTAGCCTTCCATTGTTGTAGGATTGGCACGATACAAACGAAAATTTAGCTTAAATCGATCAAAAATTTGATTCGAGACAATTTCTTCAGCATAATTAATAATTTTTATATGCTCAATCTGTTCTCATTAAAATTACAATTATGACCAGAATTTTGTTTTTATAAAAATAATAAAAAATATGTTATTGTTTATTCCTATTAATAAAAATAACTTAATGTTAAAGGGTCCCCATAACCAAAAGTGCCGTTGCCACAAGGGGCCCATAACCAAAAGGGGTACTGCTCATGCTTTTCTGATGCCTCCGGAGGTTGCGAAGAGGGAAAAAATATCTTGAATCGTTCACAAGCAGTGTTGCCAATTTAGCAGGGTGTGTCCAATTTAAAAGCTCATTTATATTGTTTTGTGCATTATACATTAATTAACGAAGTAGTAGTATAATATGCTGTTTATTAATGAATGATTTTATACTCATTTCTAAATGGAGAAGATAAAATAATAAATAATAAGAATAAATAACAAGTTCACCAATGAATAATGATGAGAGTTTTTGAAGAGAAATGAAGACTTGTAAGTGAATGGTAGATGGTTGATGTGCATTGTTTAATTTTTATTAAAAATGTCCAACAAAAGGCAAGCGCATGAAAAAAAAAGGTTAAATTGGCAATACTACTCACAAATGAATATAACGATCAAAGTCTTCGATTGTTACGTCGTTATGTTGACTCTGAGCCATGACGCTAGTACTCTGATCAGGTGATCACATTGACTCAGAGCATGACTTCGAGCGAATAAGTGAACGCACCCTGTAAGTCAATTTAAAAATTATTCTATAAACTGCCTTTAAAAATATAATATTTTAAACTATAAGAAAACAGCCATATTTTCAAAAGGAATGCTATTTTACAGACCCAAAAGGAAAGGAAAACAAACCCCCATGCATTTCCAAAGGAAATTGATCAACAATTTTTTCCAAAGGGAAAAGTACATATTCCAGTTATATTATGAACTGACTTATCAATGAAGAATAGTATTTAAAATTAGAAACCATATAAAATGAGTCATTAAATGAAGGAACAATTTTCCAAATTGAGAACTATGTTTAGTTCAAAGTACAGTATTTAATTATAGAAATTGAATACTTAAAAGGGCAATATATATTAAGCATAAAGTTGAATAATTAAGGAAGGGTCATTAATTCAAATTGTGCACTATATCATTTAGTAAGATGCATCACTATGAATTATAAACTGGATAATTGAAGATAGGGCATTATTTAGAATTGTGAGCTGGCCAACTCAAAATAAGGAAAAAAAATTCATATAAAAATAAAAGTCAAAATATGAATGGAAAAAAAAATATAATGAATTTTTTGAACATCACACTATCATGTTGATAGCGTATCCCAATGGAGATAGCTTCTTCCAACAAGACAATACGCCATGCTATGGTGCTCGTATTGTGCAGGAGTGTTTTCAAGAACTTGAAAGAGCCTTTACCTTGCTTAAATGGGCCCTACAATCACCAGATCTCAAACAAATTGAGCAACTGTGGGACGAAGTTGAAAGAGCCATCAGACAGCTGGTTCGACAACCATCTAATCTAACACAACTGGACAGTGCTATTCATCAGGCATGGTGTCAGATTCCTCGCATTACCTTTCGACATCTCTTGCAGTCAATGCCAAGAAGAATCACCGCAGTCTTAAAGGCAAAAGGTGGCCCAACGAAGTATTGATGGGCTGGTCATAATAATCTGGCCAGTTAGTGTACGGTTATGATTCGGTTTGCTGTGAAAACCAGTAAACAGAATTGTAAACTTGCAGTCTTCGATAAACTGATCTAATCTTTCTTCATGTTCTTTTATCTGACCATAGGTACACTATGTAGCTAAATATATCCGAAGAAGTTGATCTAGCTGTTCACGCGATCTGATACATCATCGAATAATACATCCTGGTGAAGGATTGGGAGCTCATATACATGTGTTAGACAGGCAATGCATATGTGACCTGCATGTTTATTTTTTTTATTATTAGCGTTTTTTTTTAATAATAAGCCAATCGATAGTGTTTGCTTAACTTTGCCGATTGTCTAAGTTTGTGTCTTAAAATGTTTTTTTTTACAACGCTTGTATAACTTTCACCGTTTGGGTCATGTTTGGATATGGCGCTATATGAAAAAAACTCGTGTAAAGCTGGGAAAAAATAACCTTCAAAAGCGTTGTTTTTGAAAAAGATTTTTTTCATTCACTTGTTCTGTTTTTTAAATTTCGTTTTTATTTTTATTTATCTTGTGTGTGTGTTGTTTTAAGATCTGTTGGGTTTTATTGTTGTAATTGTTAATGTATAAGTTGGCAACTTTTTTTTAGAGCTCATCTTGATAACAATGGGAGAAGCAGACAAGTCGTTGTTAAAAAAGAAAAATTCTCGGAAGAGATGCGGCAGTTCGGGGTTCGCTCTTTTTTTTTTTTCGGGGCATTCTTTGTTTTTTTCGGCACGAGTTAAAAATGTCCCGTAGCGTCGTGGGGTAATAGAAAACTGTCCTCCCGGACATGATGACCCTGCTAAGAATACTTACCGGTCCTGTGTTATTAGGATGAGAGATATGAGTTATCGTTTTCAAGAAATGCGGCTAAATCATTGGGGCTTATGTCAGAGGATTTGATAATGGCATCACCGTAATTGCGTGACTAGATTTTGCCGTGCGGGCAAACATCAAAGATACACACACCGGCCAATGAATTATGGTATTGACCTTCGTTCAATATGGTATTGACCCTCCTTTGCTGGAATTACAGAACATACGCGGTTTGGCATGGACTCTACAAGGTGTTGCAATGCAGGTAAGGTAATCGCAGACCATGCATTCGTCAGAGAGACCTTCAGGTCCTGCAGAGTAGACGGAAGCGGATGCCTTCGACGAATGTCTCTTTCCAACATGTCCCAAACATTCTCGATCGGATTCAAATCCGGACTTTGCGCTGGCCACGACAGATGTTGCAACTCAGTGTCATGTTTAGAAAACCACTCCTGCACAATTCTTGTTCGATGGACAGTAGCATTGTCGTCCATGAAGAACCCGTCACCATTTGGGTACAAATGCACCATTGCAGGATGGACTTGATCTGCAACAATGTTCAGGTAGGCTTTGGCTTTCACCCGACTGTCAAGGAATATCAGGGGTTCCTTGCCATACCAATAAAACATGGCCCATACGATGACACTTCCTCCTGCAGCTTGAACTGTGTTCACAACATATGAGGGGTCCATCGCTTCATGGGGCTGCCGCCAAATTCTCTGCCGGCCATCGGTGCAAAGCAATGTGTAACGTGACTCGTCCGACCACAACACCTTTTTCCAGTCGTCTACTGTCCAGTCACACCGTTCTTTACACCACTGCAGGCGAACTTTCCGGTTTGTTGCTGACACCAGGGACTTTCTCACTGGCATGCGACTTCCCTTCCCTATTCGCTTCAACTCTCGGCGCATTGTTCTGGAGGAGATGGGTTGCGATAATCCTTCGTTGAAGTCTGCCGTCAGTTGCTCCACAGTAGACCGTCGGTTTTGCCGTACAATCCATCTCAGACGACGTCGGTCCCTGTTTGTGTTGATTGTTTTTGATCCACAATTCTGCCGTTTCGACAACTCTTGTGGATTCCGTTTCCACGCATTGAACACCTTGGAGACCTGACCTTTTGAGATACCGGTCAGTTGTACTGTCCTGGAAATCGTAGCTCCTGAAACCATAACTCCTTTTTGGAACTCAGACAGGTGTGCTGTTTTCCCCATTTTGCTCAACTTGAGCAGCTGCAGCTTGTTCCTACCCTGTACCTGCAGCTTGGAATGATCATGTACCTCACATGATTGCATTCATTTGCATATCACAATCGTTTCTGACCTGTGACCCCGCTTTACATATCAGTACAGTAATTCATCACGGGTTTCTAATTCATTGGTCAGTGTGTGTAAGAAATTTTATTCGTCACAAGAACGTTCCATTGGGAAGAGAAATCGAACGGTTCTACTTGTCCGTGGATATAGGGTTTTCGGATGGTGAGGCTGAATAATTTGTTTATCTTTGTGGTCGCTTGGCCCGAAATACGCGCCCAGTATTCGATTTTTGTCTCCGTGGGTAACTTTAAACATTTGTAATGCAACAAGTTAGTGTTCTCGTGGTATCTATTTAATGCAGCGAACGTTAAAAGAAACGCTGCTTCCTTCCGAAGGTTTCACGAGAATTTCTATTTGTATTAGAACAAATGTGGAGTAGCCATGGTCACTCCCTAGTACGGTCATGACTATCAATATGACTTGTTTTAGAGCGATTATGTACTGAGCTCTGGGGATTGAATGAATCCCGTGTGTGTCAATAGTTGTGATGAGCATTGTAAAGATGAGCATTGGTCTCGTGTTCTGTGAGCTAGGGGTAACCAATGAGGCCCTGACATAGACACTAGTGGTTGTCGAGATTTGCAATTTGGAGAATTTGCACCGGGAAATTACGCCAGGGTGTAACAATGACGAGTCATTAAAAGCGGTGCGAGTTCTGTTAGTCTTGGTCGTTAGTGGGCTTTAAGTGTATTCAGTGTTTTCGAATAAGTATTCCCAGGGCGGAGTACGTTGTTGGAGGTTACAGTGCTCCTCCTCCAGAAAAAAAAGCACACGGTGTCGTGTTGTTTATCGTATTCGGTCGGATCCGAGGCTGTGGGTGTTGTTGTGCAGTAGTGGCTGCGAGATGGGTGTTAAAGCAAATCTTGACGGTGGAGTGCTTAGTTATAGAAATGAGCCAAATGCAAATGCTGCTTAAGATTAAATGAATTTAATAGCTCAATGAGACTACTCGGGTTGATGTTTGGCGGTTATTTTGGAAAATTTATCTAATTGTTGACTATTGTTTTACTATATTGTTCTATGGGGCCCCTAATTCCTGTAAAGTATTCATTTACTTAATTAATTTATTTATAATTTTTTTGGGATATTAAAAATTGTTGTTGTTCTTACAACCGCTTCTGATTTGATCATTGTCCTCTCAATTAGCGAGTCTGCACGTCTGGCACCACCCCCACGCAGGTGTTTAGCTTACTTGGCCTTTAGCGACCAGGGACTGCGCACATAAATCGGGAGAGCTCAGTGATTTCGAACGTGGCATGTTCATTGGATGCCACCCTTATGGAAAATCGTTAGTGAAATATCTACCTTGCTACAGGTCCCGAAATCAAATGTAAATCAATAAGTAAAAATGAAGCACGAAGAAGTGGTAGGCCAAACTTATTGATTGCAGCCGTTGAGCCCTTAAGAAGGTAATGAATGAACATCGCATGTCATCGGAAGCAACGATCACTTGTGAGTTTCAAAATATGTCGGGCGTCATCGCTCAGAAACTGCAAGACTGTTCGTCGAGTGCTAAGAAACATGGCAAAACGACGGTTGCAATGGTGCGAAGCTCACGCCATTTGACTATGAAACTGTTGAAACATGCGTTTTGGACTGATGAATCTTACTTCACGATCTGTCAGTCCATAGGGCGAGCATGGGTTTGGCGGATGCTTGGGGAACGCTTTATTTGCGGCTCAATTTGATACCTGTCTAGTTCGGTGGCGGAAGGATAATGGTGTGGGAATGTTTTTCTTGGTTCGGCTTAAGTTGTTTAATTCCTGTGGCTTGAAAAGTGAACTCTGCAACGTGTCTTAACATTGTGGATAACGCTGCACTTCCACCTCTGACAACATTTCTGGTAAGGGCCGTTTATGTTCCATACATCGAAGCTTGTGTAGCCATGGTTTGACAACATAGGTGTTCAAAAACTGGACTGGCCTCTGGCCTTCACAGAACCCAGATCTAAACTCTATTGAACATCTATTGGGAGGAACAGATTACGTGCCCAACCAATGCGTCCATCTTCCGTAGCAGATCTCAATGTAGATCTCATGAGTTCCTGGAAGATAGATTCTTGCGACCATCTACCAATACAAGATGGATGTTCAGATGTGTGCAGGCTACGGTTGATGCAAAAGGTGGACCTACATCCTATTCTTTTATGTGCCTCATGAGTAGTTTTCGGATAACTTTAGCCGTTTTGTGTACAAAGGTGAATTGAGTACCATTAAATCTATACCGAGGTTGAATGGCTTTTCCGAAGATCATTATCGAAAATCTTCTCCGTAGCACAATCTTCTTAAAAAGAAGCGTTTGTGGCTGAATTTCAAGTGGCAACACCTTAAAAGCATCAGGAAAGATGTCATCCTACCTCTGGAAAAGTCAGAACTTTATCTACTTAACTTGTAAATCTCGGAGTAATTTTATGTTCATGCATAGTTCTCATAAAACTATGAAAATTTGGAAAGGGCATTTCGCTCACATACAATACGGTAGTTCCCAAATTTACGCGCACTGGCCAATGAATTTTGCGGTTTGGCATAGATTCAATAAAGTGCTGAAGCGCTTGAAAGTCAATGGAAGTTCACGCGTTCACCAGACATTCCCTTAGCTCTCGCATATTTGTTGGAAGAGGATTTTGCTGTCGGATATGTTGTTCCAACTCTCCCAAACATCTCTATGGGGTTGGGCTAAATGACGGAAGTCATCTTCGTACTCGCTAAGCGACTGCTGAACCGTACGCGATTGTCATCATGAAGTAGCCATCACATGCAGGTTAAAAATGCAGCACTGCAGGACGAAGTTGGTCGGCAACAATGTTCAGGTAGTCCGAGAAACGCAGAGTTTCCATGTGCAGGATCTTGCAAATATATACAGGGCAGTACTGCTGGGTAGCCTATCCGCTCGGTTGCAAGGGCCCGCTCATAACAATATCACGTATAATTAAGGCCTGGGCGCTGAAACGTCATACATTGTTACATCATCATCAGCAGGGCAAATTTAGGGCTTGTTATTGGTGGAAATACGGTTAACAATGCCATACAGAGATGATGTAACAATGTATGGCGTTTCAGTGCTCAGGCCTTTATAGGTGACATTGTTATGAGCGGGGCCCTGCAGCCAAGCGGATAGGCTACCCAGTATATGAAGGGGAAAAGTTAGGCCCTTATTTTCTACCATGCTGATTACATTCTATCATTAGGTTCATCTAATCCCTTTTTAAATAGGTAATAAGTACACATCTGAACCGTATGACCTGAAACTATTTTGCTTAAAATCCGAATTAAAATTAATTCATACGTGTTCCACAGATGTTTCTAGTTCTTTGGCCGTGTTTTGTCCAGTCTGCTCTTCAGTACGTATTCGAATATACTGGATAATAAACATTCGAATCACATTAATGTGACCACCTGTTAATATCCGGAATAACCATCATGTGCAGCTCGGACAGCAGCTAGACTGGCTGGGAGAGACACGATAAGGTGTTGGAAAGTATTCAGTTCAGTTGGCAGATGCTGGAGGATGCAAGATGGCATATCCATGGAGCGAATAACTCGATCGAGATGTTCCCATTGATGCTCGATTGGGTTTAAGTCCGGGAAATTTAGGATCCCGGAAAGTACAGTAAAGTCTTCCACGTGCTCTTCTAACCACTCACGTACAATTCCAGCTGTACGGAGGGTTGATTCAAATAAAATGAGACGACTTTAAACGCCGCGTATGACTTTGACGGAATGTGATTTGCATGACTCGTCCACTGTTCATGGGGATTAGCTTTGTATACACTTGTTGCTGTTATTTGGGACATTTGGTGCTGAAACATGGCATCCAAAATCACAGCTTTTTGGGAAGGGTATATGTTTGGCCTTTCCGACGCTAACTTCAGTCTTTCGTGCATTGTGGAATTATGCAAACGAAATGGTATTGTGGTATCCAAAGCTACTGTGGGTCGAATAATCAAAAAGAACATATTGCGACCATCTAATGAACGTGGACGAGCAGAGAAGCAGACCAGAAACAAGCCCAAGCCAACACGCCAGCTCAGGTGGTGCGCGAAATCCGGTCTGAAGTGCTGAAAGAAAATCCCTCCCACACAGAGAAGTCTAGCCCAAAGGAAAGATATTTCACAGGCAACAGTCTCCAGAATAATTCATGACAATCTTGGGCTGGAGCGACGTCATAAAGCGCGCGGTCACAGACTGTCGGCCAGGCACGTGCAGGAACGATTCACCAACGCCAGAAAACTGTATGAAAACCATCTTGCAGGTGACCGATGGAAGTGAGGGCAATTTACTATCGCGAAAGAGGGGGCAAGGCCAGGTCCGATTTTGTCCGAAGGCGCAAGGAAAAGTTTTCAAAGGGCTTCATGGTGGTTGCCGGAAATTGCTCACGTGGACTGCTCACGATTCGTCGAGTTCCTGGAAACTGTAAAATTAGTGCAGCTTACTTCCAGAGTAATGTAATGGACCACATATATCGGCAGGATATCCCACGTCTGTACCCTGGTGAGCAATCAAAAGTTTGGATCCATATGGACAAGGCATCAAGCCACACTGCCAAGTCATCTGTGGCTTACTACAGGAAGATGGAACAGGAGACGGGCATACGAGTTATTCCCTTCTCTCATGTGCCTGTAAAATCTCCTGACGCATCACCGATGGATTTCTGTGGTTTTGGTCTCCTGAAACGACGGCTCGGAAGGCGCCGACCAAAAACCGTTGATTGGCTATGGAAAGTGTGTCAGCAGGTGTGGAACGAACTTCCCATGGAGTCCCTCAAACTCAGCCTACTTCAGTGGAAATTACGGTGCCGGGCGATAGTCCAACAACCTGGTTCTTACATCGAACACAACCGATGGTGGCGCCATGATATTACACCATCGTAACAGAACTGCAAAGTCGTCTCAGTTTATCTGAATCAACCCTCTGTATGATATGTTGCATTGTCGTGCTGGAAGATGCCATCATGCCCAGGAAAAAGAATGTCCACGTATGTGTTGTTGCGCGTAACTTATAAGTTGGGGCTCATAACTTTCTTGGGATTTTTTTTTCTTTCTCTTTCCTCGTTTATGGGTACCGGAAAAATGGGCAACGTTTTTATTAACCGCTGGAACCATTTGTAGCGTGGAAGGACTCCCGGTTCCTTTAATTCGGTCTGGTCCGCCTTCGGCATACCTCTCTTTTTTTGAGGAAATCTGTTGCTGTTCCAACTGCTCGTCCTTTAAGAATTTCATAGCCCTGTCGCCTAGGAATAGATCCCTACACATTGTTCCAAGGGAAGTTACCGTGTCCCCCTCCTTTCGTTAATTAAAGGAATTACTCAACGCCTTCTGGTAGCGTTGGTTTTTTGTTATAGAACCGAACTTGCCCTAGCAAACCACATACGGGAACATAAGTTTTCCATTCCCTATTTGCCTGGCCAGGCTATTAATCTTTACGTAAGAATTTGTGAGATTGTCGGGTTTGTTTTTTGAGCAAGCGGTTAACACTTGTCTTAGAGACTTATTTTTCATAGGACCTTGTGAGGCAGATCTTTTGGGCGGCTGTGCTCCTTTAAAATTCCCTTACCCAGACGGTGTCGGTTGGTATATCGGTGCTTAGTACGTCGTGTCTTTTTTCCCCTCCTCATTAGGAAAAACCGTCTAGCCAAGTTCTTTTACATGGCGATAAGCCATTAATTTGCCTTATGTCAAAAGCATTTACGTCCACGGACAGGAAAGTCAATTATGTAATTGACAGGATCCCAATTTCTCCGACTTAGGTGCTTATTCTACGCTCCTAAATAGTTTTTTTTAAAGATCGATGAAATTTTTATGAATATTTAATTTAAAAAAGGTAATTAATAATTTTTATCTCCTTGTACAACGGATTGTTAAAACTAAATGGCTTCGTTGTAATTGAGCTCTTTTGATTGTTGAAATCAAGACTTTTATTTTGTTAAGAGTTTTTTGTTTTTAGATTTCTTCGTGCCTTGCGCAAGTTTTTCGGAATTAACTGAGCAGTTGCTAGGAAATTGAAGGGGAGGGGTGTGTGGTTTTGGCAGTATTGGGACAGTTGCCTCGGAGCTTTGGTCGAGAGCGGTCTACGGAACGCAGTCTCTACTTCTGGCTGCCCGCCCAAATTGTTTTTTGGCTGGATAATCATGTTCCCTAATCACTTAAGTTTTATTCGCTCTGTTCTGCGGGGAAGCTGCACTGTCCTGCATTAAAACTTTCCTCGTCTGATGAATTATCGGACATGCTAGCCATTGCGGACATTTTCGAATTCACTGTGCCAGTTCCCGGTTGGAATTTCGGTCATCGATGTCTATGCGAACTCAGCATATTTCTCCGTTTTCATTAAGAAATGGTCCTTCGCCGGTTTCCGCAATGGAGCGGGTCGTTTCCCTCGTTGCGCACGCCAATAAGTAAGCATAATGGCTTTCATTTCTAGGCAATCGGCTGTTTTTGTTCGAACTAAGTCTCGATGCGTTTAGTTCGTCTTTTCTCGAACAATTCTCCACGGTTGGTGGTTTGGAAACCTTTTGGCCGAGCGTTCGACGCGTTCGTTCTGCTAAAGCTGAAGAATATCTACCTGGTCCCCTGACGACGTTGGCGCTTGTTACCGACTTTTCCCTTTCACTATGGAACTTTTCAAACTGACCGAATTTAAATTCTGACTAACCTTTACAATGCACCTTTTTATTTCCTTTTAGTTGGCTGTTTTATTGTAATGTCTACCACTCCAAGAATACCCTAAAAGACATGGGATTTGTGATATTTTCATATATTTTTTTTATTTTTTATTTTTTCTGTTCTATTGAATCTCCCTTTGGGCCTTTGCTAAGTAAGTGTCCTATGCACCGGGTGGGCAAGAAATAACGTGAGGTGTTCAGAGCTCGCTAGCGGGAATTCTATTAGGCCAAATGCAGTACATTTTGGTGTATATACTTAGTGGAACATGCAGTTTCGATTTCTGCAAAAAAAAAAAAAACATCGCCATAGGGGGCGCTTATTTAAAGAAAACAATGAATACCTGATTGTCAAATGAACAAATACCGTACAAACCAACTTTAGTAACAACAATAAACAATGTTTTATTTTTAATTCCAAATGTGTTTCAATATGACCACCAGTGTGCTGTTCCAATAGCTGCATGCGGTACACGACATTTTCTACGGCAGCTCGCAGCATATCTGCATTAATTAGTCTGATATGTAACGTTATTTGATCCTTTAAGGCTGAGAGATCAGGAACATGTGCTTGATACACAAGGCTTTTCAAATATCCCCATAACCAAAAATCACAAGGGTTGAGATCAGGCGACCTGGGTGGCCATACCATGGGAAATGCACGACTAATTATTCTGTTGTCTGAAAAGCGTTCTCGCAAGATCTGCTGCACCTGACGTCCGATGTGCGGTGGCGCACCATCCTGCATAAAATGGTAGAATCCAGACAACCCTTTTCCTGCAATCGTGGTATCACAAAATTCTCAAGCATATCGGCATACCTGGCAGAATTGACGGAACAAGTCACCGGTCCACGGGGACGGATTTCTTCAAAAAAGTACGGGCCGATGATGAAAGAAGCAGTAAAGCCGCACCATACTGTTAGTTTCGGTGATTGCATAGGAGTTGGCAGACACACTTGTGGATTTGATGCAGCCCAAATACGGCAGTTGTGGTTATTGATATCACCATTCAAATAAAAATGTGCCTCATCACTCCATGAAATTTGCCATGGCCATGCATCATCCACTTCCATACGTGCTAAAAATCTCAACGAAAAGTCAGTTCGGGTACGTTCATCTCCAGAAAGCAATTGTTGAACAGGTGTGAGTTTATAGGGATAAAATGTCAATATCTTATGCAATATTTTCCTCACCGTCAAATATGGGATATCTGTTAGGCGTGCTATTGCGTGTGCACTGCTGGTACCCTGCACAGTAGTCATCTCCTGTTCCACAACAGTAGTTGCAACTTGTTCAACGTGTTGCTGCCTGATTCGTTTGCGTCCCCGGCCTGGTTGCACTCCTAGAGTTCCGGTAGATTCAAATCGTTCAATCATTTTCCGTAAGTTAGTTATGCTCATCGGTCCTCTTCGTAACGTTTGCAATCACCGGAATTCACGAAGGACAGCACTTGCATTGTCGCTCTTCTGATAAAACAACTTGACTAATAACGCCCGGTCAGGCAGAGAAAGCGTCATCGTCAGGCCATTCGTTCGTGAAATGATGGGAAATCCTCAGCCTTGCCTTTTATTGTCATGATTGCTCAACACGGAACGCGCTTATGCAAATGTATTCATTGTTTTCTTGAAATAAGCGCCCCCTATGGCGAATTTTGGTACTTTTTTTTTTTTTTTTTGCAGAAATCGAAACTGCATGTTCCACTAAGTATATACACCAAAATGAACTGCATTTGGCCTAATAGAATTCCCGCTAGCGAGCTCTGAACACTTCACGTTATTTCTTGCCCACCCGGTATACTAACTCTTAATTAAATTTTACACTTTGCTTGTTACTCCTCTTCATCTGTTTGTTGCACCTTAGGTGTTTTGTCCTTTCCTTGTCCCGTACTCCGTCTCGCTCCCGTCCCCTTATTTAGTAAGGCGTAACCGCTCTTTTCTTTTTACTTTACTTACGTTTTTTTTTTTGCCATAAATTAATTTTTAAGTTTTCTCAATTTTTTTTCCTTTTCACTTAATTTGCTTTTCTTTTGCTGTATCAATATTATCCCTTAGGGACTACACGTCCCTTTTGTGCCTGCTGTTTTTTTCTTTTAGTTTTTCATTTATTCCGTGCCAATTCGGTGTACAGTCAGTCATTTCCGTGTGGATCGTCACCGGCTCAGCTTTGTTTGAACTGTCGGAAGACTGTGAATCGAACTTTCTGCCCACGTCTGGACCCCTCAGAACTTAAGACATCGAATCGTTTGCAGTTTTCAATTTCCTTTAGTTTCGAGAAGTTAATTTGTGTGTTATCAATTCATTAATCTTTCATTGTGTGTTATCTTTTGCTTTTTTGTCACAGGAATTCCCTTGACCTACTCTTTTTTGAGTTCGAACTCGAGACTTGATCCAGCTAAACAGAAATTTTCAACAAAAAAACCTTTTTTCAACTTTTTTTTTTTACTTCCAATTGGAAATTCCACTAGTTGGCGATGGTTTGAGGATTGTATGTAATCTTCATCCAGATTGTTCACCAAGTTCTCAAGGACCAGTGCTCGTCGCCAGTTTAGTGGTCATCTGCTGTAGTCGTGACAACGATCAACGATTATAGTCATCGGATTGTCACCTGCAGTTTTAATTCTTTTGTGACTTATCCTATTTTCCGATTGGATGAGTTGCCTTTGTTTTCACTCTGGTTAATTTTTCCAAAACTGTAAAAAGGGGAGTAGTTTGTTAAACAGCGTTGCGGGTGGGAGTTCTTATTTTTATTTACTTCTATATTTAAATTTTGTCCTGAGCTACAGTGACAGTCACAACTCTTTGTGTTTGTCTCTTTGAGTCTTTACAGTGTTCTTTTTATTCTAAAGGGCTGGAAAGGGTGTTTGCGTTACCTCCATTGGCTGGACGTGCTGATTCATTTCAGCACGTTACAGTGTATACATGATCAGCGTAGATCGATACACCATCTATTCATATTGTTATCCACAATGATGGGTGCACTCAGAGAATGCCACGACAAAACATACCCCCGACCAAATGCTGCCTCCGTCAGCTTGTTGCCGTCCACAAATGGTTGAAAGGTGTTTGTTTTCTGACGTTTCTCGACGTATACGCCAAAGTCCATCCGTCCGTTGGAGCAAAAAACGTGATTCATCTGAGAAAGCAATTTTTTTCAAATGGGAAAATGGGCCAAATATTCCAAAAGATACTAAAAGGACTGTGAAAAGGAAAAAGAATTTGCAAACTGGCTTGCTCCATGTCATGGAAAGGGTTTTTTCATTCGTTTTTGTAATAATTTAAACTATGTCAATTCACCAACGCAAGATATTTGGGCGACTTCGCATGTCTGAATGCACTCAGAGAATCCCACAGCCTGGACTCCGCCAGAAAAGCTTATAAATTATTATTACTTATTGGAATAGGTATATTTAAAATATTACTTTAAAAATTTAAAGAACAAGTGTTAGATTTTTATTTATTTATTTATTTAACAGTTAAATAGAATAGTGACCCAACTGGAGCCCGTATGGCCAATGACCGACATGTTAGGTCCTCGGTTAGCATCAGCATAGAACATAAAATAAAAAAAGCATTGAATTTAACAACTGTTAGTATTAAGGTTACTTGAAATTAGCAAAAACTTTTGAATAATTAGTTGTTATTTCAAAGTTGAAGATATAATACGAATAGATTCGGGCAGAATAGACCACCATCTGACACCAGTGAAGAAGACGCATCTCTTTTCGTAATCATAACGCGTGAACGGTTGGTTGGCTGGTTGGTTGGCTGGTTGGTTGAGAACGCATCTCTTTTTTCGCATCTCTCAACTGGTGTCATGGTGTGGGCCGGAGTAAGTTACGATGGACTGCTCGGCCCGTTTTTATTTGAGGACACAGTCACAGGAGATAGCTACCGTGACCTTCTGGTGAACACTGTGTATCCCCTATTGACGCAACGCGATGATTTTGACACCATGTGGTGGGAGCAGGATGGGGCACCACCGCATTATGCTCTCACTGTGCGGAGTTGGTTGGATCAAACATTTCCAGGTCGGTGGATCGGCAGACGCGGACCAGTTGAGTGGCCCCCCAGATCACCCGATTTGACCCCACTCGATTTTTGGTTATGGGGATATCTCAAGGACAAGGTCTACCGCCATAGGATCCATAACATTCCAGAGCTTCGGGAAGCAATAACGGGGGAATTTCGCAAAATTCCCCTAGACATGTGCAAGAAGGCCTGTGACAACGTGAAGTTGCGACTGGAAGCTTGCATCGCCATGGAGGGCCGCATGGTGGACCACTCCATGGAAAACAGAGTGTGACTCTCTTCTTCGATCCTTTGACAATGTATCCCACCATAGTTACATGCAGGTATTAAAATACTTAAGGCATACGGCCTTGTTAAAAATTGTATATATTAATCTGGGTCACCCTGTAGAAAGCCTACGCCCTAGCCCTCTCGGCCACCTGGCCGGCACGCGTGAACGGGGGAGTCTAATAGAATTAGCAGAGTGAATGGAGTAAGAATGATAATAATTGTGAGATTTAATATTTAGTGGAGTCGAAAGGACTAAGTGAGACTTAATGATCTTATGAATAAACATACATAGCTGTAAAATGTAGATGTGGTAAACTGAATACCTAAGGTTGAAAAAAAGGAGTAACAGATTCTTTCCAACATTTCAATTACATAAAAAAGTACTTCAGGTACGCCGGTGCGCGATTATAATGCGCTTGAGACTTTTGGTTAAGGCGTCAGCGTGATTAGCTGAAGTTTCTTGGTTCGATCCAGGCTGTGGGATTTTCTTTTCTCTGTTCATCACTAATTTAAGCTTCTGAGATATGGCGTAGGATAACCCTCATATTCTTGAGTTATTCTTTAATGAATATTACGCCATCAGAAAAGATAGTCCTAACCTGCGAACTATGTAACTGCTCTAACGAGCCCAAAGTACAGGGTGGGTTTTTTAAAAGTGGCCCGGTGAACAACGTGTAAAAACGAGCATGAAAAGAGATAACAATGATCAAAGATGAGTGCAAATAACCTAGAGTAGGTGCTGGAAGTGTTCTCCATTGACCTCGAGGCACGTGTGAAGGCGTGTCCACATGTTCCTGAAGGCACGAGCAAGAGTTTCCGCTGGAATGGCCTGAACGGCTGCCTGGAGGTTTTGTTGAAGGTCGGCGACTGTGCGCGGATTGTTCTGGTAGACCACACATTTCAGTGCACCTCAGAGGGAGAAATTGCACCGTGATGGCCAGGGGTATTCTGTTCCTCGACTGACCACATGTTCGGGTGGGAACACATCCTGGATACGGACAAGTGTTGCGTGTGTAGAATGGGCTGTTCACCATCTTGCTGGAAGTAAAGATTGACACGCTCGTCATCAGTAAGTTGTGCGGCAAACACACGTTGAAGATGTTGTGCATATAAAGATCACTGTTCAGTTTCATTGAAGAACACAGGGATGATGTGGCAGGCGGAGACAGCACACCACACTTCAATTTTTTGTGGATGCATTGGAGACTCCATGAACAGATGCGGATTGACGGAAGACCAGGGGCGCATGTTCTGTGAGTTGACGTAACCGGACAGATGGTACCACGCTTCATCTGAGATGAACACATAACCATCCTCCAGCACCTCCGGAGCATTGGTGCTCAGGAACTATTCACAAAACTGAACCCAGGCCGGCATGTCCACATCATGCAACTGATGCACAGTGGTCATTTTGAAGGGGTGTAAGTGTAAATCCTGTTTCATGAACTTCATTGCACTTGCTTGACACAAACCCAGTTGCTAAGACAACCGCCGTGATGACGTTTTGGGACTGCGTAGCATGTGTTCTTAAGCAGCAGCAATGGTTGCTGTCGTACGGACCGTCCTTTTGCGCACTTTCTTTACATTCAGTACTGATCCCGTTGCATGCCATTTCGTAATTAAGTTTTGCATTGCACTCTTAGCAGGACGTTTTGCAGGCACGCACCAACTTGAAACTTAATTTTAAACTCATCTGCATACTGTTTCCATGACCCATGCCGTGCATAGTACTCTGCCACAAAAATGCGCTGTTGCAGAGATAACACCATTTTCGCCACTTCGCACAAACGACTACCATGCACACAAATGTCACTCTCTCAACTGCGCAATATCAGCTGTATGACAAGTCATTTAAAAACTTACTGCGTAGTATTTCGCACCGGGCCACTTTTTAAAAACTCACCCTGTACTTGTAGATAGAGTAATGCTTTCATGTCCACAGTGGCTCAATTGGTTCGGAATCAGCGCGATTAACAGAAGGTTCATGGTTCGAGTCCAGGCTGTGGAATTTTCTTTCTTATTTTCATCAATAATTTTTTATGAATTTTGTTTTTGTTTACATTATCTTGTTGAAGTGTTAAATTTCTTAATTTTTATCAATATTGTTTAAAATTGTTGGCATATTAATCGCAAGCATGATGAAAAAATGTTGGCTACCATGTTGAAAAAGTGTTGGGCAAAATGTTGGCCCAGTGGTTGGCTTAGGCGGAAATTGCCAACTTTGGCTCCAATTTTAAGCCCAATATCTTGCCAACATCCACTGAATGACCAATTTATTACAGACACCTCTAACGGAAAATGGATCGGCCTTCCAGTGACACCCAAACAGTGGAACAGGCCGTCTCGGCGTATAAAAGGGAGGCATCGGATCACAATTTGCAGTCAGCAGCAGAAGTGGACTGACAAGGGAACCTCACATAGCCTAACCGCTTTAACAATGGAGTCCTTGTATGGCTATGTATGCTAAAAAATTTTCGTTTTCGCGGTTTATTTTGAAAGAAACACAATTTCGCACTCTCTTATTTGCAAGCATCTATAGTAGCTTCAGATGAGTAACATATTTCAATTTGGTGGAAATCTGTGACATACATGTTCGAGGGATTCCTTTGTGAATATGGGTAAATCCAAGGATTGACCGACTTTGAACGAGGCATGATCGTTGGAGCTCGACAGGTGCAGATGGGGATTTCGCAACCGCGAACTTCCTCGGGTTTTCCCGTGCAACAGTGTCAAGGGTATTTCGCGAATGGCAGTCATGCCAAAAAACAACCTCCAACAAACACAACTCCGGACAAAACAGGGCCGTGGATGAACGAGGCCAATGGCGACTGGCACAAATCATCCACAGAAACAGGATGGGAACAGACCAACAAATTGCAGCGCAGTTCAATGAGGGAGCATCCCAAGCCGTTTCGGAGCACACGGTGCGGCGCACCTTGCACTGAGATGGGTTTAACAACAGGCGGCCAGTACGGGTACCGCGCTGTCACCGCAGAATAGGAAAGCGCGTCTGCTATGGACACACAGGCATCCCCACTAGACACTGGATGAGTGGAAGAAGGTCGCCTGGTCCGACGAATTGCGGTTCCTACTTCATCATGCGGACGGCAGACTGCGCATCTGGTGCAGATAGCACGAGGCCATGGACCCATCCTATCAGCAGACAACCGTACAGGCGAGTGGAGGAGTGCTGGTCTGGGTGTCTTCTCTTGGGACACACTGGGTCCTCTGATATCCGTAGACACATCCCTGAATGCAACACACTACCTGAATACTGTTGCCGGTCAGGTGCACCCGTTCATGATGACTGTGTTCCCTGGTGGTGGCGGACAGTTTCAGCAGGACAATGCTCCCTGTCACCGTGCTCGAATGGTCTTGGACTGGTTCGAGAAACATGACGCGGACTTCCATCTGCTTCAGTGGCCAGCTCGGTCGCCCGATCTCAACCCGATCGAGCATTTATGGGATGAAGTGGAGAGAACCATCCGACGCTTTTCCACACTACCGTCCAACCTGCACCAATTACGGGACGCTGTGATGTCAGCCTGGGCTGCTATTCCTCTGCAACGGTTTCAACACCTTGTTGAATCCATGCCAGCAAGTATTCAGGCAGTTCTCGCCGCTAAAGGAGGCGCAAGAGGCTATTAGCGGGGTGTCTCTAATAAATTGGTCGTTCAGTGTATACCCAATGAACAGTTGGCTTACGCATACAGGGCATCGTATCTAACGTGGACCAATAGCCAACTTCTAAAATACAATCTGACAGAGCACTTTCAATGGAAGAATTATTGTGCTGTTATGTGAGGGGATTTTTAGGTGTATTCCATTTCAAAAAAAAAAAAAAGACGCCATTTTGGAATATGGAAGTCAACTTTGAACTATATAATGGAAACCCCTATTTTTAGCACATTTTCTATATATAGAAATGTGCTTATGTGATCGGTTTGTCCAGCTGTCCGTCCGTCCGTCCGTCCGTCCGTCTGTAGACAATCCCACAATTCATTGCGTTGCATGTATTGAATTGCATGTATTGCAAATCTCACAATTCATTCAATCATGTCTTGAATTGCTGGAAGAAACGAATTATCCTCGCATTTGGTAAAACGCGTGTTGAGAACATGGGTTCGGTTCTGCACGTGCTCTAAACATTAATGAGATGGTGTGCGTGCAGGATGCACGTGTTTGACGATTATTAAAAGGGCAGTTCGCTCCCTAAATCAAGAGAATTTTTTTATTCCTAGGGAGCTTAGCATTTATTACGATAACTTGAAAACGAATTAACTTTTTCACAGTCTGTTTTCACCAATCCATTAAAATGGGACAGAGTACGCAGAAGTACGAACGTGAGATAGCAGGAATAACTACGTGCTCTAATAGCACGTGCTTAAATAGTACCATTATGATACCCTCTTAAACATTTCCTATAACAAGATATGGCAAGTAATATATCAAACAAATTGTCACAACATATCATGAACGAATATAAAAGAGTAACTAGTGATAGCAAGTATCGGTCTAATGGCACGTGTACGTGCAAGGATGTCTCATGAATAAATATAACGGTATATAGTGATGTCTGAATTGTTTAGTAGTACGTGTTTTAATGGTACCAAGTGGTACCATTGGAACTTTCAATGCTAGAATATGGCATTAATATATCAAACCACTCGTAATAACGTGCCATGAGTGAATATCACGAGAAAATAATGATCATAGTTATTGGTTTAGTAGCACGTGCCCTAATGGTGCCCTATGATACCATATGGTAACCTTGGAACTTTCAATGCTAAGATATGGCATGTAATATATCAAACGACT
>JAHWFO010099380.1:224416-238290 GCA_023313115.1 Rhysida immarginata
TCAATGCTAAGATATGGCATGTAATATATCAAACGACTCGTAACAACATGTAATGAGTGAATATCATGAGAAAATAATGATAATTGTTATTGGTTTAGTAGCACGTGACCTAATGGTGCCCTATGAAACCATTGGAACTTTCAATGCTAAGATATGGCATGTAATATATCAAACGACTCGTAACAAGGTGCCATGACTGAATATCACGAGAAAATAATGATAATGGTTATTGGTTTAGTAGCACGTGCCCTAATGGTGCCCTATGATACCATATGGTAACCTTGGAAGTTTAAATGCTAAGATATGGCATGTATAATATCAAACGACTCGTAACAACGTGCCATGAGTGACTATCACGAGAAAATAATGATAATGGTTAACAGTTTAGTAGCACGTGCCCTAATGGTGCCCCATGGCATGATATGGTACCACTGGAAGTTTCAATTCTAACACATGGCATGTAATATATCAAACGACTCGTAACAACATGTAATGAGTGAATATCACGAGAAAATAATGATAATTGGTATTGGTTTAGTAGCACGTGCCCTAATGGTGCCCTATGAAACCATTGGAACTTTCAATGCTAAGATATGGCATGTAATATATCAAACGACTCGTAACATGTAATGAGTGAATATCACGAGAAAATGTTATGTACAATCTGAAAATACCATTAAAAATAGGGGTTTCCATTGTACAGGGTCTTTATAATTAAAGTTCCATTTTGACATGGCCATAAAAAAAACTACTGGACCAAAAGCTATAATACTTGGTAATATTATTCAACATGCTTTCAGTAAATGGTGGAGGCCACATTCAACAAGTAACTAATTTTAGTAACGATTAAAGACTTGTTAACCTGTGTCTTCGTGTCTAATTTCGTATACGAATATTGCATAGAGCGCCATTCCATGCTGGTGGTGACCTTTTGAACTAATTTTTTTTTTTTGGTGGGTATGAAATTTCCATGCCCTCTTGTATAATTACCAAGTATTATAGCTTTTGGCCCAGTAGTTTTTTTTTATGGCCATATCAAAATGGAACTTTAATTATAAAGACACTGTATATTTTAAAGTTGACTTCCATAATCGAAAATACTGTCGATGTTTTTTGTTTTTTTTTGGAAATGGACTACACATAAAATCCCCTCACATAAAAGTACAATAATTCTTTCATTGAAAGTACTCTGTCAGAATTTGTATTTTAGAAGTTGGCTATTAGTTCACTTTAGATGAAACACTCTGTATGTACTCACTGGATCCTCCAGTATATTCTTGTTTGATGACAGTTCAATTTAGAATCTCCGCTGATATCTATGTCTACGGAAATATCCACAAATGCTGAAACTTCTACTTCCAGTAAATGACTGACCATCTTTATTCTGAATGTCTCGCGGGCTCCCTGTGGGCCTGTGGATTTCAGTACTGTCTTAATTTAATTATCTTTCTTCCGTCAACTATTCCTCGTGGCATATAAATTCGTTTTCTGTCAGCATCGCATTCTGCACACGGTAATTTATATTCGCCAGGCTTGTTTTCAGGGCAGATGGTATCTTTGGGGTTTTTCAACTGTTTCCTCATCGTGTTATACGTGATTTCCAGGCCAAATTCTTTAATAACCATAAAATATTCGACAGTCTCCATATTTTAAAACCATAAGGATTTTGGGTCCGGAAATTTTCATATTTTCATTGTGCATTTTCGTCAATTGGATGACGAAAATACAAGTAGAGTAAGTCACATTTTTAACATTCATAGTAATTTAGAGTTTAAGCTGTTATTTTATTTAAAAAATGAGGAATCGTGATTTACACAAAGAGATGCATGTTAATGTGTCTTGAAAATATAATTTTTCTTGTCCTAAAATTTGATGTTGGTCCACAATTGGTGTTTAGCCACGATTTTTTGAAAGTAGACTTGGTCTATTTGTTTTTTCAACCATTCAATTGCTGATGTCATTAATGATTTGCATTGTACGTTGATTATTTTTTTAGAATGTTCCATGTTGAAATTTAAATAAAAATATGTAATAAAAAACAAGAGCACGAAAACAGGCTTTTTGATCTAATACAAGTGGAAAAGACTCCTCTCTCCTTGTTTTTAATCTCAAAAAACTACAAATAGGTTCTTGTGAAGCGAAGAAATAATTTACGAGGAGGATGAAAAGCAGTTTTATCGATGACATTCCCCATTTTCTTCACCATGGCAACGTCCAGAGAGGAAAGTTGACTATATTTGAAAAAAGTAAAAGGAAAAAAAAAAGCGATTTTCGAAAAAAAAAAAGAGACGAGAGAGATAATGCATAGAAAAAAGGGATTATCTTCTAATACGCAAACTCTCCATTTTAATTCCTAAGAGAAACCCCAGTTAAGCCCTTCTGAAAAAATAAAGATGAAACTTTTAACTAAGCCAATAGAGTCTCTCTTTCTTTTTCTTTTGTTTAATAAACGAAACTCGGGAGATTTTAATACTTCAAAAATCAATTTTAATATTAGGAAAAGCGAACATCATTCACATTAAACTTCATTAAAAATCCAGAGCAACATTAAAATGATGCAAGAAAATTCACTACAACTTAATAAAACTTCAATTAGGTTATTTTTTTTAAAAAAAACTTATTCTTCGTCTTTCTACTTATTAGAAGGCAATTCTTCTCCTCTCGTCTCTCGGTTTCATCCTTCATTAGGTTAAAATCCTTTCGTCTGCCACTAAGAGACTCTTTTTGCTGCCCCCAGGCTGCCTCTGATGGGGATAAAAAATATTCACGGTGGTTGGGAAAAAGATTCAATAATGTTGTACGCACTTTACAGATTCAGGGACTAATGAAATATTGAGCACAGAATGTAGAAGTTTGGCATATGCCGAGTGTAATTTAAAGGGCACGTGCTTCGTTAAAAGGGTTTTAAGAGGAAAAACATTTCGCCTATTTTGTCGACTTCCCATCTCTAATCCAGAAAGAAGGAAAAGAGAAAATTTATTTTCTCACAAGATTTCAGGGCATGCTTACAGACATTGAAATCCATTATCAAAAACCCTCCTTGATTTTTAATTAGCAAATCAAATTTTAAGCCCAGAAATGCCGGTATTACTTAATTAGTTCTTCCAGTTCCCGCCGAGCGGTCGGCTCCCATTTCAACTTTTACCATTTATCGGTTTCTTTTTTGTAATGAAAAGTTTCTCAAGAATCAATCAGAAATGATACAAATTAATTTTAATTTAAAAGACTTGGTTATACTAAGTCTACACGCTTCTAACTTCTCAGAATATACAGGGTTAGTCAAAAGTCACCGGACATACAGTAGCTGTATTTCGGAATAGGATAATTGCTCTATCTTTTGGAGTTTGACCGCCATCTTGAAATTCGCCATTTTAGGTCGAGATTCGTTTTCTTAAATGGGAAGAGGGTCATGTGGCATATAACACCAGTTTTCCTCAGAATTTCCTTCCTGCAATCGGATTTATCCATTCATTATGCACGAGCACAAGAACGTCGGGGATAATGCTGACACAGGCCTGTAGGATGCGTTGCTGAAGGTGACGTTTGCTTTGGATTTTCACTGGACATACAAGTTGTTTCAAGTGACCCCATAGGTAAAAATCTAGCGGTGTGAAGTCTAGATCACTCCACATGACTCCACCGGCCAATTCAATGTCCAGGTCATTGCCCATCCAGCCATTGACGGGCATTACATCCGTGTGGTGGTGCACTTTATTGCTGGGAAAAAGTTGGGAAACTACCATCTTCAGTCAATGGTGACGGGAACATTGTTTTGTAACATTCGCAGGTACTCATCAGCATTTAGGGTACCACTTATAAAAATTGGTCCAATTAAACGGGTGCTCCATATCCTACACAGCACCATAACTTTAACATCATTGGTGATGTTGGATGGATCTGTCCTATGAGGTTCGAATTGCTCCAATATCTCATGTTCTGACGGTTCACCACACTATGGACACAAAAATTTGTCTCATCACTGAACACAATGTTATGTGCAAATGAAGGATCCAGTTGATATTGTCCAGCGCCCACGTATAGAATTCCTCACGTTTGTCCAGATCATCCTCGGATAATTTCGCTGCATCTGAACCTTGAATGGATGCCACTTGTTGTTACGCAGAATCCGGGTGATGAGTCTTGTGCTGTGTCGTGGACTCTTTGCAAATGCTGCGAATACCATTACTGAGGTTGCCTTATCGGTTGATGTTTATGGCCGACCTTTACAAGCTTTATGTTCAACAGTTCCAGTATCTCTGAAACGTGATATCATACAGGGTGCGTTCACAAAGTTTCAAGACTGATTTTTTCCAAGTAGGGGGGGAGGGCGAAGACCGGTTTCACCGACAGGCTGAAGTAGTGGGGGGTGTTAGCTAACCGACAGCATCAGCGGCAGTTACTTCCGAGACGCTGGATTGAGCAGATCGTTAGTGGCATTGAAAACTCGGAGAGTGCGTCAAAAATTTAGAGTCGAAAATGCTCCGGCGTTTGAAGGATCGCGTCCGCCAGGAGATCAAAGACAATTGGGTTCTTCACCATGACAATGCGCCCTCTCACACGTAGCTCGCCGCCGGCGAAGTTTTGGCCAAGTTCAACGTGGCAACACTGCTCCAGCCACCCTACAGCCCCGACCTAGCTCCCAGCGACTTCTTTCTGTTCCCCCGAATTAAGGGAAGCGATTCGACCTGAAAGGGAAGTGATTCGACAGGATTCCAGCGGTCCAGGCAGCTTCGACGAGGTCCTTGACAGCCTTCCGTGCGAAGAGTTCTAGGGAGCCTATGAACAATGGAAAAAACGCTGGCAGCGTTGTGTCGATGCCCAAGGGTCATATTTCGAAGACTTTTAGTTCGCTGTCAGTCTTGAAACTTTGTGAACGCACCCTGTATATGGAGCAGTACTGAGCGCGATTGGTTCTCTTTCGAGGTGCCGGGCGTTGAAATTAGCAGCAATGGTAAGGTATGGACTTTCCCCGAACATCATGATCAGCTCAATCCTCTCCTCCTTTAGTAGTGACATTTCCAAATACCTGCAACAGACAATGGTACAGTGTCAATGTTTTCATTAATAACTTGTGAACCATAACTGATAACTGAAATCCGATTGCAGGAATGAACTCCTGAGAAATAAACTGGTGTTATTTGATATACCACATGACCCCTTCTCAATTAAGAAAATTAACCTTTACCCAAAATTGCAGATTTCAAGATAGCGGGCCAAACTCCCAAAATTTAGAGCACCTACCCCATTCCCTACTAGTATGGTCACATCGTTAATTTTACACACCATTTTCGAAATACAAGTATGCCCAGTGATTTTTGACTCGCCCTATATTTTAAAAAGGCTAGATCAAATTGGGCTATCTGAATGATGAGCCTTGTTAATGATGGATTAATTTGCATACACGGAGGCGACAATTACACTGTATTTCAGATATAAACAGATTCTGAGCATGTCAAATGTTTTCCCTTAAAATGTCATAACGTGAGGCCACCTGTGATTTAGGTATCGCTTTTGTTCATAGAAGCACAATGCCAGCAGCTTGAATTATAGAAAGTTCATTCGAACACAATATACAGGGTGTTTCAAAATTATGTACAATAAATTTAGTGACATATTCTTCAGGTCAAAAGAAGACGAAAATGTTCTATAGCACTTTGTCTGGAAACGATTTATTTACGCGATACAGCCAACTAAACCCGTGGCTCCAAATTACAGGAATTGTTCAAAGTGCCCGCCACCAGCTCGCATGCACGCTTCGGCTCGTTGCATGAGCGACTGTCTGATGTCATGGAAGAGTTCGTCGCCAGCATTACGAACGGTTTGGCATGCATTTTCAATTCGTTGTCGCAGATCCATAATGTTAGGAACTTCTGTGCTGTAGACGATCGTTTTCACATGACCCCACAGAAAAACGTCCAAGGGATTAAGGTCGGGTGATCTTGCAGGCCAGGCTACCGGTCCACCTCGACCTATCCACCGATTCGTGTATGCAGCATTAAGGTGTGCTCGCACAACATGGCTGAAATGTGCTGGAGCGCCATCATGCATGAAAAGAGGAACATCTTCCAGTAATTCTGGCAATGCATTCTGAAGAAACAAAAGATACGTTCGCCCAGTCAATCGTGGCGGCAACACATAAGGGCCAATTAAGTTATTTCCGACAATTCCACACCAAATGTTCACGGAGAAACGCTCTTGATGCGCTCGAGCTCTGGTAACATGCGGGTTAGCATCTGCCCAATGGTGCTGGTTGTGAGAATTTACGATTCCTGTCCGGGTGATGGTTGCTTCGTCCGTGAAAAGTATCTGGCTGAGACAGCTAGGGTCTGCAGCATGACGACGTTGTATCCATTGGCAAAATCGTTGTCGGTGTGGATAGTCCGTTGGGTTCAGTGCCTGAACCAGTTGCAGGTTGTATGGATGCAAAAGCTGACGGTGAAGAATGCGCCAAACAGATGAGTGCGGAATGTGTACCATGGAAGAAATACGACGAGTGCTTGTCTGTGGTTCATCATGTATGATGTCAATTATCACATCCTCCTCATCCAAAGAATGTGCTACAGGCCGCCCTTGTCCTGTTTGACGGCCAAAGGAACCACGCTCCCTCAAATGTCTGTCGACAGATACAAATGTTCGCTCACTACCGTGCTTCCCTACTGTATGATATTGGATTACTCGCAAACAAATCGTTTCCAGACAAAGTGCTATAGAACATTTTCGTCTTCTTTTGACCTGAAGAATATGTCACTAAATTTATTGTACATAATTTTGAAACACCCTGTATAAATTCTCAATTTAAATAGTACGGATATTTAAGTTACACGGTTGGAAATAAGACATCACAAGTTGGAATATTGTTTTCAGTTTGCTCAGATCTGTCAAAATACTCCTGCGAGAACTTTTTAAAATCAAAATCCTATGTTAAATAATATAAAAGCTCAGCGACTGCGAAAGCGCATATCCTAAATTTCTGAGTAAGAAAAATTTCGTTTTTATAAAAAATACCTTCTAAATCTTTATTAAAGGAACCTGATCACCAATCACTTATTTGAAAGAACTCTTTCGGCATTGGTGAAATGTTAAACCGTTGATAAGAAAATAACAAATTTATTTATTTATAACTAGCCGATATGCCTGGCGCGTTGCTCGGGCTGTTTGTTTGATGAAATTTTGCAATATCTGAATTTGAATATAAATAAAACGCCCTTAATAAAATATACATTTATTTCGGAAAAACGAAAAGAATCCTTTAAAGTGCTCGCACTGGAATTTTGTGTCCAATTGGGTTCGTCCAGGATAATTCGACATTGCATCCTTAACATTTTAGAATATCAAAGAAAGGCTATGAGTTTTGAATTATTTCTGTCTATATTAAAATATACTTCCTAGATGGATTGAGAGAGGTGAGGAACTCTGTTTACAGCGTCATCAGCATTCCTCATCATCATGTAACCGTTTCAGTAGAGTTGTATTCAGTCAGAGCACATGGAATCATGTCCTGAATGTGGTTGTTTATATTGACAATATCAGTTTTAGCAGCAAAAATTGCCCTTTCACACAATCAGTTGAGATTTTTATAATTTTCTAATATGTTTAGATAAATATTATCTATAACTTCTCTAAAGTAAGTTAATAAATTATAAAAACCATATGAAAAGTAAATTTTCTGCAGTTATTAGCTCTATAGGGAAAGTACCTTCATCTTTTCAGCAAAAGCTTGCGCAGCTGTACGCCCTTGAAGATGTACTCTCTTATTTGTTTTAGAATAATTTCTTACATCTCTCCAAAGAGTTTAATAAAATAGAAATAATAATGGATCATTCCACGTCAATTCAGGCAGAAATTTTATACTTTTGGCACTGACCTCTCGGATTTTAATGAAATTTGGTATACACAATTGCCCCTAGGGAGGTGGCAATGAATGCCAAATATTAATTTTTTCATTTTTATGGAAGTTACGGACATTTAAAATTTGCGAAATTTGAGTGGGTGCCTTATCTATGAAGTACTGTAACTTCGGTTGTATTTTACTTAGAAAGATGTGATTGGTGACATATGAAAGCTCTTTAACTGTAGATTCTATATGAAATTTTTAAAATTATATTACGCATGTGCAAAAGTTTGAATTCAATAAAAATATTTCATTTATGCAAATATCTCAAAAGGTGGGTATTTTTTTTTTCGTTAAAAAATTATTAATATCTTATAAAACCAATACAAAAAATTCAAAACTGTGTTTTGCTCCGTTTTGAAGATATTAATTTTTAAAGCTCGAGTTCCAAGCTACAATACATCCGTTTGTATGTCACAGTTCTTCAGATGGTCAAGGCATCCTAAGAAATATAAATATTGTGGTAATATCAGATTGTCTTAAACATTCTACAGCTGTTTTTTATTCCTTTCAATGTGAACTCATTACGTTTTTAAGAGAAAATTTAATAAATGTAGAGAAGATGCCATGTAACAGCCATGTAGGGTTGATCGAAAAGTAATGCCTCCATGGCTGTTACTTTTATAATTGTTAACCGATTTTCAAAATTCTTTTTTAATCTGATACTTACATTTGTCCTCTATGTAATGCACTATTCACTTTTCGACATTGTCCCCATCCCTTTCCACGCACTGCACCAATGTGTGACCAATCGGGTGAACCCGTCGGAGAGGAAGTCCGGGGTTGTTGTTGACACCAAGATTGAATGGCAGCTTTGGACCATCTTCTGCAGCACGATAACGCTCGCCCGCAAACAATCGCCACACACAAGAGGTGCTGCAGCGCCTACAGTTCAAAGATGAAAAACTGCAGTTCAAAGATGAATGATCTTGCACCTTGCGACTTTCACCACTTTACAAAGAAGAAAAAGCACCTTGAGGGAAATTCAATCCCTGAAGACGATATACAAGTTCATTCAATCCCTGCATGACGATGCAGTTGCACGTTGTGAAACACTCTGCTCAATATGGCTGGTGAGATTTGCTGAACTTCAGTTGTGATTTCCTCCTTCAGCTCAGGCAAAGTGTGCATACACTTTACCTTTCAAGGCACCCCAAAAGAAGAAATCGAGAGGTGTGTGGTCCGGCGAGCGTGCAGGTTAGATGCCACGCGAGATGATTCGATCAGCAAAGACGTCCTGCAGAAAGTGCATTGATGTATGTGCTGTATGCACTGCTGCACACTAATTTTTAAATCACCCTGTATAATGAAGCCTGTATCAATTTCAGCTGCCTCTGCAATTCATCTCGTCCTTCAGGGTAACTCAGAAGTGACTGACTCTGAGGAAGTGTAAAGTAAATATACTTTCTTTATTCCTAACAATTCGACATCATAATGCAAATTTATATTTTCTTACTAAATTATCTTCTTATTTAACAGGTGCTTAATACTTTTCTGTCTTCTGAAAAAAAAAATCTGAATTTCTAAGAACCATTTTTCCTATTGATATAATTATTATTGTAATGCTACTATTGATTTTATTTTTTCGTGTAATTATAATTAATAATACTATTGATATAAATAATAAAACGTAAATAAATGAATGGTCCCAAGGTTACACGCTTTCTCTTCCCTGTACGAGTAGTCAAGTCCCTACTACCTGATTCCCGCTGCTTGGAGCTCAAGCTTAAAAAATTAATATCTTCAAAACGGAGCAAAACACACTTTTGATTTTTTTGTATTGTTTTTATGAAAGTATGTGTAAGATATTAATAATTTTTTAACGAAAAAAAATACCACCTTTTGAGATATTTGCATAAATAAAATATTTTTTAAAATTCAAATATTTGCGCATGCGTAATATAATTTTAAAAATTTCTTATAGAATCTACAGTTAAAGAGCTTTCATATGTCACCAATCACATCTTTTTAAGTAAAATACAACCGAAGTTACAGTACTTCATAGATAAGGCCCCCACTCAAATTTCGCAAAGTTTAAATGTTCGTAACATCCATAAAAATGAAAAAAAAAAAATAATATTTGGCATTCATTACCAACTCCCTAGGGCAATTGTATATAACAAATTTCATTAAAATCCGAGAGGTCAGTGCCAATGCCTGCCTTAACTGACGTGGAATGACCCTAATAATGCATTTATTTATTTATTTATTTATTTATTTATTTATTTATTACTTTTTATAACTATCCCCCTTAAAACGTGAATCATTAAGGCAAGCATCGCAACTGACGAAAAAGACAGACCCTGGCACTGAAAAGTCACCTGAACTTCTTAGTCGAAGCAACAATGTAACCTTTATTGTTTCTAGCCAACGAACAAATACTGATTGCTAAAATCCAAGAGGGAAACAAAAAAAGATTACATTGGTGCTTGGACTAAGATGGTCAGTGACTTTTCAGTGTCGTGAACTATATCATGTATTAATTACATCAACCATTGTTGACGCAACATATAATCACGACCAGCCGATTGTTGAAGCAAACACCTCGGGCTGATTGTTCACACATGCAAGCAAACAAACATAAACCTATAGCTGCCGCCACATAAGTTGAACGACAGGATGACGTCATTTCTAACGCCAGCCAATAGACGTTAACGGGAAGTAAATCGCTTAGCTATTCCATGAAACATCCGCTTTCGTTTTCGAAACATTGTTTTCGTATTTATATTTAGTTTCTATTTTCATTTTTTCTTTCAAAAAAATGACGCGAAATAGTCGACTCGAATGCAATTTGTTTTATATTATGACTTTTTAATAGGCTTTCCACGCTTCAACGATATCTCCACCATTACTATAGTAGAACAAGTGCATCATGGGTAAAATCCAGACAAAGCATATTGATGAGATGACTTACTGCGCATGTCAAAAAGATCGTTCAACTTAAGTGGCGGCTGCTATAAAGCCCTGTATAAAGATAATTAATTCATATATATAGATATAAAGATTATTAATTTCTACGTTTTTAAGACACTTATCTCCAATTTTAGATTTTTTTCCATCATTGTGGTAGTATTACGCGGCTGTGTGTTAAATTTTAACTTTATAGCTTACTTCTAAGTTGCCTTTTAAAACCGGACAAACATACTTACATTGCCTTTTATATGTATAGATTCGAGCATCAAACTTTGACTTATTTACTTCTAAAAATATTCTCGAAAAAATGCATTTTAATCTAAGCCGATAATAAATTTCACGACTACAGTTTGTTAAAAATACGTCGGAAATTTTAACGTGGGAAATACAGAGTTAACGCTTATGTACATGGGAAACCTTTGAGGAAGCGATAGAAGTGAGGAAAATATAAACTTGTAGTCCGTTTAACCTAGTTTTTTTAATTTTAGGTATTTTTTTCCTTCTATAGATTGGAGTTGTTTTGTGTTTTGTACCAGGACTATCCAGAAATTAAGTTCCGTTTTGAAATATTGCCGCTCTAGCGCTACAGTTATGATTGTTAGAGTCTCTTCTAACTACTAAAGTTGCCATCGTAATGGCGCCATTTTCAAAGATTCGTGCCATTCGTCTACTTCATGGCGAGTGTTTACAATATCTCAGAAATTCAAGGCAACTGCCAAACGTGAATTTCGTTCTGTGATTCGTTTTCTGAACTTGTTACACAATAAGCGACGTGGTATACTTAACCGGGTGTTGTGTTGATTCATGACAATGCACATCCATACTCTGCTGCTGCAACTCAAAATCTCCTCAAGGCCTACCGCTGAAAACAATTCGATCATGCCCCCCTATAGTCCAGAACTTAGACAAGTTATTTGTTCAAACATCTGAAATATTACCTTAGTGGACAGTGATTCCACAACGATGAGCAGGTCAAATACGGTATGTGGTTTGCGTCACAGGCGGCCCCTTTCTATGACAAGGGGATGCAACACTTGGTGCAACGCTACGACATACACTGAGTGGCCAAATTATTATGACCACCCCCTTAATACAGTGTTGGGCCACCTTTCGCTCTTATTACTGCTTGCATTCTTCGTGGCATGGATTTTATGAGATGTTGGTAGGTTGTAGGAGGAATTTGAGACCAATTCCTGCAGATTTGATGGTACTGGATCCCTCTGCCTGATGGCCCGTTTGATCTCATCCCACAAATTCTCAATGGGATTGAGATCTGGCGATTGTGCAGGCCAACGAAGCAAGGTAAACTCTCCGGCATATTCTTCGAACCATCTGAGGACGATGCCAGCCTTATGACAAGGAGCATTGTCCTGCTGGAAGTATCCATCCTCGTCAGAGTACACCATTAACATAACGGGATGTACTTGATCTGCGACAATATTTAAATAATCTTGAGCACGTACACGTCCGTGCAGAGGAATCAAAGGACCCAAACAATGCCAAGTAAACATCCCCCAAACCATTTTACTGCCGCCACCAGCTTGAAGTGTTGTGGCGATGCAGGTGGGGTCCATGCTTTCGTGTTGTTTTCTCCATATTCTAACCCTGCCATCTGCATGATGCATTTGAAATCGTCACTCATCGGACCACATGACCCTTTTCCAGTCATCTACTGTCCAATTCTTGTGCTCCTTGGCGAACTGGAGACGTCTGCTGTGTTTCAAGGCTGACAGTAGAGGCTTTCGAACTGGTCGTCGGCTTCCATATCCTAAACGGTGTAATGAGCGGCGAGCAGTTCGTTCAGAGGCGGTCACAGTTTGTCCTTGATTAAGATTTACCGCTATTTGACGCACTGTTGCTCTTCTGTCGCCCTGGACAACTCTGGCCAATCTCCTTTCAGCTCGAGCATTGAGAAGCCTGTGACGACCACACGCTTGACGTTGAGAGCCGGTTTTTTGCTTGGTAGTCCACTCTCTGTAAACATTAATAACTGCTGCTCTTGAACATTTCACAAGTTCAGCTGTTTTGCTGATACTGGTTCCGACACTGCGAGCGCCGACGATCATCCCGCGTTCAAACTCAGTTAAATCACTTTTTTTCCCATATCGTCGCAAAAAATACAGTGCAACTGATGGTTCACCTCACCTGCCTTCCCTTTTTATAGCTATCTAGCCCTCTAGTGGCAGCGCTGTGACGCAATAGCTCATTTGCCTAAAACTGTCAGGTGGTCATAATAATTTGGCCACTCAGTATATACATCAACAGTGATGGAAAAGTAGTGTAAGGCGTATTCTTCAAATATCAGTAAGTATCTTTGTTAATGTTTACTTGTTTTTTTTTAAACCCCATTGGTATTTTCTGAATAACCCTCGTAGTCAAAGCCCTTTGGCAACTGCATAAGCAAGTCTTCATAAGCAACAACTAAATATTGGAAGCCTGAAGATTTGTTATTGGGCTATTGAGTGTAGTTATTTTTGTTTGTCACGTATATTTATTTAAATTATGGAAATAGAAGTTGGGACAGAAGGTGTGAACGGGATTGTAATGTGTAAATAAATTTATTAACGTAAGATGGTGCACAATAAATAGAAAATTCAAAAGAAATGAATAAATTGGAAAATGTAAGTTCGTAAATCAAAGTCTTAAGTTCTTTGATTAATAGTTTACCGCTAGCAAAACACAACACATACAAAAACTTGTGTCATAACCACGCTGGTCATTAGATTTGCTGATGCTAAGATAAATCGTACGACGTTAGCTTCTCGTCGAAAACTTTTTATTCACTCAAGTTCGAAGGATGATAATTTACTGCAGATAAGTATAGTTATACTACAATAAGAAGCACACGATAACAATTAATGTCACAGTTCTATTGGAAATCTATCTTCTATATACACTATATGATCAAAAATATCCGGACACCCCTCACAGATCATCGATTGGCCCAATGTCACATGATAATGACTTGCACATCATTTAAATAGCTTCCCACACCTTCAGACACAACTCTGCTTGGACATTGGCAAGAATGGGTCGTTCGGCAGAGCTCAGTGAGTTCCAACGTGGAACC
>JAHWFO010099380.1:243290-272372 GCA_023313115.1 Rhysida immarginata
AGATAAAGTCCCAGTATATCACCTACACTTCCTGTTTTTCTTATTTTTTGAAGAATGGATAGTCCCTTTGCTCTGAGTTATTATTTAATTAATTGGAGTTATAATTTAATTTTTTGAGATTGTTCTCTTTACCTACAAGTGTAATTATCCCGGGCAACGCCGTTTATCTCTGCTAGTTCACAATAAAACAAACGAAGCAAACAAAGAAGCAAGTACATCGAAGGTTAAGAAGAAGGGAAATATTGAGCACGCGTTACAAAAACAAAATTTTAATCGTCCCTTTTAGTTGTGAACTGGCCGTGAATCACTGTTATTCTGCTGGAACAACACGTAACTCCTCCTGTTGCAAGAAAGGCAGGAGAACGGGTTCAACAATCTTCTTGACGTAACTTGCGCTGTTCAATATTCCATTCACAAACAGGAAGGACGAGTGCGAGTTTTGGCACCCCACACCATTACTCCAGGTATTGGACCTGTTCGCCGTAGACGAATGCACTGTGGAAGATGTCGATCTCTTGGTCTTCGTCGCACAGGACCAAGAAGACAACGGTCTTCGTCGTCTCTTGGTCTTATCACCGACTTGCAGACAGAATCTGCTCTCATCACTGAAGACAACGGACCTCTATTCAGGTCGCCAGCCAGCTCTTTCGCGATACCACTGCAACCGCACAGAACGGTGTTCTTTCAGAAGTGGTAGCCGGTTAGAGGGGACACGTGACTGCAGTGCTGATTGCAAGCAAATGGTCGCAAATGACCCGTCTTGATACGGTTGGTGCTACTCTGGCCCTTATATTTACTGTGGATGCTGTGCGGGTGTTCAGTGCTTCCTTACAATCCGACGGTCTTGACTGGATCAGTAATGCGTGGGCGTTCGGAACCATGTATACGTGTGTGAATATCTTTTGTAGACCACTGGTGCTAACATTGAGCCACCACGGAAACATTATGCCCAATGTGGGCCGCCATTTGCCGATAAGATTATCTAGCTTCGTGCGCAGGGCATGGCATCTCTAGTCTGTTACAATACAGATTGGTGAATTTTATGTAAATTAGGGATGAACCATTCTTCCAGTGGAGGACTTTGGGACATCCTGTGCACATATCGTGTCGAAATTTAAAATTGGGTGAAACAGTTAACGCTGAACCTACACTATGCTCTTGTACATTTTCATTAAGAGTATTATGAAATGGACCCACTCCTTCTATGTGTTACAATTTTTTTTGCCGGCAGTGTATATTCTTTAATCTTCAAATCTATATATACAGGGTGTTTTTGAATTGAGTACAGATTTTTTGGGAGATGATAGAAGAGGTCCTTAGAAGTATTTTTTGTCATATGAACATGGGGTCCCCGCAGCTCCGTTTACTTACAATACTGCATTGAACAATCAAATGACACAGTGTGCGTTGGTAGGCCTAGATTATTTTATTTTTAACAATTAACACAAGCAATCTACTGTAATAATTTTTAAAGTAATGTCCTGATTGGGCCATATCTCCTACCATGCCGTCTTAACGGGCAAACATACCTTGGTTTCCTGAAGGAGGAGCTCCCTGGTCTTCTTGAAGATGTTCCACTAATGACCAGACATTTGATGTGGTTTCAACAGGACGGCGCACCTTCGCATTACACAAGAGCAGTTAGAGATTACATAAATGAGACATATCCTGGTCGTTGGATTGATCGTGGCGGACCAGTTGCTTGGCCACCGAGATCGCCAGATCTCACACCGATGGATTTTTTTTTATGGGGAAGCATAAAATCAATGGTGTACTCCGAACCCGTAGATACCGAAGAAGAATTGGCGGCTCGTGTTGTCGCGGCAGCAGGTGACAGCAGCGACCGTGCAAATCAACTGTTTCCACGCGTACATCAATCCATCATAAGGCGTTGCGAATTGTGCTATGAAGCAAATGGCGGTCATTTCGAACAATTACTGTAAAAGTCATACAGTAGATTGCTTGTGTTAATTGTTAAAAATAAAATAATCTAGGCCTATCAACACACACTGCGTCCCGGTGTCATTTGATTGTTCAATGCAGTATTATAAGTAAACGGAGCTGCGGGGACCCCATGTTCATATGACAAAAAATACTTCTAAGGACCTCTTCTATCATCTCCCAAAAAATCTATACTCAATTCAAAAACACCCTGTATAAAAATGAATTGCTGCTCGTTAGTCTCGCTAAAACTCAAAAACGGCTTGACCGATTTGAATAATTTTTTTTTATTTTGTTTCAGGGGTGGTTTAAAACAAATAGGAATAAGGAAAATTAACCCCTAAGGGGGAGAAAGGGGGATTGAAAATTTGTTAACACATTAACTGGTGTTGCATTGTATACTTAACACATTAACTGGTGTGGCACTACAAACGTACCACATTTACTGATGTGGCACTACATAATTAACCATATTAACCTTTTAGGGAGGCGGTAACGAATTGTAGAGTGTGCTATCCATGTAGCGTGATATCTCCACCATCACCTACCTAAAACCTTCCCAGGGTCCATCGGAATTACCATGAAAAATTTCATCAAGATTGGTTTAGCCATTTTGAGATGTATAGCGAACAGATAGGTCCATGTGTGTTTCTTTCTTATATAAATGTATAGTTTAATTCCAATCTTGATGAAATTTGCAAATTTGATCTTCAAAGCAAGAAGAAGGTCACTGTCTACATGAGATTTCGAAAAAATAATATTTATCGATAATAATTCATGGATTTAAATTCAAATTATGGACCAAAAATATATATCTCTTGACGAACAATGCAAGGTAAAATTTGTGCAACAATAGACTGCTCTGTTTGTTTCAACAGTAGTGATAGCAACACAGAATTCTAGAAATGACATGGCATTAAATACAAAAATTGGAGAAAATATAACAGATTCAGCCAATCAAATAGTTATGTATGCAAGACATGTTCATTAAGACAAGTAAATGAATCTCAAGATTGATCATTTTGTAAATTTCATTAACAAGAATATTTTGAGGACACACGACTTACATGCATAAATCGAGGACCACCCTCTTATAAAATATAATATTCTTCGGACTTTCTAATTTTCTGACCATAATTTCAAGTTTCGCGTAATGGTCGTCAGCATACAGCTGGAAGGGACTTCCTCCTCTGAGAATCAGTAAGAAGGCGTCGGAAATTTTAACAATACATTTAATTCCTGTCCTTTGTGCTTTTCTTAGAATTGATAGTTGTTAGAATGTAACATTTTCTTGAAAAGCTTTAAAAATGAGCAGTAAATGGAAATAATCGAGAGTTAGCAGACTATTGAGAAACAGTGGAAAGGCAGCAGAGAAAGCAGCCCCATTCACTCGGTGCTGTATCGATTTTTCCAGCACACTGCTTCAACTAAACAAGTGGTGAGTGACCCTGTGGCCGTCGATGCAAATGTGTCAACAGAAGAAACTACGACTGCCAGATCACACCAAGTGATGCATGCACCAGTTTTGCTTCAAGACCTCGAGAGCAGAGTGTGAATTGCAACAGTTTACCAATTAGAAAAATTGATGGAAAAATTCCGCGACCTGGATTCGAACCAGAACCAAGTTGTCAAGAAGGAAAGCCCAATGGGAGGTGGGCACCCGGTTCACAGATCGTGAATTTGTCCTATCCAAACCATCAGAATGTTTGATGAACACACAATAAGAAATAAAGAAATTAAACCGGAGCAAACCCCAAACATTCGGTAAAGACTACTTGGTTGTCTTTAAGACACTTAGTGATAGCATGGCTGTTCAGGTATCTGCGATAGCCCGATTAGTAGAGGCGTCGACCATGACAGTTGAGGTTCCTGGTTCGAATCCAAGTCGCAGAATTTTTCTATCCATTTTTCTAATTAATATCATTTACCTGATGCTTAGAGTTTGCTCCAGTTTAATTTCTTTATTTCCTAACAGTTTATCAATTGTTGGAATTGCAGAGTACACAGACATAAATGTACATCCATCGCCACCCAAGAAGAGAATTGTGGAATTTTTAGATAAACAAATGAATTTTTAAAGGTCAGGTCACACAAAATAGAAGAACTACAGCCATAGCCAGGGCTGAAAAAACGTCAGATCAAACTATTGTTTCATTTTCATTCTATTTCCTCCCAATTCCGTAGCCATACACATTCTTCCACACATTGTTTCTCCTGCACTATGGGTAAACTCGCTCAGCTATACACAACATTCCAACAGGGACCGAGGAGAACTGTTGCAGGGCCATCCATTAGGAACATTTTAAAAGGTTTTTTTCGGTTTTTCTATATGAGTTTTTACTGTTTCAATGTGTTAATTTTTACTGTATATTCCCATTCAGATATTGCAATCTTTCATCAAAAAAGAGCCCGAGCAACGCCGGGTATATCAGCTAGTTACTTAATAAAATCATCTATTTGTGAATTATAGTCTATGACAAAATTAATCTACCTATATTCTGTTCAACGAAAGTTTGAATGGACGTGTCCGATTAAATTAAATTTCCGATTTCAATTGTTAGACATTGTTGCAAAGTAAAATTAAAGTGCCTAACAATTGAAACTGGAAATTTATGTGGGCACGGCCAGTCGAACTTTCTTTGGACAGAATATAAATATTTCGGCAAAATTTTTGATGACAAAATTTATGTGAAAATTACTAGTGACATTTACCGCTGCCGGCAAGAGGACTCTGCATGAGTTAAAGCGAGGTATCTGTTTGAGGAGGAGGATGGCTGGAACTGAAATTTAAATTCTGATGAAAACGAATCTCTTCGCGGAGGAAACCGAAACGGCCGAGATACTTATTAGGCGTTAACAACCTAATATTTAACCCCTTTTTAAACATTTAATCGCTTTTGACAGGAAGCGAAATTGACATGCATCCCAATTCAAATAAAGCTGAAGTCAAAGAGAACGCCTGATCCTATAATAAAAATCTCTCTAGGGGGCCTTGCCTGCTGCTTTCCCATTGTTAATTAAACTTTCCATCCTTTGCAGCTGTTGGTTTGAATGTTAGAATTTCAAGATTCTGGTGTAAAGAATAAACTCAATTGAGCATGAAAGCATTCACGATGGAAGACGTTAGAGCGTTTTAATACCAAAATAGTAAACAAAGTGTTGTTCTTAAAAAACACTGAATTTATTGAATTTAGAGCTTTTAATTGGATCTGACAAGCTGTCATCAAATCCAATAATTATTCAGCTATCACATATAGCTTACTGCTAGCATAAAGTGAAAAACATGTAAAATCCATTATGGGGTAGGAAAGTGTGGCACAAATAAGACCTTTCCGGTCGGATTGTATTAATAGGGTTATCGAAAATTTCAGAAAGAATATTTTCGTCAGCGAAAAACAATCATTATGATTTGTTTATTTTCTTTTAAAGTTTACACTTGCATTTCTGCATACTTGGAATATAATTGGCGTTATTAAGGGTAGGGAATAATTGAGACGATAAAATTAGAATAAATGAATTTTAAAAAGTAATTATCTACAAAATATACAAAATGTGTGCCTAAAAAACGTACCTGAGCCCATGTGTAAAACATATGCTTATTTATAGTTAAATAAAATAAATCATTAGCAATTTTGGCTTTTAAAATTTGAAAATTTCTAAAATATAGATTTATTGACATACACGAATTTGATAATACCAGCTGTCTAATTTAAAGCAGAAAGAAGTCCATCACCAGAAACGAGCACTTTCTGCAATGTTTCTTTACATTCCGAGATAATATACACTCAATATACGAGGGCGTTTTGAAAAGTAATGCCTCCATGGCTGTAACTTTTTTATTTGTTAACCGATTTTCAAATTCTTTTTGTATCTTATACTCACATTTGTCCTCTATGTAATGCACTATTCACTTTTCAACATAGTCCCCATCCCTTTCCACGCATTGCGCCAACGTGTGACAAGTTGGGTGAACCCGTCGGAGAGGAATTACGGAGTTGTTGTCGACACCAGGATTGAATGGCAGCTTTGGACCCTCTTCTGGAGTACGATAACGTCCGCCCGCAAACAAGTCGCCACACACCTGAGGCGTTGCAGCGCCTACAGTTCAAAGATGAATGACTGAAGTTCAAAGATGAAAGACTTTGCACCTTGCCACTTTCACCGCTTCCCAAAGAAGAAAGAGCCCCTTAAGGGACATGAGTTGGTTCCGACGGCGAGGTAAACGCTGCCATTCAATCGTGGTGTCGACGATTCAATCCTCTCCGACGGGTTCACCCAACTAGTTACGCGTTGGCTTAATGCGTGGAAAGGGATGGGGACTATGTCGAAAAGTGAATAGTGCATTACATAGAGGACAAATGTGAGTATAAGATGCAAAAAGAATTTTGAAAATCGGTTAACAAATAAAAAAAGTTACAGCCATGGAGGCATTACTTTTCAAAACGCCCTCATATATTGAGCGGCCAATTTATTATGACCATCTGATGTTTTAAGCAAACGCTGTTGTCGCTAGATGGCGAACCTGGTATGAAAAAGGAAAATTTAGTGCTTACGACAGTAGTAGACGTGATTTGTTTGTGAATATATGGGAAAACAATGCGATTTGACAGACTTTGAACTCGGGATGATTGTAGGAGTTCGGAGCCATGGAGCGAGTGTCAGCGAACCGCCGCATGTGAAATGTTCAAGAGCAGTATTGTTCAAGTGCTTAAACACTGGACTGTCAGGCAAAAAACTGGGTCTCAACGTGCAATTTATGACCGTCATGGACAACTACGGAGAGTGCTCAGAATTGTAAAAGACAACAGAAGGTGTAACGTGTATGAGCAGGCTAATAGTAGCTGACGCAGTGGAAATTAATATTACACGTAAACAGTGGTAGGATAATAAAAAATGAATTTAATAGATAACATAAAAACTCAAATAAAGAATAAATAAAAAAATAAATAACATGAAATCCTTAACCTCTAGGAAAAATCAACACATGCAATTTCTCAATTGGCATAAAATAACAAAGTTTACAATCAAAAGTAAACACTTAACTTCGTGTGAATCAAAACTAATAAGTAACCTTAACTTCCAAGCAATTAAAAATAACACCGGTTACAAACTTCCAAATATAAAGCGTTGGTAATCGAACACACAACTCGGTAAAACTCACCGAATTCCATAATAAGAATTAGTCTCAAACTCAAATAGGCATAGCCCTCTTATTATAAAACAAACAAGCTCTTATGTATCAAATGAGATAAATATCATAAATATCAATACAGGCTTAACCGCTAAATAATAACTATTTCTACTTGAAATAAAATATTAGCAAAAGGGCCGTCGAAGAGTAATCCCACACTTAACATAAAATATTCATTGCTTGAGAAATATTGAATCACACACACTTATTAGCACTATGAAAATATCATATTACATGCTATAGAGTTTTCAAGTTCAAATGTCACGTCCGGTAAAGCACAAAATACGTCTTTATGAATGCAATTAGCAAAGTGCATAAAGTAACACAATGAGAAAAGGTCAATATCAAAAAACTTAATGTCCAGTCCGAAAATGTCTTTAACAGTTAAGAGCAATTGAAAACATTTAGCTTTACAAATGGCGCCTTTCCATTATGTTCGTCACACTACAAAAAAACACAGAACATAGTAATTAACATTGATAAAAAGCACTGGACACATTTAGGAATTGAGACCTCCTTTTAACTTAACCAAGGGAATTTTGTCACCAAGGGTAGGTTTCCGCAAATCACTATGACATGTATACGAAACCGTACCCGTAATTTAGGTAGGCACGGAGACCACAGGGCCAAGCCCCTCGAACCCTCGTGCAGCCACTATGCTCACGACGATAAAAGTCACTAAACACTGTGCCTATCTCATGATAGCCACAGCCCACTAACGTAAAAGTACTCACAAATGTCGTAGGCGAAATTGCTAACGCTTTCGGTAACAGGCAGGACCGGTTACGGGCGTTCCCATTCAAAACGACGAAACCACTGTTCGTTTCGCGCCTCTCCGTAGCAGAATTCTCCGCCCCGAAGGCTTGCCGGCACGGTTTCAGCATGTAAAGCCCATTCCGCCTTACACTTTCGCCCTCGTACTTTTTTGGTCCGTCTCCGTTGCAAACAGCACGCATACTTAATCCTCTCTCTCGTTCCCGCTTCGAACTTTCAAAATCCAATGCTCGAATACGATCTTCGATCCCATTGGCTGTCTTGCGATGATTTGTATGACGACACTGTTTGCTCCGCTCCGCCCCCGTCTTCGAACGATAAAAGTATCGAGAGCGAAACCTCGAGCCAGTGTCGCCTAAATTCGAACTCCGTGACAGAAGGGCAACGGTGCAGCAAATTACAGCATATCTTAACCAAGGACCTTCTCAAATTAACTCTGAATCGCACGACATATCTAAATATCGTTGCCTACCAAGTTCATCCTGTCACGTTGGTGTTGTGTCCCAATGGAAATACCTACTTTCAACAAGATAATGCGTCCTTTCATAGTGCTCGTATTGTACAAGATTTGTTTCAGGGACATGAAGGAGAATTTATTTTGTTTAAGTGGCACCCGTAATCTTCAGTAATCCCATTGAGCATTTATAGGATGAGTTGAAAAAGCTATCAGAAAGCTGAATACACAACTATCAAATATCACACGGCTGGAAAGTGCTATTCATCAAGCATAGTCTCAGATACCACAGACCACCTATCAACACCTCTTAAACTAATGTGACTAAGGTTTATCTGATTTCAGGTTGATTTGATTGACTTGATTGATTTTCACAATGGTCTTCCATAATGGTGCTCAATGAAATTTTACATTTTTTTTTCTCTGTTGTTGGAAGCTAATTGCCGTTTCCTTGTCTTTTCCGCTTCCTTATCTTTGATATGAAATCATCTCATTTACAAACTCAAATTAGCTGATGCAAAAAGCATGAACTTTGCACGACTATTCCAAAAATTTACCCTATCAGGAGAAGATGTAATTTTATTAAGCAGCAGTGTACACACGGAAGCCAAATATGCAGGTGCAGCTTGCATCGCGTAAAATATGTATAAATAGGAATTGCACTATTAGTGATATTTTTGGTGACTTTTTCTGACATTGTGGTTTTTGTGACTTTGAGCACTGATATAAACAAATTTCAGTAAGTGATTGTTTGTGCTTTTTGTGGAGTGCCCCTCCCCCGTGGTGACCCCTGGTGGAGGTTACGCCCCCTCCCCCGAACTTTAAGATTTAATTTTCCCGGTGACCATAGAATGTATGGTCATGGCTGCGGCAGGCGGTAGCAGACGGGCCCTACTCAGTTTGCGATTTCATGAAGGGGCTGTATGGTAAAACAGTCATACTCCTGTCTTGGCGTCCGGTGACCCTCACAGGCTTTTCTCAACCGAGTCGAGAATGCTCTGTAGGCAGCGTAACATTGTTGAAACGCATGCGGAGTTTGTAAAGATTGGAAACACCATTAATCAATCTTTACAATGCCAAACCTAGCCATCTCACGGTCCACGTCAGGGGAATTTCGTCGAGAATGCAAAAGAAAAGGAGATGCCTCCTTTTGCTCCGAGATGGCGATTTCGACGGAGGAATTTTCACCGCTACCTATGCCATCGCATTTTTAGCAGCCATCGAGTCGTCTGCCCACTTCCAACGGATCCAGTGTCTTCATCGGTTCCAGCAGTCGGCAAGGTGAAATTCCCTCCTGCACAGTCTACTCAGCAGCATGGGCGTTCGGCAGCCTAAAAGCTTCCATAAAAAATGCCGGCGCCATCGTAGCAAAAAGGACGCGAAGGCGTCATCTTCGAAGCGAGAGAACAGCGCAAGTCAACATCGTAGCTGCTCTTCACATCGCACCTGCTCACGAACCTGCTACCGAGCCTTCTTCAACAGCCATGAGTCCCTAGTCTTCATCAATCCAGGTCAGCCTCCAACTTGAAATTCTCAGAATCAAGGTCCTCTCCTTGAACGTTCGACCCCTTGGTTCCAATTTTGAACAGTCGGTGTTGTCAACGTTCATCGCTTTGTATGTGCCGGACATTATGATGCTTCAAGAAGTGAAACTAGTTATAACACAACAGTGCTACAACCTCCTCGGCCTCCGCAATCGTTGCCCCAATGGCCAGATTCTTTGTCAACTTTTACTCTCCGCATGGCCAAGAGGTAGCTATCATCATCCTGAATACGAACGTGATGGACGACTGCGAATGCAGAGTGATTTCGTTGAACATTTCAACATTTAGTGCCAACTTCTGACTGCGTAATGTGTATGCCCCTTGTGGTGCAACAGAGAAACAGACATTTGTCAGTGACATTAACAGTTTTCTGTAGTGATTGCTGGTAATTTTAACTGCCATCCAGATGAAAGCAATATTTTTTCATCTGGGCATGTGCATCGTTTGTGCCAGCAAAATACATTATTCGATTTATGGAAACGCTCTCCACGAAGTAATCATCCTGGGTTCACCTGCCATCAAGGACCCATTGTGTCATCAGAATTAGACCTTTTTCTTATAGATAATGCATTTGCTAGCTCACCTAGTCCAATTAATCCTCCATTTCCAGCATCAGCTACAGGAATTGCTTCACATCGCAACTGGTTTATGAATTTACTATACTAGACAACGAGGAGTATATGGGATCGTTCGCTCAATTTGTGGATTGCCATCTTCGCAATGTGCCTACTACCTTAGCTTCGTGGCTAGTGTTAAAAAGAAAAATCAAAAATTTCTTCAGGAAAATTGGAATTGATGCGGCCAGACGCCGTCCTCGTCATCTTCTTATGGTGCAAGAGTTCTTAAGACTCCTCCGTAGCTGCACTCCCAAGGAGGAGTTTGGTGCTCAGTTGAAGAGTCAAATCAATGCTCAAATGATATGTAAATTAGCCGGCGCAGCGCTCAGCGGAAAACCTACCTGGGCAGCTGATGTCAGGCATATGTCATCGCCAGCATTTGCAGAAGAGAGACGCCGAGCCAACGTCAAGTTATGTCACTGCATGGTGATGGAAAGTGGGGTATTCAGACATCTTATCAGCTTTCCACTCCCACTTTTCATCATTCTTCAACCACCCATCTTCCCATCAGATGCCACGAAGAGTTGGATAGAGGCACTTCGACCTTTTTCTGAGGATTCAGACGCCTTCATTACACGTCCTATCGCCAAAGACAAAGCTAAGAAGTTTATATCAGCGGATGGTCGTCTACAGTCCAGCCCCGGCGTAGATGGCTTCCCGTATGCATTCTACACCACGACATGGAAACTTCTTGGCTCTTTCCTGATGAAGTACTTAACTCCATCTTAGCAAATCCTTTTTCCATCACGCCAGAATTCACGGTGGGGAAGATCATCTTTCTCCCCAAGGTTCCAAATCCAGAGCGTATATCCCCGAGTTCTTCAATCCTGGACAGTCCTGATCCATTCCATTCCCCAGGATGTCCGATAATCTAATAACCATTCGATGTGTGATAGAGGAAGCTCGTGTTCATCATCAAACTCTTGCTGTGTTGAGCTTTGACCAGGAAAAGTGAACCATGTGTTCCTCTTTAAGGTGTTTCGTCAGCTTTGTCTTCGGATGTTTGCTACGATTATCTCCGCACTGTACACTTCGACCACAACATGTGTGGCGATTAATGGCTCCGTGTCGTTTACCTTTGAACTCTTAAAGGGTGTCAGGGAGAGGTAGCCTCTCTCTCCCCTCCTGTACATGATTTAACTGGAACCATTACTGCAATATCTTAATTGCCGCCCAGATGTTCAGGGTATGATTTACCAGGAACATCGATCGACATCAGGACGCTTGCTTACGCAGACCACGTAGTGCTTTTTGCGTACTCTGAACCTTTATCTTTTGACCAATTTAGTGCCTCGACGAGCAGCTTCATCAACCTCGTCAACTTCAAAGGCATTGCCATTGGGAATTGGACTATTGACTATCTCAAAGCATTCTTGAAAACATGGTGTGGCTACGTCTTTTCGTTTTTATCGACTAAGGATTCTCTTCACTGGCAACAAGTGATCGCAAAATGTGTCACCCGCCTCGATAGGAATTTCCGTTTTTCCACTTCGATGTTCGCCAAGGTGCGATTTATTAAGACCCACGCTTTGCTTCTGTTGACCTCTAAATGCCTATTCATCTTGCCTTCTTATAAAGATCTGCAAAAAGTGCGAAGTGCAATTGTGACCTGTGTATTAAGGTTTCGTATCCGATGTCATCCGCTTCGTACCCAGTTCTTATTTACTCCCTTCGAAAGTGGAAGATTGGGGATGCCCGACATTCGCATTTATCTTATTGCTGCCAGACTGGCTGCTATGATTCGGGTATTCCTACATCCACCCCCCATCCAGTTCGCGGGTTCGATCCCGGCCGAGGACGACGAGGATTTTTCAGGGGGAAATCCTGAGATCACGCACTTCCTTCGGAAGGGAAGTAAAGCCGTTGGTCCCGTGTAGTCGTTTGCCGGCTGCACGTTAAAGAACCCTTGCGAGGCAAAATGTGCGGCCCCTATAACGCCGTCCTGATATGACCAGAGTAGTTGAAAGGGACGTTAATACCAAACAAACCAAACCAAAACACCCCCCTCCGATTTGGGCGAACTTTGTTTTTTTCTTTTTTTAAGGTGAATAGGCTACCATAACCTCCTTCGTTACCAGTGAGCATGAATTATAGACAACCTACCATATCTCCGACAGTTTTTCCGGCAGTCTGGTCAAGGGAAGCCTACTGACATCTTTCGCCCTCACCCTGATTGTCCGTGGGGAGTAATTTTGAAGGTGGTTAAATCAATTGCCTTCGACAGAACCGTCTTTAACTATCAATGGCGGTTGCTGCACGATGGATTTCATTCTCTTCACGTCTCCAATAATGGAGGATGGTCAGTTCTGCTGGATATCTATTTTGTGGAATCATAGAGACTGTAGAACATCTGTTTTATGAATGCTCGTTTGCACAGTCCATCTGGAGTCTTTTTCACCAGTATTACGGACTAACAAGGTTTCCTACCAGTCCGTACGCTTCTTGATTGATGATTCCACCGGTAAAGCTCTTAAACCGGACCTAGTCATCCCCATTGCTTTTATCAATAAAAAACTGCGGCTCGTCCGAGTGGATAGATCAATGGGGGCAAACCTATTGTATGAGGGAAAGTGACTGCTCAACTGCAGTCCTTTTCCGTATTTGAGTGGTATCGGCTAGGTCCTCCAGTGTTTCAAAGGCGTTTTGCATCATCTAAGCATCTTTATTAACGAAAAATAGGAAAGAAAATTTCACGGCCTGGATTCATCAATAATTTAACACCTGAGGTAAGGCGTATGATTAATTATGTGTATGAATGCCTCTGAGTGTTAATTATGTGTGTTAACCAACCTCTGACTGTTAATGCCTTTTATGCACGCGAGACGTTCACGATCGCTATGCTGCTGAAGCTGGATGCCTGCGAAATCGATGTTGGAAATATTTGGCGTTTAATTAATTTAAGGCATGTGCGCCTAGGCGCCTGAATTAGATCTTCTGAGGCGTCTGCTGAGGCGGCACATCAGCCTCAGCTCCATCAGCACCTGATCATGGCTACACGACGAGATTTGTCAGTTTGTTTGAAAACGGAATGATAGTTAGAGTTAGACGCATGGGACATTCTATTTCTGAAGTGCTACGGGCATTCAACATTCCTCGGTCCACAATGGACAGAGAATGCCTCATTTCAGGCATCACCTCCCACCATGATAGCGCAGTGGCGGACCACAACTGCTAAATGCACGTAAACAGCAACATATGAGCAGAATGATACTTCGTACTAGCCATATTCTGTCCTTTGTACTACTAGGTGCGCAACTAGGTTTCCGGGTTTTTTGGATCAATGAGAAAGGGAAAATGTCAAGAGAAATACAACAAATTGATTATTCAAAGTATCGTCCCTCGCCAGCTACACATTTTTACCATCTCTCTGGCAGTACATGAATACCGCGACGATATAACTAGACGCTTCCTTGGACCGAAACCATTTATCCAACCAATTTTGCACTTCTTCGAAAGTGGGCAAGTGTAGCCCAGCCAAGCCATGCGCCATCGACCGGAACAAGTGATAATCGGAAGGGGCCATGTCTGGCGAATACAGTGGGTGCGGTAGCAGATCCCATTTCAGCATTTTGATTGTCTCCTGGACGATGCAAGCGCGATGGCGCAGAGCGTTGTCGTGTTGCAAGATCACTCGTTCGTGTCTCCTGTCCCATTCTGGACGTTTTTCGAGCAATGATGGTTCAGATTAATCAGTTGTTGTCGGTGGCGATGCCCATTGACACTTTCGCCCGGTTTCATCCAATAACGCTTGCAGATCGGCGTCCTCAATTGTTTTTGGTCTTCCAGAGCACTCCTTGTCTGCAGTGTCAAAATCGCCAGTTCTGAAGCGTTTAAACCAATCTTCACAGCAGAAAGCTAACCGGAAGGTGTTCAGCGTTTGGAGTCGCAGCGTTCTAGAAGTGCGATATCTCGATCTCTGGAAACTCCATCCGAGCGTGAAGCTCGGTTGAGTTACTCTCGAGCACACTCCGCTCGCGCTCGCTCTCTAGAGACACGCGATCAACATGACTCACGTTTGGATGCTAATACAGATCGATCCAAAAGTCGCGCACATTGAAGTAATAATAAAAACCAGATGACATTAAATAATACTATTTACTACTATTTAATATGTATTTACACAATACATCTATATATTTCACAAGAGATGCTCAAAATATAAAAGTTTCAAAGCAGTCGATGAAACTTTTCAACTATTAGATTATTTATAGACAATCGAATTTGGATGTGCGCAACTTTTGGATCACCCTGTAGAAACTGAAATGCTATGCTACGGTCTGAATAGAGTACTGAAGAACGTGAACGTCATTTGAGTGCCGACCGGTCTCGCCACGCAGAAGCCCGAAGTGTGGAAACTCAAGAAGATTGTGAAATACCTTTTCTCTCTGACTGTACGCGGCATAAAATATCACGATCTCTGGCCATTAATGAGGAACGGGAATTGCATTTGTCTGCTGAGCGTTTTAGCCATGAACATTCGCCTCTATTGGAGACAAAAGAGCAACATAAGCTTCGTTTGTCTGCCGCCCGGCGCCGGTACAATGAGACGAGATGTGGCAACGCCTCCTAAAGATAAGGCCTGAGCGCGAAAACGTCATACATTGTTACATCATCATGCGAAGACATAATTTAGGGCTTATTATTGGTAGAAATGCGATTAAACATATCTTCGGATGATGATGTAACAATGTATGACGTTTTCGCGCTCAGGCCTTATCTTTAGGAGGCGTTGGAAGTGGTCGTGAATCATTTGACACCAGATTAAGTCATGATCATTTGTCGGATCATGTTCCGGTTTAGAAATTTTAAAGATCCACGCAGATGAAGTCGCGGGCAACAGCTAGTTATCAATCACCGAATGAATTCAGACATATATCAGGATATGCTTTACAATGGATTGATACCTTTTGGTCCACATATTGGAGGTCTTGAGTGGGTATTTCAACAGGACAATACTCCATAAGATGCATCAAAATCTACGAAAAGATGGTTTGCAAAAGAAAATAATCAATATTTTGGATTGGCCCTCTCGTAGCCCCGATCTTAATCCTGTGGAGAATCAACGGGGTGTCCTTAGTAGGAAGGTTTATGCTGAAAATAAGCAATATGAAAATGCAAATGAGCTTCGAAGAGCAATAATGGATGACATGGATAGCAAAAAATCTAATAAGGTCAATGCCAGGACGAATATATGATATCACTTTAAATAAAGGAGCCCCAATTTAATTCTTTTCCAATTTCAAACTCCGGATAATTCATGTGGTCTTACAAATATTTAACAGTGTAAAAAAGCATTACAGCTAAAAAAAATTTATTCTATGTATAAAAATCAGATAAAAACCAACAATGATTTCTTTCATATCATGGAATAAACATTATTTTGTTTGTTATTAAAAAACATTTTCATCAAATAACCCCTTTTTCAGCTCAGTGGACTGCAGTGGTCTAATAACTTCTTAGCATACCTTAGTGGTGTGCATAATGTGGTGAAATATCTCCTTGCGTAAACAATAGTCACAGCCTATAAAATTATTGCCTGTACTGCGTGTCTTTGTAATCTGGTTTTGGTAAGAATGATTAATTCATTGACAAAAAAAATAACAATCGAAATTATCAATTAAGTTTAACTAATTGCTCCTGCATTCAGACAACTCTCATTTCGAGCCCCTGTTCAATCCTAACGAAACCTGCTTGACAATGAAATTCGGGCATGAAATCCAGACCCGGTACATGGCTATCACTATTAAAGAGCAGTATTAAAACTCTCCAAGTATTGCTTATATTTGTCCCCATTTTAATATCTGGTGCTTTTGTGAATCATTATAGCTAATTCTCGGCATATAAAAAATCACGAATTTTCAATTCTCTTTTTGCTTATAGTAATTCTAACTTGACATTTTGGTTTAACTTTTCGCACCATTTAGTGTGATGCTGAACTGAAAAGTTTCCAGCACGAAAACGTAATTGACGGTGTTGCCTGGAAGGCTTAGCCTCTTTGAAAGTCAAAAATGGAATTGGGGTTCAGGCGAATGTCAATTTGCAAATGCCTCATCATCATCACCACCTAAATGTCTAATTTATACCGACCGTTTTCGTTCGTAGACGCAAGTTATGGCTCTTATTGACATGAAGGGAATAGAACTGTCATTCCTCGGAATATTCACAAGCTCGTAGCTATGCAAATTTGGGTATCGGTTACATCAAAGCCTCGACTTCCCTTGAGTGGATTGGATTGTATGGTACTGCCGATTACATTACTGCTCCCATAAGAATTGATAAATATAATGGAAAAACGATCGCTGTTAATGCGGAAGTTAGTAACGGACAAGATTAATCCTAAGCTGACAAACTTGATACAAATTTCACTATAATCACATAATCTATTTCACCATAAATTATTTCCAAGGATCAGGAAAATAGATTCATAATTTGATGTGCAGAAGACATTCAAGCCGTATAATCTTCTACGATTATTTTTACGACTCCTCATTAAGCTCTTCATAATTTAGGTCAATTATCCTAAGCCTACCTATAATCGATAGAGCATCTCTAAAATTATCCTCATATAATCTTAGTTTATTGCGCTTATGCAATTTTCAGGTATACATTTTATTTTCATTGTTTCATATTAACTATAGTAATTTTCCACAATAAATGTGTACTAAATATTCAAAATATGCAATTGTAATTTGAGAAATCTAATAAAAAATCGAGAAATACAAATTTATGCAATGAAAACTTCCCGTTGCGCACTGAACTAACTTTTCAATTTAATTCTATTAAACTTTCATGATTTTGATTCTGGGCATTAATTTATTGTGTATAAGATTTCCCAATTGTCCTTTTTTTATATAGCTATGGAGATTTATTTCTTTTGTAAAATGTACGAAGGTATTTATAACTTTAGCCTGTCGAATAAAATAAAAACCTCAAAATAAAAATATAAAAATACGAATGGAAGTCAGTAAGTAAGTTACAAATGGATATAGAAATGAAACCAATAAGAGTACTGACTTAAAAACTACTTTTATTTCTCCACATAATCTCCCCGTACAATGAACAACCTGTCCCATCATTTCGCAAGCCCATCAAAACCAGCAGCATAAAATTCTTGATGAGATGAAGGTGGCCTGCAGTTTCCACAGTCGGGGAGGGGGACGTGAACGTCAAAACTGTTATGTTTTTGTTTTCTTCTTACCAGGTGACACTTTCTCAGCAGTAGAGTAAAAGTGTCTGCTGCGTCTCATGGCTTTGGCCCTGTGTACGCTAGGAGACGCAACCCGGGTTAGCCCGTGACGATCAAAAATAATAATAAAAGTGTGAAACGCTATTTTTTACTATTCTCTTCTGTTGAATTTTTGGTTTGTTTGTTGGTCCCCTCTAGCTGCGGAGGACATTCATAATTGTGTTTACTTTTTGTGTACCCCTTACCCTGTAGTTGTATAGCGCGCACTGCTCCTTGGCTCAATTGGTCATGCCCTTTGCCAAACAAACAAGTTTAACAAAATAAAATTGCTCAATTATCATTTGATATCGAGACGGCCCCTGCAATCGGCCCCGTTATACTGCCCTGTAGTTAATAACTACTAGTTATTTGCAACACCCTGTACAAGGAAGGAGATTATGTGGAGAAATAAAAGTAGTTTTCAAGTCGGTACTCTTATTACTTACTGACTTCTTCTCGTACATGTATAACCATATGGTCACTCTTTTAATGGTCTCTTCATAATTTACATGGAGGCACATAGATCACAAGATGATATTTTTTTTCCATCACACATTGGTCTATGGTGACATTTAGTGCCCACGCGTTTGGAGCGTCAAAGTCTGGTTACAACAAATCCAGGAGAACTTATTTGTGATATTTGACCGTTCACAGTAATGGTACTTGTACAATAGTCAATTGTAAGTATTATAAAACAAAGTAAAAATCAAAAGCAAATATTTTATGTGCCGGAGAGCGCTAAGGTCGCGTCGCTCTCTACATCATCGAGTCGCAGGTATGAAGGTTTGTGTTTGTCCCTTTACTTACTTGGAACACAGAGCAGGGCCTCAGTAGGCTGATCCCTGCTAGGTTAAATTTCAAATAGATCCAATGGTTATTTAACATCCTCGATGCCGAAAAGGTAAAAGTAGAATAGAAAAGAGAAATATAGCCTAAATATTTAATGTTTTCGAGTCCCCTTTTTCGACACATGTTTAGATTTTTATGTTGCGTTAATCGGAATTCCATGTTTTGATTTATTTATTAAATATCTATTGTATTGTTCGTTTTATGTTCATTTCTGTCATTGTTAAATTTTATTAGTAATAATAATTAAAGATGAAATTGAATAAAACCTGACTATCTTAATAAAAAAAAAATTCTAGTACAGACCATTTTGCGGATGTTGGGATCACGGCCATAAAGTCAATGTAGGCTCAGCTGGATGCTGAATTTAACAAAATTCGCGAAACAAAACATAAATAACTCGTGATGAAGCTCTGTACTGTTTCACGAGCTACACGGCTGGAGCCGATCGTATATCGTTTAATGGCGGACACTAACAGTGCGCTAGCGCACACAAGGAAACAAAGCTCGTTTATTTAAAAATGGTCTATAAGGAATACCATTACCTCTTGTAAAGACACAATGCCTGCAGAAATTAAAACTTATAATTAATCATCTGCATTTTAATGGAATATTTGAGAAACGCAGAACTTTCTTATAATCAATGTTTTAGGTCGTTCCATTTTTAAGCAGCGGAAGAATGGAGCTACTTATTGGTTTTACAATGTCCAATAAAAATGACGAATTCAATATGTAGCTTACTATAGGCATGAGTACCTTCACTAATTAATTTGGCTTTGATTGGCCAACTGAGTGGGAATTAAGGTGGTAGGGGTATGGTATTTAGGTATGTAAAGCAGAGAAATTCGTATGTAAAGCATATTCCTCTAGACAAAATCTAAATTCCTATGAAGTTTGGGCCAAATTGTCCCAGTGGGGTGGAGTTGTGGAGGTAGCGGTCACTTGTTCTCTAAAACTAAGGCAACATACGGCGTGTGATATACCATTCGATCGAAATAACGAGAAAGAAAAGGAGATAAGGTTCTTTTATGTTTTCTAAATACTAAGTTCGAGAAAATAAATATTTTGATTAAAAAAATTGGGGGGGGGGGGGTTAAAAAGTGCAGATGAAAGGGTAAAAATTGATGAATTCAGAGCTTCCGCTACTTTCCTATATCTTCTTCGGGAGGCTTAATATCTTGTTAAGTACCGAAAGGTGCTTTATGCTATTATTGGGGGGGGGGGGGCGTGTCTGTCCGTCTGTAATTCGAAACGCATGATAAATATGGTTTATCGCACAAATTATTTCGAAGATAGTCGAAATCGGTATCTTAGCATACATAATACATAGATAGTAGAGCTAATGATATATTGTGGTACCCCTGCATACATAGTAAGATATTTTAAGTAACATATCAAACAACTCATAACGACGAGCTCTGAACGAATATAACGTTATTAAGTAGCGGAAGAATGGAGCTACTTATTGTTTTCACAAAGTCCGTCTGTCCGTCCGTCCGTCCCCTTCATAATTTCTGCATTTTTGGAGGTCGAAGATTGAAATTCGCATTGTAGCTTACTATGGGCATGAGTACCTTCACTATTTAGTTTGGTTTGGATTGGCCCACTGGGGTCGGAATTACGTGGGTGGGAGTTAGAGGGGACCAAGTGATCTATGTGGTACAGTATTTAGGTACGTAAAGGAGTAAAATTCGATATACATATTCCTCTAGGCAAAATCTACATTCCTATGAAGTTTGGGCCAAATTGTCCCAGTGGGGTTAGAGTTGTGGGGGTGCAGTCACTTGGTCTTTAGAACTATGGCAACATATGCGTGTGATATATCATTCGATCGAAAATGATGAGAAAGGTAGAAGATAGGGTTTTTTAATATTTTCTGAATACTAAATTCGAAAAAATAAATATTTTGATAAAAAAATCTGGGGGTTAAAAAGTGCAGATAAAGGGGTAAAAATTGATGAACTAAGAGCTTCCGCTATTTTCCTATACCATCCTCGGGAGGCTTAATTTCTTGTTAAGTACGTTTTTCCCAATCGAAAGATATGGTTCGAAGATTGTCGAAATTGGTTCAATGCCACGTGTTCTAAGGTTACCATTATGACACCCCCTCAGAAATTTTCAATGCTAAAATATGGTAGATAATACATCCAACAACTCGAAACGACGTGTCATGAATGAATAAAATAACTAATTAATGATTCTACACGTTCTAATGATACCATTATGGTACCATTGGAAACTTTCAAAGCTAAGATATCGTATGAAAAATATGAAACAACTTGTAGAGATTTGTCATGAATGACTATGAGGGTGGGAAGGTGATCGAATTTGATTCAGTGGTAACAAATAGAAAAGGGAAGGAAATCAAAACGTGTCATGGACTTATGATGTGTTTAAGAGTTTCTTCAGTTATATTATTATTTTCTCTTTGAGTTGATTCAGTGATACCCGTTCCTAAAGATACCATTATGGCGGGCCATAAATGTGGCGACCAAGGGCAGCGTAGGTGGACACGTAGCCGACATGATAGAGAAGCAGACATTAAGGAAGACCGATTTTCCGATCCTACATGGCGAGAGATCTTAACAGATATACAGAAACTTGCAAATAAACGCTCAGGGACTACACGCAGTCAGAAAGGAGGTAATAATGAATTAGTTTACATTGTTACTTGAACTACTATGGACCATTATTTCGTGGGCCCCGCAGTTTAACGCACTATTTGCAAAATAACAGATGTCACGTGCAAACTTGCAACATAGGAGAAATCTATTGTTGTACCACATTGAAACTCACTGGGTTCTTTTGAGCGCCCATACTACATCAGTATTAATCACTCAAACTCAAGTGAAGCTTGTATTTATAGTAATTTAGACATCATAGACATCAGATCAGGACACGTAACATTGTTCTAAAAGTGTGTCCGGAAACTTAATTAACTTATACATGAATTCTAGCGTTTGAAAGTAGATTTTTTTTATTATAAAAATGTGTAAATTTATAATGTGCTAATAAATTCTTGGTATTCTCTACGACAAAGAAGTTTACCCTAACTTTATTCATATTTATTAATAAAGTTAATTAATTTGGTAACCAATACTCGTCACACATATGTTCTGTTTACCAATCCTACCATGTAATAGTATCTTCAAAACATTCTTTGATTATTCCTAATAGCGGGATAAGCCGTCCATAGAAACGAACTGTAATGCCGCCCTATGCCATAACAAGCAAGGCGCTACATATGATAGAAGATCAATGAATTGGAAAGCCAAATTCCTGCTTCAGCATTTTAAAGACGAAATGATCTGAGCGAAGACTCAGATTACAATTTCATTCGAATGATGTTCAAGAAATTGGCATGGTTGGTCGGGCAAAGAAAATTTATGACGCATAAGAACGAAAACAGTTGAGGCGCCTTTAATTAAACTTCCATCCATGCAGATGTTTAATCTTTCTCTGAATATCTATCTTCCAATGTTTTTCTTGAATTTTTAAATACGGTTTCTTTTTTACTTCAAAACACGAAGAGATCCATTTCACCATATACTCTTCTTTTTTTTTTATTTAGATAAACACGTCCAGGTATGCTTTAGTACTCGTTGTATAAGCCAGTCCAATCAAGACTTTACCATGTCCATAGACCCTTTATCAGTAAATCTCATTCAAATGGTCTAGAATGTCAGAATAAAATTAGCATCTTCCATATATTAACTTTACTGGTAGCGAAGATTTCGTATTAGTTTTTATAGTAGAAATGAATTCTGATTGTATCATAGCCATATGCTATTATTTTCGCTGTCCTAACTTGAATACCCCCCCCCCCTTTGACGTCCAGCAGAGCGAATTTTACGATACGTGTCCGGCCTTGGATGTCTGAAGGAAGAAAAACTCCATTTTTAACAGAATTTTTATATAGTTGCCCCTTGATCCAGAAAAGACTCGATCGATTGCAATCGTTGAATTGGAAAACCTCCAAACTCTCTTTTTCAGTGTTTTAAGATAAAATGAAGTGTTTACTTTGTGGAACAATAAAACATGATTTATAAGTCTGCCTTCCATTCCAGCCTGTTTTTGTCGTCATTATTGTTATTTATGAAGTTGTATTAGATCAAGATCTGTTATATTCTTTTAAAATTCACTTTTTATGATGTTAAAAGTGAATCAAAATGAATTAATCAACTGTCTTCTGTTAGCTTCTACATTCATGGTTCTCCAATTATGCAGTTGGTTCACATTTCTTTCTGTCATTTTTATGTGGCAGAGGAATCGCTGTACAAGGATAATTAAAAATTTTAAGTTTAGTTTTGCAATTTTCAAATAATGGTAATAAACACAAGCAAAAGAAAGCACTGAAATAGTCAACGATTTAAATAAAAAGTGAAGTAAACAGTTTCTCATGTCGAATGCTGTTTCTTCAATCTTGAGAAGAAATAGAATCTTATATGATGATTCTCACGTATATGGTCAATTAACGATAGAACGACATGGCTTTGAAGAGCTTAGCAGCTACGGTAAACGACTAATTCAATTGTTACGCAGATAAAAAGTATTGGAAAACTTCAAGTGTCAAGTGAAAAAGGATAACGTCATTTGATACGACATCATAGAGCGTTCTAATCTGTGAGATTTATACGAGGTTAAATTGTCGTAAGCCGTTTGATAAGCATTTTTCTAGAGGCAAACAAAGTAAATAAAAAAGTTCAAACGTTTATTAGCTCCAATGGAAAGACTTCTCAACAATTATCGTCCATAAGAGCTCGCAATCCTCACGGGAAAACAGCAGCAAAGGGATTTGTCTGAGATAATCCGTTAAGCAGACAAGGAAGGGTACGATTTGACGTGGATGGTGACAAGGTTTCCAATAAGATTCACGTGATCCAGAGTAAAGCGAATAATTCCGGAGAAGGATTAATATAGCTCATAATAAAAGTGAACTATTATTATGAAAAGTCACATTAGAATAGTTCTGAAAGATTCTATCTATTGAATCAATTAACGAAGAATAAGAATCCAGAAACGAAAGCGTAGCACTATCACGATGATGACAAATTCGACTTAATTCATTTTGTCCACGAGGTCGGCAAGCAATCGCACGTAATTGAAAGCACTCTAGAAGGCTGCGGAATGAGTGGCGGATGGGAGGGCGGGGCTGTTGCCTAGTGGTCTCGTCAAGAATGGCTTTAGCGTCGCACTTAAATGGGATCCCTATTCAACCAGTAATTCGAGAGGTTGGATGTACGAGGTGCTATCAAAAACTTTCGAAGTAATCTCACAAATTGGTACACTCTTATTTGAAATTTTAAAGGCCATCGTCCCCTTCAATATTAGGTTATAGACATTAGTTTATGCACATTTTCAGACGATACGATGCCTGATTTACTATCGGCTTACAAATGTTCAATGAGCCGTTCGTCAAAATAGCGTTTGAAGCGAGTGCTGCTCTTTTTACACCTTGCAGGAGGAACTTTTACGTAAAACATTAATTTTAGCTAAAATTTGATAACATCCGAAGTTTTGATTCCAATAATCGCCGGCTTTCTAATGTGTTTGTATATCTGTTGGTCAAAATAAATTTGTTTGCATTAATTTTTTACCCGAAAAAGAAAATCCGACTTCATTTCAATCGAATCTTTTTATCTGCATTCGTGTGCGAATTATTGAGTTTTAAAGTTCTTCCTGATTTTTTGGATCGCCTTGTATATGTTACGCGCAGATTGTGAAATTGCACAATTCACGAAATGCGCAACTTTTTGCTCATTTCATGAATTGTACAATACTCTTGCACAATTCGTGAAATGTGCAGAATTTTACACAATTCATGAAACGCGCACTAGGATTTCTGCTCATTTCATGAAATGTGCAGCTACAGGTATTCTATGAAATATAGTGGCTAGAAGTATATCCTATGAAGGCTGGATCCTACGATTACAGGGAAGCTCGAATGGAGTAGAGCTCGAATAAATATGGAGTCTCTCTTATCGATACGCAGGCGATAGTGGTTTCAGACTATTGTATACGGCGTTAAAAAGCCGTATACCTATTAAAAATTAACAAACAATAAGGAGAGCTACAGTTTTACATTCGTCTGTGAAAGTTTACTTGGGGGTCGTTCAAGAAATACGTCACGCAATTTTTGGCGTTTTCAACCCCCCCCCCCCATTTCACATTGTGTCACATTTTCCATACCCTCTCCCCTTTTAAGACGTCACACCATATAAGTGCTTCCTGCAAACAAAAAAATAATATTTAGTTACTTCCAAACACAATAAACCTGTTTGAAGTAAGATTTTATTGTTGTTTAAGTGTAAATCGGATAAAATTTGAAATGTCTCATGGACTTACATAATGAAATTTCAGGTTTTGGCTTAGGTGTTAACAACTGCGATTTTTGAAATTTGAAAATTTAACTTCCAAAAAAATCTTGCAAACTTTCTAAGAAGGAGCTTTGATCGTGACGCAGAAGTACAATTATCAATGTGTCATGAGAAACTGAGCCTCGACAAGGCGATCATCGCATGCAGGTGCTCACGTCAACAATGCTTAAAAGATAAAGTAATATTTTATTCTTTAAGGTCTCTGTTAAAGCGACTTGAAGGAATCCACGAAAAAGCCTGAAAAGTTGATACAGCCGAAATAAGACATTGATGATGATATTGCCGAAAATAGAATTTGAAAAAGTTAATCCGTTTTTAAGATATCATGCAAACAGTGGACAGATAAACGTAGAGCCCAAACGTCCATTCTTATAAGTAGCTTTTAGCTAAAGCTTCTAATAAGGAAGCATTATTATCCTGTCCATTGTTAGTATTGGCGGTTGCAAACAAGTTGAAAGCAGTAATTGTTTTGATTTTTACGTATTATAATTTAAATAAACATTTTTGTGAACTCAGAATGGTCAGAATTTCAAGTGTTGTAAATATTTTATTGATTTAATAAACCACAGATAGTAATAGGATTTTTTTGTTTTTTTAAAAAATGTAGCGTCTCTTCATCCATAACATTGTTTTGACATTTGAGAAGTAAGGCCTTGTAATGGAACGTAAAATCATACACGTTTTATCAACATACAATATTGTAGTATAATTAATCAAATGGATCAGATATCTAATCTACAGGGTGTCCCATAAGTTTCCATACATAGGAAAAATAAACATGCTCTACTTGACTACCACTATTTTAAAACGCATTTCAATGCGTGAGCTCCACTGCTGAAGTCATGTATATGACACCCTGTAGATGAGTAAAAGCCAACGTGTGTATATTCTCGATAATCTCTACAACCACGAACCGATGGGCGTGAAACTTTGCATGATGCTTTAACTACTTTGCGATGGATTTTATTGCCTTGCCGCTCTAAAACAAGTGACAAGCTATATATTAACTTTGTGGTAGCATGTTCTCATACATTTACATTTTGCATTTTCAGTAATTACATCCAATATTTTTCAATACACACACATAGACTCTGTCACCATAGGGCTGCTGCCCTCAAAAGTTTACTTGTGCACCAAAAAATGTTGAATTTTTGAAATTCTGACTTCGGATTCTTAAAGACCATCGAAAATAGAATAGGAATGTCTGCAGGCCCACTCTCTATCTCTTTGTCTTCATCGATAAAATTGGGTTCAAAACTTTAAGTTCCACACTTCCAGGGCCTCTATCTCCTAAACGGTTGGATCAATTGAAAAAACACCAAGAATAAAACATTACTCGAATATTGTGTACAATCTGAATATTCCATTAAAATTAGGGGTTGCTATTTAATATTTCAACGTTATCCCCTCCCCCCCAGCCCCACTCACAAGGGGGGGGGGGTAATTTTCAGGGTTCTGTACGTCCGAATGAAAAACGGAACCCTTATAGGATCACTCCTGTGTCTGTCTGTCCGTCTGTCACAGCCAATTTACTCCGAATCTACTAGACCAATTAAGTTGAAATTTGGTATACATATGAATTTCTGTGACCCAAACACGGATTGTAACGTAAATAAATGAATTTTGAATACGGAGGTCACTTTTGGAGGGCAAATTAGAAAATTAATTTTTTTTTTTTTTTTTTTTTGCAAACTGGATCGTGGGACATATCAAATGAAATGGCTTGTTGTGAGGGTCTCAAATATATATTTTTTTATAATTTTAAAATAAATAGTTTTAAAGTTATTTAAGAAAAAAGATGAAAATTGACCATTTCCCCCACCTTATCTCCGAAACTCCTGAGCATAAAATTTCGAAAAAAATACAGAAAATAGTTCTTTACTTATAGATTACAGGAAAACCTATAAGAAGTCTATGGTCTTAAAATAACATGGTAAATATCTCAATATTGTGCTAAAGGTCAGTAACTGATACTGAAACTGTTTTGTTGAAAATAAAAATTAGAAATTAATAAATATAATGAACGTAAATACATTAGGAATAAAAGTGAAATATAAAATAAATGAGTTGTTATCACGGTCTATAGATACTCATGGTCATCGAGCTTCGGCCAGTTTCCATTGTTTCGAGAAGCTAAGGAAAACAAATCGCGCCAGGTGCCGCATAGATCGCACTATTCCCGACCGCAAACTGCGATAGAGATTTTCATTGAAACTGAATACGAAAGTAAAGTTTCTGTCTGCCGATAGGGTGGCGCTGCAGGCGCAGTTGGGCAGATTGTACATGCAGCGCCACTTTTCAATAAAGTTCCCGCCCTACCGGAAGCTAGAAACTTTAGATGACCATGAATATCTATAGACCGTGGTTGTTATCAATAACCATCTTATATATAAAATGCTAACTCTTCTTGCTTCATGCACGTTTCCATAGTGCCGAGCAACAATCCAACCTTTATTGTTTCCAACAAACGAAAAAACATTGATTGTTAAATTCCGAATAAATACTGAAGTCATAGAGCTACGTTTTTTACTAAATGGGTCATTCTCACGAAAATGGTACAAATCATGTCCGCTACTTTTGAATTTTTTTCAGAAAATTTCAGAAATGCTACCAATTAAACATATTTTTTATTTATTCTTCATTTAATTCTGTATAATCAGGTATTTATTGTTTTGACTTAAGTGATTTACAAAAGTCTTAATTTTTTTTATTTGAAGAACAAGTAGGACAAATCTTGATGTCCCAACTTCAAATCAATAAGAGTTAAACATTATTTAAGAAATTGCTTAAATACTACAACTATATAAATTATCAATTACATTGATTCTCTTACATAAAAATAATTTTAGCAATAAATTTCATTAAAAACTTTTTTTTTTTAATAAGAAAATTTTTTTCTTATTAATGTCCCAACAATTTATATTTATTGCAATGTCCACTATGTTACAGCCATTTCAAAAATAAAATAATAAATTAAATTGTATCTGGCAACACTTTTGAGATGACTAAGTAGTACAACTTCCATGCTTAGTCAGCCATTTTGGATTCCAAAGTCAAAAAGCAAGACCCGTTATTTTTCTCTAATAGTTAATTTGAGCTTTTTAATGTCCACTATGTTACATTTAAATTAATGATTAAAAAAAAGTTTTTTGTCTTGAAATTGCATATAAACTAGTAAATTTAATATTTTTTCATTTAATATTATTTTCTTAATTATTACTTTTTTATTTTTATTATTAAAGATTCTTTTAAACTTAATTGTCCACTCTGTTATTTATCCACTCTGATACATACTCTGGGACATAACATGTTTTTGCATGAAAAATGAGAATCTTTGTTTGTGTTTTGAGAAAAAAGTTTATGTTTGCCAAATGAAACAAAATCTTAATACAAACAGAATACCAAGGAATAAAAAACTTAAAGTTTCAGATATTTACTCCTCTGCTTCGTCAGTGGTGTATCTGATGATTGCCTATTATAGAAATGAGTGCTAAAAGCGTGAAAGCCTGCACATACATGCTTCTTGAATTTAAAACTGGTGGTGCTAGAAAATTAACGTATAAATATGTTGTCATGGCTCAAAGTGATATTGAAGAAGATAGCGAAGTTAAAGTGATGAGCTTAAGGAAAACAAATAATGAGCGAAAATTATTTATACTATTGACACAGATATCTCCTATGTTCATTCGATCAAATTAAAAAAATCCTACCAGAGCCAAAGTTAAACTATTAGGTGGACGTTTATATTATGAATTTTTATATGCTGTTGATTTTTTTTCCAAAAAGCTTGATATATGTAAAAATAAATTTAATACAAAATTTATGAAAGTAGAATGTTGTTTGTCTGTTATTTTTTCATAAAGTTACAGATTAATCCTATCAAGAGCAGTTGTGTCTACTCTGTTACAACTATGTCCCCTCTGTTACAGAAGTGTTTTCATTGTGATTTCAAATTAAAAAATCAAAAAAAAAAAATCTGAATTAAGAGTATTAACCTGCTTAGATATATGGAATTGTATCCAGAATAGTGCAATTTTGATCTTATTTAATTCTATTTGATATATTTATCTAATTTTTACACATACTTTTTTCAATTTTGCATTTTGAAGCATG
>JAHWFO010099380.1:272472-285425 GCA_023313115.1 Rhysida immarginata
TGCATTTATACAGGGTGTTTCAAAATTATGTACAATAAATTTAGTGACATATTCTTCAGGTCAAAAGAAGACGAAAATGTTCTATACCACTTTGTCTGGAAACGATTTGTTTGCGAGTAATCCAATATGATACAGTAGGGAAGCACGGTAGTTAGCGGACGATATTTTAGCAGTTCCAGCGTTTCGACCCAACACTAGGTTGAGTGGTTTGTTCCATTTAAACCTACTTTAGGGTTGTTCCATTAGTTGTGTACGGTTGTTTCCATTACTGTAGTTTCACTAGTGTACATCCACTAGGAATATCAATTTCAGAACGTTTGCGTGCTTTGACATACGCATTACGATTTACGTAAAAAAAAATCATGTACACGTATTCCAGTGCAGAATACACTGACATGCACCTAATGTATGGTCTTGCGGACGGAAATGCTGTGGAAGCAAGAAGACTCTACCAAGAACGCTTTCCGAATAGACGTTTGCCAAATAACCGAACATTTGTATCTGTCGACAGACATTTGAGGGAGCGTGGTTCCTTTGGCCGTCAAACAGGACAAGGGCGGCCTGTAGCACATTCTCCGGATGAGGAGGATGTGATAATTGACATCATACATGATGAACCACAGACAAGCACCCGTCGTATTTCTTCCATGGTACACATTCCGCACTCATCCGTTTGGCGCATTCTTCACCGTCAGCTTTTGCATCCATACCACCTGCAACTGGTTCAGGCACTGAACCCAACGGACTATCCACACCGACAACGATTTTGCCAATGGATACAACGTCGTCATGCTGCAGACCCTAGCTGTCTCAGCCAGATACTTTTCACGGACGAAGCAACCTTCACCCGGACAGGAATCGTAAATTCTCACAACCAGCACCATTGGGCAGATGCTAACCCGCATGTTACCAGAGCTCGAGCGCATCAAGAGCGTTTCTACGTGAACATTTGGTGTGGAATTGTCGGAAATAACTTAATTGGCCCTTATGTGTTGCCGCCACGATTGACTGGGCCAACGTATCTTTTGTTTCTGCAGAATGCATTGCCAGAATTACTGGAAGATGTTCCTCTTTTGATAAGATCTAACATGTGGTTCATGCATGATGGCGCTCCAGCACATTTCAGCCATGTTGTGCGAGCACACCTTAATGATGCTGCATACACGAATCGGTGGATAGGTCGAGGTGGACCGGTAGCCTGGCCTGCAAGATCACCCGACCTTAATCCCTTGGACTTTTTCTGTGGGGTCATGTGAAAACGATCGTCTACAGCATAGAAGTTCCTAACATTATGGATCTGCGACAACGAATTGAAAATGCATGCCAAACCGTTCGTAATGCTGGCGACGAACTCTTCCATGACATCAGACGGTCGCTCATGCAACGAGCCGAAGCGTGCGTGCGAGCTGGTGGCGGGCACTTTGAACAATTCCTGTAATTTGGAGCCACGGGTTTAGTTGGCTGTATCGCGTAAATAAATCGTTTCCAGACAAAGTGCTATAGAACATTTTCGTCTTCTTTTGACCTGAAGAATATGTCACTAAATTTATTGTACATAATTTTGAAACACCCTGTATAAAATAAATGTTCCTTTGTTGTGTTGAACAAAAGGTTTTGAAAAAAAAGCGAATTTACATAATTTAATGCAACATATAGATGTGAACAGAGTGGACAAAATCTCCCATAACCAACCAGAAAACTATGAAAATCACATATTAGTATTAAGATGAAGTAATTAATTTTTACAATACAGATAAATTCAATCTATAAGCTGTTATTTAACATTAATTTAAGTTAGATTAGATAATTTTGAAAAAAGAAATTTTGAAACATCAAATGTACCATTTTCGTGAGAATGACCCATATCTATTATCATTAAAAAGAATTCACGCTAGACTAAATACAGTAGGAAAATTAAATTAAAATCCTAAATAAGTAATTTTAGCTATTTTAAATTATTAAATTTAATTTTTATTTAGATTTTAATAAAAACTAGTTGAGAATGTGTAGTACTGCATTGCCAGAACGATGTTAATTAATTAAAAAATCGTTACTGTATTCGCAAAGTCGGCCGTTCGTCGTCCGTCGTCACTTTTTCCCATTTTTTTTGATTTTGCCTTCACATTCTGATAGAGTATAAAAAATAAGTAAAAACAAGCATATGTGTCCTATCTCTTCGGGAACAGGGCCAAAATGACGGTTAATCAGTTTGGTCGAAGGACCGAAATATAATGAAATAAATAATAGTGTTCGGCATTAATGTATATAAAAAATCAATCGTGTAAATTTTTTATCTAATATTACACTACTGATTTTTTATCTAATCACTCCTCCTTTCTTATATATTAATGTATATAATTAATTTTCTTATTTTAAAATATAGTAATCGTGCAATATATCCCCAAAACGGTCCGCCGAGAAAATTATAAAAATAAGAGATAAAAACGCTAAAAAAGCAGGAAAAAAACGAGCCCAACATGCCAGTTTCACTGAAGACGAAAGTTACATTTAACAGTTGTGGATATTCTTCTGTGTTAGGTTAATCACTGTGAAATTGACAGTAATGAATTTGTAACATTGCGAATTTACCGAATCTCGCTTTCATAGTGACAGCGAGGTTTTTACTTTTGACAGTCCTGTCACAGACGATTATTCAAAAATAAAATTGAATTTACAGTTTGCTCTGTTGTGGAAACTGTCGTACGACGGGCTTTCGAATAAGATCATCAGCAAGTAACATAGTAACATTATTGTATCTATTGTAGAGTATCGGATGCTCGGATCAGTACGCAAGCTTTGTCCGATGCGAATTGTGGCGATCCGTAATAACACGAACTAGGGAAGAAAGCCAAACTCTCTGTTTTCAAATCTATCTTTCTCCCCATTCTCATCTCAGGTAATAAGATGAAAGAGTGCGATCGCGTGTGCTAGTGGCAGAAATAAGAATCCTGAGAGGAGTGGTAGGTATTACCTTACTACTTAGACTGCACAGCAGCACAATAAATGTTTAGGCTTTCAGCCGCTACTTCACCGCACTGAGAGTTCTCTGTTGGTATGGCTGTTCTTTGGTATGGCCACGTGATGCTACAAACAGCTGATAGTAGGCAGCTGTTTTTTTTCCATGCCGGTGGTTATGTAAGATACCAAGGGGCCGGCCTAGAACCAGGTGGCTAGACAACATGGAAAATCTGAGTTCGTGTCGCCTAGGGACACGCGCCTTATAGCAGAAGATCACGAGCGGTGGAGATCTTCCATAGGGCTCCTGTTCCCGCGACCCTAACGATAAGCAGTTTTGAAAAGTAAGTAAGAACATATTCTTTAGCTATTTTGACAATATCGCTTTCATATTGACAGCAATTTATTTTTATTATTGGCAGTCGGGTCAATTGCTGATCTTGTCACAGACGATATTTCTTAATTAAAATCGAATTTTCAGATTCGCCTACTGTGGCATCCGTCATACGACGGGGTTTAATATTAGTTTTTTATATAAAATTAATATCTTAATATTTTTCTACAAAAACAAAAACGCCACTAGATGGCGATAGTGGCACTGCAGGAAAAAGAAATCCATCTAAAGATTTTCTTTTCCCACGCAAAGTATAGGCATAATTTTCGTCTTTTCTGTCGTAGTAAGGTTTATGCCTTGTGTTCAGTTATTGTACAATTATCTATTAGACAGTGGTAGGTATGTTGAGGAAAATGTCGTGGAGGAGTTTAATTCCTTACTTAGGCAAGAGAGCTCTGCCTGTTGACCCGATTTCTAATTTTCTTCAGGTTTTATTTGTAGATAGTCCAGGGGGTGGGCATTGTGAATCCCTCTACAATCCCGTATCATACATACATATTTTTTTTAGTTACCACAAACAAATTTGGGTCAGATTAAAAAAAAAAAACAAACGTGATAGATATCATATTCATCGTACGGAACCCTTTCCACGCAAGTTCGACTCGCACTTGTCCATTTATTTAACTAATAAATTTCCCCCGCGAAATAATTCACTTTTGATTTTGGTCATTTTTTCGTACAATGCTTCGTTTCCGAGATATTTATCTTATCATATTGAAACTCACTGGGTTCTGTTGAGCGCCCACACTGCATCAATATTAATCACAAATGAGTGCAGTGAAGCTTGTATTTATAGTACTTTAGACATCATAGTACTTTAGCAATTTTTGATTTGCTAATAAATTCTTGGTATTCTCTACGACAAAGAAGTTTACCCGAAATTACTTAAAAATTACTCACAATTCATATTTATTAATTTGGTAATCATCGCTGCAATACTCGTCATACATAAGTCTGTTTACCAATCCTACCATGTAATAGTATCTTCAAAACATTCTTTCATTATTCCTAATAACAGGATAAGCCGTCCATAGAAACGAACTGTAATGCCGCCCTATGCCATAACAAGCAAGGCGCTACATATGATAGAAGATCAATGAATTGGAAAGCCAAATTCCTGCTTCAGCATTTTTAAGACGAAATGATCCGAGTGAAGACTCGGATTACAATTTTGTTCGAATGATGTTCAAGAAATTGGCATGGTTGGCCGGGCGAAGAAAATTTATGACGCATAAGAACGAAAACAGTTGAGGCGCCTTTAATTAAACTTCCATCTGTCACGAATATTTTTGTAGCGCAGTGGAAAAATGACTTAAAAGCTAATGAAAAACACAGCTATGTAGACATATTAAACTTAACCATGATTTATTGCAAATTAAACAATAATGAGTACACAATGATGAAGATGAGTAGTAAAAAGAATCTTCATCCAGAATAATTAGGCGCATCCTCTAACACGAGGAGTTACGTGAAGATAATTTTTCTTATACAGAAAATGGATGGCCCCTGGGGCCAGGCTGGTGCATGAATATAGCACTTACAAAAATACTGCTTGGTCAGTAAATGTCCGATAGAAGACGGACGATAACATAAAAGGAAGCGAATTACATCAGCTTCGGATTTATGTGATATGATGCGCACTTAAGGTGCGTAAAAAGATTAACAAGAATTGCCAACAAATAATTAAATTAATGTTCCTGAAGGTTGACTCCGGGAGAATAATTGTTATGCACTGCCGTACGGGACTCTCTTCCCCTCTAGCAGCGACGATAAGCATTTAATGTCAGGGACAGCTAATGCTGGTCTTGCAATGAAACAAATACAAAGGTATGAATAAACGCTCATGCCTAGTCAACAATAAAGAAGCCGCGCGGGAGAGCTGCGACTGATTCTTGATAAGAGAGTCAATAGATAACGTAAATTAGAGCCAGCTTACCTCTGAGATATGTAGTAGGCGCCCAAATCTTCAGCTAAGTAAGCCACAATGCCCCACGGGGCGACCAATGTCCATTCGGGGTCATCTTGGTCCGTGCGCTGGTCCCGTCTGCGATGCGTAGCTAGAAGCTTCTCCGACGGCAAACCAGACATCCACACAAGGTTGCTAATAAGGACAGGCTGCGGAGTTATGTAGAGCCGTAGATAACGGAATTCGTGTTACATCCACCAGTGAAAGCTGGGCGTCGGCTTCAATTGTAGATTCAGCTGCCTTTGTGGTCGTGAAATTGAATGAGTCCTCCGGACGAGTCTCCGCTCGCGCCGGCCGAATCGTTATCTCGTTTTCACCTGCTGAATGCACAAAGTTAGGCAGCAATTCATTAGTAAGCTCCGTTCGCTGAGGCGCACTTGTTTCCGATGCACCCACGGGAAATTCCACTGTTCGAAGCTCTGTACTTTGACGCTCGAACGAATTGCCCATATACCAAAACAACACTGCTTCGCATTCCCACATGTAACTCGACTGAGAAAAGTTCTGTGAAGCAGCTTCGGTGCTCGGAGGTCGTTGTCTGCGACTATCTCCGGTGGCCGGCTCGTACTCTCTGTCCAAATTGTCGCTGCTTCTCTCCCAGAGACAAATGAAAGTAAGAGACTGGCAGTGCTCTATTCATTTCGCTGAGCGCTACTGGTGCCACCGGAAATGCAGCGATCGCCATTAAGAGAATGGCAGAAACCTAAGGTGGCGTATGTTCTCAATGTTATTTCAGCTGTTTTTGTAGATGACTTCAAGAGGTATTAGTAAGCGTACCCAGTTTTCTGATTTTTTTAAAAAAACTTTATTGCATTAACTAACGATAACGTATACTTTTAATCACTTTCAATAGCTGATTCAATGCCTTACGAATTTTTAAAAGAGCGCCTACAACTCGCAACTCCTATCGTTATTGTAATAATGGAGGCTTAGCCAGAGACAAGTGAAAACATAGATGAAGAAAACTGAAGAAGCAAAGTTATTTCTTCATCCATGGTGAAAGTAAATGAATCTAGAGGAAGGATGAATTTATTTTTTCAGTCTTAACTGATTTTTATTATTAAAAAAGTTGATTCTTATAACTTAATCAGTCTTAATACCTAATAAATATTTTCATTTGTATTGCTAAATAAAAAGTAAATTTGAAGCCTCTTCATACAGTATTACCAATGGAGTTTCGAAAATAGCTTCAGTTAAACAAAAAATTTAAATTGATTTATTCTTTATTGATTTTTAAATATAATAAGTCGTGATAAGACACTGCGTATATTTTCTCCACTTATTTTATCTGTCAGTCGCTTGGTTTCATGGTGATATCGAATATTACAGTATGTGATGACAATAAGTCTAATAAGTCGAAGCACATGATCGTCAGAAGGACTCATTTCAAATGAATGGTGAGTTAAATTAGTGAAAATATTAATTTTGTTTTCGGTTATAAAATGTAATGTTTTTGCTAAAATTTTGATTGGCATATTCAATTTAATTGCTCTTTGCTCTCCTAGATTATAAAATTCACTCCTAATGATTTTTTCTGAAATTTTGCACAGGTATACTACATCTTTCGATGGTGTGATAAGGCCTCCTTATTTTTTTTTTCTCAATGAAATTAAGGCTGTGGTAGCTCTGATATTGCTCTTTCAGCGCTTCTTTACATTGAATGCAGATTATAGATTTAATTACAGACCTAGAAACGAATCCTGCCGAATCACAATATTTTGACAAGATTTTAATATCGGGGATTGGATAATATTGAGACGCGTCATCTGATATGGATTCATGATTATATTCATCAGAGTTATACATGAATTAATGTTTTGTGCCCTGCACTCAATTTTAACCTGGTAAATTTAATGCCAATCAATTTGTCATTAATTTAATGTTTAATAAAAAATGCTGTATAATTTTGTTGCCGAAATAAAAGATGTATCCACTTTTTACGAAGAATGTCATCTTTTGGAAATCTACGGCGCAAATGTTTCGTTTTCTAATTTTTTTGTTTAGCTTTGAAATAGCTATTATACACGGGTGTAAGAGCTTGGTGCTTATTTCTTGCGTGACAGTTTTTTTTAATGTATTCATCACAATAAAAACGTTTATACCTATGTTTACTGAAATATCAGATGTTCATACTATAAAAAAATTTAAAAGCTGCGTCACAAAATTGTTTTAAGATAATAAAAAAAATGCAATTTTAATTTTTGTTAATCTGATAATAATGGATTATTTGTAAAGGCAGGACATTTAAATGTGGAAGGATATTTAAAAGTTTAATTGCTATCAATAAATAAACCTAACATAATTTATCAAATATTAACTAATTGATTTTAAAATTTTAAATTAAAAGAAAACCTGGTAACCTAAAATATTTTTGAAAAGGTACTTAAATTGTTGTTTTTTTTTATTATTAAACAAAAAACGAAAAGGAAGAAATAATTCTCAGTTCAATAAAATAAATAATCAGTTTATTAATCCAAATATTGTAATAAGCAATTAACTAATAATATAATTACTTGTGAACTGAAGTATTGGATCTTTTTTTAAAAAAAAAACGATTTGACCAATATGTATGAGAATTTCGTCCAGTTAGTTATTAGAAGGGGGATTATAATTTGTATATCTCGTACTAATCAACAATAATTTGGATTATAATTAGTGAACTGTATATTTTATTTTATTAACTTTCAAATTATAATTTATAAAGGAGAATTTTCCTAGTTGATTGTTTAATATAACTCGTCCTCCTTTTCCATTTAAACTTTTTTTTAAAATTTATGTTTAAGAATAACTTTATTTATCACCAAATAACTTTTTATCGGATGGGCCGATTTGGATGATTATTTTTTGTTTAATAGAGCAAGTTTTTCTGGTGGTCCCATAATAAATTCATCCAGATATCTTGGGTAGATATTATAAAAAATAATTGTTTGCGATTAATTCACATGCATTGCCTCCGGCGATCAGCGTTTCTTGCCAATCCCGTAATGGCGGCGCGAAGGCACCACTAGAGGGGAGGTCACTGCCAGTCTCTTTCTTCATTTGTCTCTGGTCTCTCCCATTGCTTAAAATTCGCGCAACTTTTTCTCGTTTCCGGGTATTCACTTTTTGCGCTGCCATCTCTTGCCACGATGCCGCGCCTTTTTCCTATTTAAATTATTAATTTGATTATTGTGAGCGCTATTGGCATTAGATGGCGCCTGGCCAGCGAGCTGGAAGCAGACGCTTCTCGCTGCAGAGGATTACGCTCACGCGCGGCTGTGTTCACAACCCTTTGTGACACCATCCATGCAGATGTTTAATCTTTCTCTGAATGTCTATCTTCCAATGTTTTTCTTGAATTTTTAAATACGGTTTCTACTTCAAAACACGAAGAGATCCATTTCACCATATGCTCTTCTTTTTTTTTTGTTTAGATAAACACGTCCGGATATGCTTTAGTACTCGTTGTATAAGCCAGTCAATCAAGACTTTATTACCATGTCCAAAGGCCCTATATCAATAAATCTCATTCAAACTAGAATGTCAGAATAAAATTAGCATCTTCCATTTATTAACTTTACTAGTAGCGAAGGATATGACATGCTACGTCAATGTCCTTTACTTCAAACTACACTAGGCACTGCTTAATACAGCCACTTTTAATATAGCCACCCGCTTTTTATGGCCATTCCACTTCGGTCTGGAGTTTATGAAATGATTCCTATAAAAAAAATTCGCTTTAACTGGCCACAGCCTGCTTAATGTGGCCATTTTTTGACAGGAGGAAAAAGACAATTTCTTTAACAGTTAAATTAAACGAAAAGATCAAAATACAGACTCACGGATTTCAAATAATTTTTTTATCGTGAAAAACCATTCAGTAAGCTAATCTCAAAAGCAACTTCTAAATTTCATCTAATTGACAACGGCCGTGTCCATGGTGATCTTTCCCATATATCCTGCCAGCAAGAAAAAAATGCAACACATGGGAAGAGTGCGTCGATTTTAATCAAATTGCACAAGAGCATAGTGTGAGTTGCATAAAACATATGATTTGAATTTGAACTTCAACACGTTGTATGTACAGAATCCTGGTACAGGGTGTCCCAAAACTCCTTTCACTGGAAGAATGATTCATCTTTAATTTACATAAAATCATCAATCTGGCATCTGTATTCCAACCAACTGATTCTAACAGACTAGAGTAGTCTCAAAACCTACCGTGCCAACACCATCTGGATAAAGAATGCCTGCGTACTGAAATATCAAAAGGCCAAATTTAGGGCTTATTATTGGTAGAAATGCGATTAACAATGGCCTTTTTAGTATGAACAATAAATGACGTTTTAGTGCGCAGGCCTTCTTTATCTAAGTAGTGTTGCTATGCTCCGTACTCCTGTGCAGCAACTGGAGTTTGACAGAGGTCGGATTGTGGGACTTCAACAGCATCCATAGCATAGATTAGGGCAAGAGCAGCACCAACCGTATCAAGACGGACCATTTGCAACCGTTTACTTGCAGTAGAATTGCAGTCACGTGTCCCTCTAGCCAGACTACCTGCACACAAGTGATGGACATCAACGTGTGCGACGAAGACCAGGAGATCGACATCTTCCACAGTGCATTCGTTTGCGGCACACTGGTCCAACAGCTGACCTAATTGTGTGGAGCGCCACTAATTTGGGACATGATGGGACAATACATCCGTGGATTCTCCCGTCATCAATTAACGTTGGTCCCGCGTCCGCACTGACCCAGCGGGGCCATACGGGCGTTTCCAATATGGCGGCCCCTCTGTTATTTCTTTACTCTGTGGTTGGAATGCACCAAAGAAGAGCAGCGTGGAGTGATCCGTTTCCTATACAGTGAAAACACGAAACCAATAGAATCCATCGACGCATGTTGGCTCAGTATGGTGCTGCATGTGTATCGCAGACTCAGATGTACGAATGGTGTAAGAAATTCAGCAGCGCCACAACAAGTTTGGCGGACGTGCCGAGGCCAGGCCAGGCACATCGTCTTGTGACAACCGAGGCGATTGCAGCGGCGGAAGAGATGATTCTGTAGGATAGAATGGTCACCATCGATGACATTGCAACGGCATTACAGGTCGGTCATGTCTGCTCAGCATATTGAAATACCGGAAAGTGGCCGCAAGATGGGTCCCTCGTCGGCTGACGCCCGAAATGAAGGAGAGGTGAATCGATGTCTGTCAGGAGCTGCTGCGCCGCTACAAACTTGAAGGTGACACCTTTTTGGAGCGGATTGTGACTGGAGACGAGTCCTGGGTCCATTACTACCAACCGCAGACCAAGCGCTCCTGTAAGGAATGGCGGCACTCGACATCACCAAAGCCGAAAAAGTTCCGCAGCCAGCCATCCGCAGGAAAGGTGACGCTGACCTTGTTCGGGGACCACAAGGGTCCCATAGTGGAACATTATATGGATAAGGGCAAGCGCCGTGGACTCCTCTCAACAGGCGTTCTCATCTCATCAACAGGACTTGTGTCTGGAGTGCCTCCCTCGTTCTCCTTACTCTCCCGATCTCGCCCTCCGATTTCCACATCTTTGGCTCACTAAAGGACTCCTTGGGTCGCCACAAGTTCGCGACCGACACGGAGGTGAAACAGGCGGTGCATGAGTGGCTGCATGCGCAGCCAAAAGATTTTTTTCCCCCAAGGTATCCATGCCCTCCCGACTCGGTGGCGGAAATGCATCGAAAAGCAGGAGGACTACATTGAAAATAGTGTACTTGTTCCAACTCTGTCTGCAATAAAGGAGCTGTAAAAAAATTTCCGGTTTTCATTTGACTGACCCTCGTATGATATTTTTAAGAAAACCTTGTCAGACGAAAAATATATACAGAATATTCTGTTTCAAATAAAGAAAAAAAATGAGTTGCAAATCTGCAGTTGCTGAATTGCTCTTTTTTATGTAAGTATAATACATACTCGCCTTGAGAATGTATGGTACTGTACTGTCGGCACGCCACGAGAAGACTGCTGAGTTGTTTAATGTGCTCGTATGGTGTCGCTGCAGCTCTTCTCGTGGCGTGCGGACAGTATTGTCAGAACGATATTAAAAGCGCAAGCCAATTAAAAGATCATTGCGATGTTCACAAAGTCGGTCTTCTGTTGCCAATTTTCTTCGATTTTTGTTTATTTTGACTTCAGATTCGGATAGAGCATCAAAATGTAAGTAAAAGTTATAATGGGGCCCATTAAATGGGCACACATGTCCTGTCTATTCGGGAACATGATGGTGGTCAAAGAATAGATAACCTAACGATATAAGTGAACACAAATCGCATAATATCATTGAAAGTGTAAGTGCTTTAGGTTCACTCGCTTACAATAGCCACCGGTTTATGTGGCCATGTAAACATGGTTCCGAGGCGGCCATATTAAACGACGTCTACTGTATTTCAAACACTCACTATTTCTCTGCGCGTTTAGAAGAACCACTTAAAAATTCTCCCTTCACCCTATTGTTAATTGCGGATCAACAATCAGAACAAGAGTACAGAATAAAGAGTACAGAACAAAGAGTACAGAACAAAAGAATTAAAGATTTTGTCATATACTCCTACTCATACGACAAATCGAGTAGGAGTATATGATAAACAAAACAAAACTCCCGTTAAACTGCCCTGTAGTTATCTGCAATACCCTATACGTGAATGAATATTTTCATGTAAAGAAATCAAGTGATTCTGCACAAGTGACACGTTCTATTTTTACAAACGCATTCCGTGAAACAAAAGCAGCTGCATTAATGAATGATATTTTGCCATAGTTAATCATCTACCTTCAGAATGCACTTATTTAATCTTTTGAAAGCTGTACAATTTCAAAGAACTGTGTAATTCTTTTAATTATCTTGCAATCGTATGATGTTCTGGCCACCATTTGGAAATTTGTAAATAAAAGATCGTCATGAAAATAACTGTTCAATTTCCGAAATATATGTGCGGCTTTCAAAAGTTCTGGGTATAGGCCAATCTATGTCTTACGGTGCTGGACAGAGGCATAGATTTGGCAATTTCGATTAGTTATAAATAAATAACTTAGAGATAAAATATATATCTCTAAAGTTTTAAGGAAAGCCTTAAATAAATATAGCCTCATGTATAAAATTTTAAGCAAAAAAGTGGCTTAGAAAAAAAAATTAAGAAAGATTATATTATAATGGTAACACGCCATTTTTTTTAAAATATCTCACATTGCACCGATTTCTTCGACTTCCCTCAAATAAACTCACAGCTCTAGCACGTGAAATACATCCTCAAAACAAAACACTTCCACCTCTTGGCTGCACATCACTTTGGACACATTCTAGTTTGAAGAATTCACCAGTCTGTTCAAAAAATAACCGAACTTTTTTAATTACGCGGCAAAGGATCGTCGTAGCGACGAGCGGTTGGCAATACTGCAATTATTGCCTAATGGACTAATTTACAAGTTTTTACATGTTGTTTAGTTTCCTAGTTATTGCCATTTGAATGCAACGTGTTTCAGTGGTCGTGACGATTTTTGCAATGTCCGATTTACGAGAACAATGATGCAACGTGAAATTTTGCGTGAAACTGGAGAAAACATTCACGGAAACGTGAGTTGGGTTTACGGATACAACTTTGAGACCGAAGTTCAGTGGTCACAGT
>JAHWFO010099380.1:300902-342521 GCA_023313115.1 Rhysida immarginata
AATACATTGATTTGGTTTCGAACTCCAGCTCAACATTTACAGTCATAGAGCTAAAAACTGAAGATGTTTTGAAATTTAAGAAATGGTGGCCAAATTTGTACAAAAAAACATGTTTGTCAACTGAATCTTATGGGAAAAAAGTCCCAAAAGAACAGAAAAAATCATTCGCACCTTCGACATACATGAGTTTTCAGTATGATTCAGATAGAAAAGGTACTATCATAGCCGAGGAATATATTGATGAATTGATTAAACATTCATTCTTATTAATAAAAAAACTTACAACTTCTGTTTCGCTTCCATCAGCCAAGGCTTATGATTTAAAAGTGCCCATCAATAAAAAAAATTTAGACGATTTAAAGCAAGTTCAGGATAGCATTCTGGAAGAGCATATGCCATTTTATAACAACATTTTTAGCTGGCCAGCTGCAAATGTTGAAGATAATCCAGATGAGAATGATGGAGAATATGACTATGTACCTTAAAGATATTAAAAAATGACAAATTAATACATGTAAAATGTTAATAAGGTTATTTTTAAGTGTAATTTTCAATAATAAGCGATAAAAAATATGATTACTACGATTGTTTTGATTAAGTTATATATCACTAACCTTATTTCTTGCTAAAACAACATAAGTCAAGAACAGTTTTTCAGGTTTTTTTTCATTATTTTTATTAATAAACTGTGAAGGTTATTCACTATTTAAATTTTTTACCACTCAAATACTAAATTAAGCATAAAAAAAGTTCTTTAAAACTCATTTGTTTGTGCGTGAAACAGTTTTTATTGATTCCTGAAAAATTGCAATTGAGTGACTTATGAGGTTTTTGAAATGACCGATTCATTTCTTTTGATGTCTTCATCTCTGTGCCACGTTTGGATTACTTCTTCTATGAGATCAGCCTTATCGGTGATCGTCTTTCGCTTGAGTTTTCAACACACAAAGGAATTAAGACATTAGCAGACAAAGCAAAACACATAGTGTGAGGGTGTTAATGAGCAAGACAGGCATCTTCGAAGGAAATTTTAAAAAAAATCCTAACCGAAAATTTTTTAAAGAGTGAATCTACAAGGTGTGGCAATTAAATATCCGGACTACTGCAAATACTCACAAACGGGAAGTCCAAATGAAATTTCTGTTTAATGTTATTCAAAGTAATCTACACCAGACACAATGCACTTTTCAGCGCGTTTGTAAAAGTTAGCAAAACAGCTTTCAAACTCCTAGGACGGAATACTCTTGATTTCCGACCTCACGCTTTTGTGACATCGGAAATCAGGAAAAAGTCTGGAGGGACCAAATCTGGAGAATAGATCGAGTGGTTGAGCTGTGCGATGCTGTGTTTGGCCAGAAATCGCTTCACACTTATGGCGGTATGTGGCCGGGGATTATCGTAAAGAAGAACACTCTGCCAACTCTTTGCACTAGACGGCCCAAAACAGCTTCATACAGTTCCTTATTCACGACTTGGCCAGGGGGTAAAAGTTCATGATTGTTGAGGCCTTTATTTTTAAAAAAAAAGCGATCAACATTATTTTCTCGACGATACTTGTTCACATGTGTCGCGTGTCTGAACACGATTCCTTTACGCCAGTGATGACCAATTACTTTGAACCATGGGGCGTCATCAGAGTACTTTCTATCTGGCGAGGGCCGCAGTTTGTTATGATACTTTACGCTTATAAATGTGGCTTGTAGCATATACGGTGATTCAGAATCGTAGTCAACAGTAAAGACAGGCCCTGGCGCGGAAAAAATCAGCTGATCATCTTAGTGCTAGTAACAATGTAACCTTCATTGTTTCCAACAAACGAAAAATGCTGATTGTTAAAATCCAAGATGAAGGTTACATTGTTATTAGCACTAAGACGATCAGCTGATTTTTCCGCGCCAGGGCCTGTCTTTCTCGTTGGCCTCGTTTCAGAACTCATTGTGCAAACTTCTAGGGGTGATAGGTAGTGCTAACAGGAACAATATTTTCCTATGCCATTTTTGCCGTTAAGCCCTCCTGTGGGAGATAAACGCCACTAAAGGGTGGCTGCCTGAAGATCACAAGTTTGCTACTGTCAACACCTCCTAAAAAGAAAGCCAAACAACTAAAACGTCATACATTGTTACATCATAGTAAGTCGACCAAATTTAGGGCTTATTATTAGTAGAAATCACGGTCTATAGATATTCTTGGTCATCGAGTTCGGCCATTTTCTATTGTTTCGAGAAGCTAAGGAAAATAGATCGCGCCAAGTGCCGGATAGATCGCACTAAGGCCGACCACAATCTGCGATAGAGATTTTCACTGAAAATGAATATGAAAGTAAAGTTTCTATCTGCCGACAGGGCGGCACTGCAGACGCAGTTAGGCCGATTGTACATACAGCGCCACTTTTCAATAGAGTTCCCGCCCTACCGGGAGCTAGAAACTTTAGCTTCATTTTAACAATGGAGCTCGATGACCATGAATATCTATAGACCGTGGTAGAAATACGATTAACAATGGCCGAAATATGATGATATAATAATGCAAAATCAGTGAATTTGTTGATATTACATTTACTGTTAAAGTTCACACATCATTTCCAAGGAAACAGAATATCATTTAGAAGTATTATTAAAACATTTTTATTGCATCTCATGGAGCATTACAGCATCACAGAGCAGGTGGATATGGTTCTCATCTACGGAGAAGCAAGGTGCAGTGGGCGTGCTGCTGCACGGCTGTATCGAGAACGTTTTCCACAGCGACATGTATCACAGCACTTGTACAACGTCTGAGGGAGACTGGAACATCAACGTCCATAGACCAGGTGCTGCTCGGACAGACCTACTGGAGGACCAGGTGCTTGAAGAGATTGGTGATAATCCATACACCAGTACACGAGCTGTGGCAGCAGTTACGAACACAACGCAGAGCACTGTCTGGCGAATATTGCATGACAATGACATGCATCCGTTCCGTCGTCAAAAGGTTCAAGACCTGTTGCCAGATGACCACCCACCACGTGTTGCTTTCTAGCAGTGGTTCCTGCAACAGCATGATGCCAATCATGGGTTCAGCAAGTAGATCCTCTTCACAGATGAAGCTACCTTCGCAAGAGACGGTCTCTTCAACACACAATGCTCATGAAAATACGCATGCGACAACATGTCGCAGCTACTAACACCGTTTTGGAGTGAACGTTTGGGCAGGGATTCTAGGAGACTATTAGATTGGGCCATACATTTTCCCAACTGTACTGACAGGTCAACACCACCGCGTTTCTAATCAACGCACTTCCAGATCTCCTGGAGGATGTTCCTCTTGCTGTCCACAGAAACATGTGGTACATGCATGATGGGGCCCCTGCTCATTACTACCGTGCCGCTCGTGATGTTTGAGATACCCAATTTCCTAGGCGATGGATTGGACGAAGTGGACCGGTATTGTGACCAGCCAGATCTCCCGACCTCACCCCTCTTGATTTCTTTCTGTGGGGCCATAAGGAGAGTATGGTCTATGAAACTCCAGTAGAGACAATTAAAGATCTCGTAGCACGGATCACAGTTGCTGCAGGAGCCATAAGCGATGACCCTAATGTGCTTGCAAGTGTTCGGAGATCAATGCTTCTACGCTGTCGTATGTGCGTGGAACAACAGAGTCGACACTTTGAACACTTGCTGCAAACCCATTTCCGATGAAATGTGCAGCACCATACTGTCCATTGTGCTATGTGGTGTGTAGGGAAAAGTATGCATAAGACTGTATTGTAAATGGTTAACGTTGCCATTTCTCAGTAATGACATTTGGGTGCAATAATGTGAATTACAAAATATTGGAGACCAAAGTGCTTTTGTTTGTCTAGTATTGTAGACTTAATTCTAAAACTGTATTCCCCATTAAATTTTAATGTACAACACCCAATTATCCTTTAGTATAAAGAAGCTTGTGATCTTTAGGCAGCCACCCTCCAGGGACAGCAACTCCACCTTTAGTGGCGTTTATCTCCCACAGGAGGTCTTAACGGCAAAAACGGCATAGGAAAACATTGTTCCTGTTAGCACTACCTATCATCCCTAGAAGTTTCTGAATCACCCTGTATAGTACAGTATATTATACGCTCATGATACCCCACCCCACAAATCTACAAATTGTTAACAAAAAATGTTAACACCTACCATTTAGAGGGCCACACTAGAAGACCTTGCGGGCCATCTGTCCGGGTATTTAATTGAAAATGCAACACCATGAACGCGTGCATAGAAAGTGATAAAATCAGCAAACAAAAAGAGACAGCAATGAACAATAATAATAAGTGATGTTTATTACAACATGATGCCCCTATACATTGAGCGACAGCACCGTGTGATCAGTAGGTTATAGGACCACCGTGGGCGGCGATACAGGCAGCGATACTTCTAGGTACAGAGTCAATGAGCGTGCGGATTGTGTCCTGGAGGATGGATGTCCATTCCCTGTCAACCATTTGCCAAAGTTCGTCTTCTGAACGCGCCGATGGCAGTGCCTGCAAACGACGTCCAATCGCGTCCTAGACGTGTTCGATTGGTGTGAGATCGGGGGAGACTGATGGCGAGAGAAGCACCTGGGTACCTTGCAGGGCATGATGGCTGATGCGTGTCGTATGCGGTCGGGCGTTATCTTGCTGGTAAATGGCATTGAGCACTCGCTGAAGGAAGCGTAGTGTCACCGAACGCAGCACCTCATCTGCGTATCGTTGGGACGTCAAGGTGTTATCAATACGGACCAGAGGTGACCTGCTATTATAGGAGATTGCGCCCCAAACCATGATGCCGCGTTGTCGCGCGGTATGCCGTTCCACAGTTGCAGCCGGATTGGATCTGTCACCACGTTGGCGCCAAACTCTTACCGGCAACTGCCATTGCTGAAACAGAAGCGTGACTCGTCTGAGAACACCACCCTTGCCATTCCAATGTCCACGTGGCTCTTTCTCGACACCATTGTAAACGAAGGCGTCTGTGACGTGGGGTCAATGTCAGTCTTTTTAATGGACGATGTGAGTGCAGGCCACGGGCGACCAATCGATGAATAATGGTCCTGGATGATATGGGAGCATCTAGGGTGTCCTGAACATGCTGAAAGAAGTCGACGGAAGTAGCCTGGAGGTTCGCCAAAGCTTGCCGGCGGATGCGTGCTGACGTCGCTGGGGCGTACCGGAACCTCTCAAACGTGCCACATTCCTTTGTTCCATCCATCTTCGCCACAGCCCATGCATCGTGGATGCGTATAGGTTGCAGTCTTCTACGATTAATCATTTGTCTGCTGGAACTGCCATGGTTGACGATGTTCTGGCATTCTCTAAACGTTTCCTTACCAACCAGAAAAAAATAAGAAGACGATTTCTGTACAAGGCAGAGTAGCAGAAGTTTTGTCAATTATGCAAATTCCTTCCCTTATATCGCATTAAAAATGCGTGCGAAAGCTGCGTAATTTGCATCAATTACATATGTCTCTGAGCTGGGTCAAGCCTGCAATTTACATATTTCTCTGCCCATTCGTTCATGATGTTGCATTTCCAATGTCACGTAGTGTATAACCACAGATAATACATAAAAACATCATATCCAATAAGATATAAAAGCTAAGAAAACGTAAAAGAAGAGTCTAGTAGTTTTCACACCTCTCTAAAATGTACAATGCGCGACAAACCTGGTAAATTTGATTATCATACCGTAAACATGTAATAGATTTGAAAGATATTAGCATGCGTCTTAATATTACACTGCACCATACCTATTAACGCACCTTTGTTCATTACATTAATTATCGTTGGGAATGAAATTAATTAACTTGGAACTTTGATAAGCCACGTTTGTTTCATCTTTGAAACATTAACATCTTTCCAGAATGTTTAATTTAAGATGACGATACGAGCTCACTGAAAGGCAAACGTCTTCAATGAGCGCTGATAATAAGGAAATCCTATTACCATTAATTGACTAGGCCATCTTCTAAAGTTAAAATAGAAGATGTTTGTTTTATAAAATGGAATACATTGCACTTGTTAAAAACACGGTTAAAGATGTTTGCAAAAATAAAACCGTTAAAACTTATTAGATAAAAAACATTGGAGACATTATAAATCACACTGTGACGCAACTGCACTGTCTGCCTTGCTTATGAATCCTGAAGAGATGCAAAAATATTTGCATTACTACAACTCTTTTCAGAAATGATTATGGAATCTACGGATCGGTACCAGTAAAGAGACAATGTTGAAGTAAATGGGGAAACTATATCTCATGCATTCTAAAAGCACTTTTTTATGGGAAATGGTTTAGGCATAGATCCTGTATGATTTCAACTCATGCACAACGTGAGAAAGGGCACAATCATTAAGAGGATATCACGAGGTCCAAATTTTTTGCATCAATTATTCACAAAGTCCATTGCAGCGTAAATCGCTTTCATTCTATGGTGGATTTCCAGTCACGAACAGAATAAAAACTCACTGATTTACTCAGGACAGATTAGAAATGTGAGAAATGCGCCGTATCATTCTCTCTTTATTTACATACAGCACAGCCAATCCAAGCAAACGCGATAAGTTTTACTGCAGGGACTACTTAAGCCATTTGGACTCTGTGCCTATGGTAATCAACACAACTTTCGATTCTAGCATACAGACAAAGTCTATAATAAACCTTAATTATATCTTGAAGATTTCTTAGATCTCGGCGGTGAATCTGGGGGTCTCGCAAAAAAGGTTTCCAAATGGGCACAATAGCTGAGCTCAATCAACACGTCCTAGAAAGAAAGCCTATGCACTGAAAATTCATACATTGTTACATCATCATAAAAAGACATTGTTAATCGTATTTCTACCAATAATAAGCCCTAAATTATGACTTGTTGGCACAATGGCGATTAAAGGACGAAAAAGTTTATGTTGTAAGCTTAAGGACATATAACATTTGATACAGAAAATTTATTTACCAGTGTCCCATTGAATGTCATCTTAAAAATCTTAGAAGATTATGTATTAAGCAATCATATTCCCTAGCGGCCAATTAGAAATATCATGCTAGTCACCAATCTCGTTTATCACAATAACGTATTAGTTTTTAGTGGTGATTTCACATGACTAATGGTACTCTTATGGGAAGTAAGGTCAGCCCTTTTTTGGCCAACTTGAGAATATAGCCCTCAAGTCTTTCCCCAAAATTCAATGGTACCGTTAAGTAGACGACATTTAGACAGTTTTTTTTAATGTATAGCGAGAAGAAATATGTCCAATTCTTAATCAACTTGTGCCCACATATTAATTTCAATATAGAAGAAGAAAGTGACCGAAAATTGTCGTGTTTTGACATTGTAATCCAACGACTAATAGTAATCAAAGTTTTGATGAACAGTGTAAAGAAAAAAATGTTTTACATAAAATGACTCAAACCATTGTTATTCACTTAAGTTTCTACTGTATAAAGTGGCTTAAGAAGGACTGACGGTTTTTAAAATGGATTAGCAAGCAAACGGTGACAGTTATGAAAGTTATGTTTGCAGGTGATGAATGTGTGAGATCGGGATTTTTTTGGTACGTTTTCTTGTGTTCTGCGGATCCGATCTTTTCGGCCTGCACGTTTGATGCCGTCATGGACGACCGCAGAGTCCAACAATGCCTGCCAACTCATCCGCAACATGACTGATTCGTGTAAATTTCTCGTACAACTATTTTACTGTATTCGAATGTGGACCGTTCTTGATATTAAATCTGCACTGGAAACTCTTTCTTGTAGCTGTTGTACAGGGCGAGTTTAAAGTCGTGGACATCAAAGTTTAATGGGTTGTAATTCAGTGAACACACACTGAGTTTCGATTTCCTGCCGGTAGATGGCAGTGCAGATTGTTTCCAATTAAAGCTCTAGATTAGGAGCTATATTTCCAATGTATTTCAATCGGTCAATGAACCATTTGTCCCGCAAGAAATTGTCCAAATAACGAAACATGTGGAAATCGGTTGGGACCAAGTTTTGTAAATATGCAGAATGAGGGAGAACCTCGTACCCCAAAGCATTAATTTTTTGCAGGGTTGCAATAGACACATGTGGACGAGTACCATCTTGGAGAAGTATTGGACCTGGACGACTCAGCAGTGATGGCATTCATCAGATATTGCGTCAACAATAACGATGCGATGCAGAAGCGGCGTTAGCCCCACGATGTTTGAGATCAAGACATGTTTCCAAGCTCAGTTGCTGCTCTTCAGTGAGGGCATATGGAATCCAAGTGCCCAGCCTCTTCCACTTGCCCGTTTTTCCCAGGCATTACAGATTATGGAGGCCGGTGATACAGTAAGCTACTTGGACAGCTCACGTACAGTAGTAGTCGGTTTTTGTTCCACTTTCTGCCGTAACTGTTCGGTATCGCACTTTACCGGACACATGTCTACTGGATTACGATTAATGTCCATATCACCATCCCCAAACTGCGCAAATAATCTACGGACAGTTCTGCACTTGCTCCATTAACATTAGCAACGGTTTCCTGCACATTCCGTCCAAGTTCGTATTCGTGCAAAATTCTCCATGACGTTAAATGCCTGCACCGCTACACGTGCAACTACTGGAGAAACTTCTGGACCAGTCCTACTGATTTAGTACGGATTATCGCAGTTCCTGCTATAATGTTTCGCTTCGTAGGGCTCATGAAAAGTAGCCTAAAGAAAATCGGCCAATACTTATGAAACAACCCAAAATCATCAATAAAAAAGATTCCTGTTGTTGCCTCTAAGCGGGCAAAAACCGGAAAAAACTGAATTATGTAAAATTAAAAAATAAAAAAAAAAAAAAAAAAAAAATGGTTTTAAATAATATATGATCAATAAAACCGAAAAACGAATCAATATTGATGAAATTATCACTCTCAAGAAGAGAAAAATAGATAACAGCCAGTATTTACTACTCCCATTTAATAAAAAATGAAAAAAATAAGGACGAAAGAAGAGAATCGAGGTTTTCAATTAAGATTGTCTTTAAAAGCGAAAATTCCTAAAAATCTCTTACGTGGCATAAAAGATAAAATTACGAAATAGGAGAATTCTGGTGTTTATAAAATCACTTGTGCCTCGTGTAATAAGTTTTATTAAGGATATTTAGAAAGAAGCGTCAGGGGGAAAAATGAAAGAACACATCCACCTGAATCAAGAACGGAGAAAATATAGATTTCCAGTTTCACCGACCACGTAATCGACGACTGAAATGAGTATAATACAAGTTTATTTGAAATTAGTTTATACGTACAAGTGAAAAACCCAAAACTACTGAATACTGGCCTTAAGCAATCCTTTAACTAAACCATCTGATTCGGCATTATTATATAGATATTTTTGCTGTTCATTTTTACGGAGGGTTGATTCAGATAAAATGAGACGAGTTTGCAGTTCTGTTACGATGGTGTAATACCATGGCGCCACCATCGGTTGTGTTCGATATGAGAACCACGTTGTTGGACTATCGCCCGGCACCGTAATTTCCACTGAAGTAGGCTGAGTTTGAGGGACTCCATGGGAAGTTCGTTCCACACCTGCTGACACACTTTCCATAGCCCATCAACGGTTCTTGGTCGGCGCCTTCCGAGCCGTCGTTTCAGGAGACCAAAACCACAGAAATCCATCGGTGATGCGTCAGGGGATTTTACAGGCACATGAGAGAAGGGAATAACTCGTATGCCCGTCTCCTGTTCCATCTTCCTGTAGTAAGCCACAGATGACTTGGCAGCGTGGCTTGATGCTTTGTCCATGTGGATCCAAACTTTTTGATTGCTCACCAGGGTACAGACGTGGGATATCCTGCCGATATACGTGGTCCATTACATTACTCTGGAAGTAAGCTGCACTGATTTTACAATTTCCAGGAACTCGACGAATCGTGAGCAGTCCACGTGAGCAATATCCGGCAACCACCATGAAGCCCTTTGAAAACTTTTCCTTGCACCTTCGGACAAAATCTGCCCCCCTCTTTCGCGATAGTAAATTGCCTTGGGTTTGTTGGTGTCATCGAGGTACACCCAAGCTTCATCCAAGGAGACAACCCACTTCCATCGGTCACCTGCAAGATGGTTTTCATACAGTATTCTGGCGTTGGTGAATCGTTCCTGCACGTGCCTGGCCGACAGTCTGTGACCGCGCGCTTTATGACGTCGCTCCAGCCCAAGATTGTCATGAATTATTCTGGAGACTGTTGCCTGTGAAATACCTTTCCTTCGGGCTAGACTTCTCTGTGTGGGGGGATTTTCTTTCAGCACTTCAGACCGGATTTCTCGCACCACCTGAGCTGGCGTGTTGGCTGGGGCTTGTTTCTGGTCTGCTTCTCTGCTCGTCCACGTTCATTAGATGGTCGCAATTTGTTCTTTTTGATTATTCGACCCACAGTAGCTTTGGATACCACAATACCATTTCGTTTGCATAATTCCTCAATGCACGAAAGACTGAAGTTAGCGTCGGAAAGGCCAAACATATACCCTTCCCAAAATGCTGTGATTTTGGAAGCCATGTTTCAGTACGAAATGTCCCAAATAACAGCAACAAGTGTATACAAAGCTAATCCCGATGAATAGTGGACGAGTCATGCAAATCACATTCCGTCAAGATCATACGCGGCGTTTAAAGTCGTCTCATTTTATCTGAATCAACCCTCCGTATAACCGGTTTAATGTTTTCTTATCATTTGGTGATGAAGGAGGCCTAATCCTGAATTGTACATCCGAATTAATCGTATTTAATATTTTCTATGTGGAAATGTGTTTTTCTTTTCATGTAATCCCTTGTCGATTTCATGAGACACGTAACACTCAGCTAATCCGCCTCTATCTGAGCTGGATTTGAATATTTCTTATATAATGATTATACAACATGTTTCCATTACATACATTGAACTCATTTTAAAATTCTAATTCTTAATCCTCAAACAGTATCAATGTGTTCTGAAAAGCAAGCCTCCTGTCTCTGAAAACTGTGGGTGGCTTTCAGTGATTCCTGTCATAAAGTAAGCTGAAGGCTGGTTGCTATTTTAAGTTTTGATAACCTTGGGTATTGAATTCTTCATCAGGGCTCATTTAAATGATGAAGATTACTGAAACGTCGTTCTAAATTAAGAGTCACACAATTTTCCCTTCATTTAACCATCGGATTTGGATCCCGTGGAAGCGCCACTTTAATCAAATTTAAAATAACGACAAAAATAAAATAAAATATTTATTCCAAAAAATTAACTTTTCTGATAATTAGTTAGGTTAAACATAATTACCCTGTTTCTAAAAAATAAATAAAAAGCAATGAAGATATTTTCAATTTGTCATTTCAGTCATTTTATGCAGCCTTCAAAAAATAATAAAAGCTTGACAATTCCCATTTCATTACATTAAATTAAAGAAGCTAACCAAAGATTATTAAACTGTTGCTTTTATGAGCAAAGCGATAATTATAAGAACACCATACGGAAGCATTACTAGTATCTATCGCTTATTTTCAGTTATAATATATTGAAGGAAGAACCCATGGCTTTCCTAACAAAGAATGTTAAATAAAATCTTGTAAACATTCCAAGGAGGAACTTTAGCTATGAAGCAGAAATACATTTATACATTTATTAAAAAGAAATTAATCCCCCCCGAATAGGGTAAGGCAAGGTTCATTATTTCCAACAAACGAAAAAACACCGATTATTAAAATCTAAAATGGAGACAGTAAGTTTGGATTTTTGATCAGACTAATTTGGTCGGGTGACTTTTGAATGCCCAGGCCTGTCTTTTTCGTCGGCCGCGCCGTATTCCGTAGCCGACGAAAAAGACAGGCTCCAGCGCGGAGTGATTCCTCGCTACGAATTGATAAATGTATCATATGGTATATCTTAATACTGAAAATTTCTAAGGAGGTATCATTCGGTGCCCTAGAACACCTACCAGTGAATAAATATCCACCAACTTTGAACTATATTTATTACTGACGAAAACAGATTTTGAAAGTCTTTGAAACGTTTTGAGAAAATCGATTCACACACGGACGGTCGGACAAAGCACAAAGCCCCTTTCGGTACTAAATGATATTATATTCATTCAAAATTCATCGTTTCGAATTGTTTGATGCTTCGCATGCGTGTCTTATATTGAAACTTTCTAAGGGGATATAAAAATGGTACCATCTGAAATTGAGCTATTGAATTGTTTTCCACGATCTTCGAACTTGTTCCATGGTTATTTGGCGAAAAGTGTCCAGACACTTGAAACTTTTGTCCTGTCCTGCAATCATGATTTCACGAAATATAATATAGCACTGAAACTCCCTTTGCTTTTATTACGGCCCTGAATTCTGATAGGTAACTTTAGGAGATTTCTTCCATTTTTCCCAAAGAGCGTTGATGTTAAATCTTTCAGTCAGATGTTAGGTGATGTGGCCTATCCCGTAGTCGTCGCTCCAATTCATCGTACACGTGTTCAGTGGGATTTATATAGGAGCTCTATGAGGTCAATCCAATTCTTAAACCACAGTCTCCTCAAACTACTCCAGTATGCACTTTCTTTGTAATAAGAAACATCGTCATGAATGGTGCCATCAATGTAGAATTGTCACAGATGGCTTAGCTCCTGCTTCTGAAACAAGTTGGACTAATACAAACTATGAAAATGAGCCCATACATGACACCGCCTCCTCCGAACTTCACAGTGGGCATCACGCGGTAAGGCATGAAGTATTTTCCAAAATCAGACCTTCTGATTGCCAGAGTGTGTACCGAGATTCATCGCTTCATAAGACAACTTTAAAAGAGCTGTACATCATTCTATTGTTAAATGGTCAAGTTTCGATGAGCTGTAACATCGTTTCTCATTGATTCTTCTGATGTGGAGCTCATGAGATGGAAATCTAAGATTTTTATTTCTCAGCAATGCCCATTGGCGGCATTTAAAGTGGCATTTCGGGACTTGACGATCTTTGTCATTTTCTTTGACCAACCACTTCGCGGTTTCACTGACCTTGCTCCTTGAGATTTCCACTCTACACGAGAAAAGGCATATAAATTATGCGTATAAATTAGGACACGTAATATTGTTCTGGAGAGGTGGCCGGAAACACTATTAATCACGTGAATCGATTCGGACGCATGGGCGGTCGGACAGAGCAAAAGCATAATGCACTTTTTGATATAAGAAATTAATCCCCCCGAGGAGGGTATAAGAAAGTAACGAAAGCCCTGAGTTCATCTATCATTTATCCCTTTTTCCGCACATTTTAACCCCCACTTTTTACTCAAAAATTGATTTTCTAGAACGTAATATTTAAAAAAAGGAAAAAAAAATCTTCTAATATGTGAAGAAACAGGAGATACAAGATCCATTTGATCACAAAATGTTGACATTTATTGGCACAGATGTATATTTCTATCAGCCTGATGATCACCTTGTGCTAAAAAATGTAAACTTTTTTGTGGTCAAGTAGATCTTGTATCTCCTGTTTCTTCACGCAGAACAACCATAGCCCCGGAAGATTATTTCTACTTATCTATCTTCTAATATTTAAGATTGAATGACATAATGCATACCATTTGAAAGCGTTAATAGTTCTAAATGTATCACACGATCCTCTAACTCTGACCTCACGGTGACAGTTTAGCCTAAACTTCACAGTAATGTAGATCTTGCCTGGAATCTACATACTGAATTCACTCCTTTACCAAATAGCATATACACCTGACGGACCTCTCTAATTCGATTGTTACTCCGACCCCAATGAAAATCAAACCAAATAGGGAAATAGACATGGCCATAGTAAGCTATATTCCGAAATTTGAACTTTTATGTCAAAAAATGTATATAAGCATGAAGGACAGGTGGACACGTTTAGAACAAGTAAAAAATATTTTGCTATACAAAGTTTTCCTTTTATTATTTTGTTTATATTGATAAACGAGGGGAGATCAAAAAGTAAGTTGCACTAACTCGTCGCAGGAGCGCACTGTGTGTCGCAATCTTGGGCAAAGCGGAGAAAGGGACATTAACTGCGCAGACGTCGGATAGGACGGCTGCTGCGGTTTCTCGTCGTGTTTTGTGTGACTAGCGGGCTAAAAGCAATGGCGCGTCAACTGGATGTCCACTCCAAACTTGAGGTGCGAGCAGCAATCCGATTTCTATGGGCCAAACGGGTGAATTGCACGGACATTCATCGTGAAATCACTGCAGTATATGGAAATTGAGCGCCGGTGTGATATTGTTGCACGATAACGCAACACCTCACAAGGCCCGCCAAACGTGCGAACTGCTGCAGCGATTCAAGTGGGAGGTTTGGCAACATCCTCCATACGGTCCCGACTTAGCGCCATGCGACTTTCATCTTTTCGGTAAGCTCAAAACGGAACTCGGTGGACAACGATTTCGAAACGATGAGGAGGTGAAAGCGGCTGTCACCGTGTGGTTACAAAACGCTGGAGATTTCTATGCATCCGGAATCGAAAAGTTGGTTGATCGTTCGGATAAATGTTTAGGGTCTCTTGGGGACTATGTGGAAAAGTGAACCTACATTGTATGCTGCTATAGCCGTGTTGCTTTTGTATAGGTGGTGTAATAAATGGCCATACCGTGGAAGTGCAACTTACTTTTTGATCTCCCCTCGTATAATGAAATAATGATTTAATTACATTTAGCTGATATTTTACAAATTTTCCATCAAAAGAGAACCCGTAGTGACAAATTTTCCCGTAGTTCTTTAAGTGACTAAAAAACTGAACTTTCATTTTTAACAAGAAATTAAGCCTCCCGAAGAAGGTATAGGAAAGTAGCGGAAGACCTGAATTCATCTATTTTTACCCGTTAATCTATACTTTTTAACCGCCATTTTCTTTTTTCAAAAAATTGATTTTCTCGTACTTAGTATTGAGAAAATATAAAAGAACCCTATAATCTTTCCTTTCTCATCATTTTCGTTCGAATGATATATCACACGTCATATGTTGCCATAGTTCTAAAGACCAAGTGACTGCACCCCCCCCCCAACTCCGACCCCATTGGAACTATTTGGTCCAAACTTCATAGCAATGTAGATTTTGCCTAGAGGATTCTGCATACCGAAATTCACTCTTTTATATGCATAAATACGCGTAAACCTTTTGGTCCCCTCTAATTTCCGCCCCCGAAACTCCGACCCCAGTGGGACAATCAAAACCAAACTAAATAGTGAAGGTGCACATTCCATAGTAAGCTATATTCCGAATTTCAACCTTCTACCTCAAAAAATGCGGAAATTATGAAGGGAACGGACATTGTGAAAACAATGAGTAGCTCCATTCTTCCGCTACTTAATAATCACATCCAGTTTTAAGATTAAGTACAGATCTAAAAATTTAAGATAAGGCATTGATATACTGCTCCAAATATTACATAAAGTTGAAAGATAAATCAGAAAAAAAACAGTTGTGAATGCGTGGTACTGCATTGTCAGAACAATGTTAAAAGCGCAATAGTTAAAAATATCATTACTGTATTTGCGAAGTCGTTGCCAATTTGTTTTCGAATTTTTTGATTTTGAATTCAGATTCGGATAGAACATCAAAAATAAGTAAAAATTATAGTAGACATACATGCACGATCTATACAGGGTTATTCATAATTCCCTCCGGGATTTTATCAATCTCTCCAAGGTTGTATTTACAGCAAGTCCCATGGCGTGCCCACATTTTCATTGCACCGTCCGGGATCATATTAATGCCGAATCCCAGGTAGTTGAATTGGGCGTGCTACGCTAAAGGACTCCCCTCTTCTTCAATGGCCTCCACGTTCACCTGACCTAACACCCCCTTGCGATTTTTTCGTATGGAGTTACGTCAAAGATCTGGTGGACGTGTATGGCAGGAACCGGAATACAGGACGTTCTCTTGGGGGAAGGGGGGGGGGGGGGTTTTTAAAAAATTCCACTAAGTCGGACCTTTTTCCAAATTTGGGAGGCGGACCTTTTTTCGTAATGGGTTGGTCGTCGACTCCCCTCGACCCCCCCCCCTGACTACGGGCCTGATTCGTGTCTCGAAGGGTGCATATATCGAACATCTGTAGAGTCCACCACAAACTTGGAGAAATTGTTTATCTGTTGATATGAGTGTTTTTGCTGTATCTGTCATAGTTTTCACAATCCATTGATAAGACCCCGGAGAGAATTATGAATAACCCTGTATAAAAGGTGGACCTTATTTAAGTTACATATTTTTTTTATTTAAATTCTAAGAACCGCAATAAATTTTGTACAAAAAATTATGAATTAATTTGATTTGTATATGAAAAAAAATAAACTTTAAGCTTCTTAAGAAAATAAAGCTTTTACAGCGACGAATAATTCAATGTGAGGAGGGGACTAAAGGTAATTTTCAAATATTGATTTTTAATAAATTTCAATAAATGTATAAAATCAAGCTATTTTGGTAAAATTCAATAGACTTAGTATTATTTAATTAATTGTAAAATCTTACAATAGCCTCCCTCAATATCTTTAATTATGCCCCCAAAAATAGCTCTCGGGAATACAAAGTTCTGCCTACCTCTATCCAACTCAAAAGTTTGGCTGCGCCGTTTACACTATTAACGATTTTATAAAATGCGATGATTGCAAAGGAATTCGAGGTTAAAATATTTTATTTTAAATTTTTAATTTAGCATATTCCAGTTCGCTTCCACGATTAATTTTAATAGTCAATTAGAACAAACAATCCCCGTTATAAGTGTTTTGGATACGGTTTAATTTTATGATTTAAAATAGTGAATTGCTCCTTTACTTACCTTTAAGTGGTGTGAAAATAAGACAGACTGGGGCAAGGTCGTTAAATTCTGTTTGCACAGATCCAACGTGATCGGTTCCTTCTCTAAGTTCTCTTCGATAGAGTCTGAATGGGTGAAGATAATCGTCGGGAGTTCGGGAGCGCAGCACTCGTCGGAGGGCATCTGCTCGGATGACGTGGAGCCGGCGAAGCTCACTTTCTTGGTGAGAAAAGTTTGTGGAAAAGGACACTCCTGTTGTTCATCATCTTCGATTTCCAAAGGTGGTACCCTAATTTCGTCATCTATGACTAATTTTTCAATAGTGCCGTCTGAAGAAGCAGGAGAAGAAAGGCCGGAGTCGGTAATATAACTCATGTCAGTGGACGTCGAAAGCAAGGCCGGTGAATTTGGTCTGCTGAAACCGATGTCGCTGAAATAATCGGCCGTTTCCTCGTCCTCGATTTCTTCTTCCTCATCCTCCTCTAATTCGTCGCCTACTTCGCCGTCTTCGTCGTTTTCTTCGAGTAAACTGGTCGTTTCAGAAGAAAGTTCCGAGAAAGGAGGACTATCATACCTCTCGATATCTCCACTAGCCATAGAGATTGTAATGAATCGCGACCTTTATTTATTCCCTGCAATGAAATCGCTCGATCCTTGACTTCCCTGAACGTTGATTGGATGGACGGATAGCCATAAAGAGTATTTCTCACCTCCTCTCCTATTAGGGCACACCTGCGCGATGAAACGTTAACAACAAAAGAAGAAACGAAGCAAGCAAAAAAGAGAGCGGAGGGAAGCCATTGATTGTCACCCGGCGGAAACACGCGGCGTCTCGGCGTCGTCATGGTAACAGTCACGAGGTTTGAATCGATTTGTTGGATGCGTACGCAGTTTTGCCTTCTCGTTTTAACTACGGACGAAACTTGCCGCCCAGTTGGCGATTTTCTTTTGTACCGATGCAAGCTTTAAACCCTCAACTACTGACATCGGTATCCCACCCTACATAAAAAAAAAGCAATAATTATCGACATGAAAGGAGAGCGGGAAAAGAGCTGTCGTGGTGTTTTTCTTCCCAGGCGTCCAGGAAACGAAACACGATAACAATTTTACCCTAACCGAGGAATGGACTCGTCACCATATCCGGGAAACTTGACAGGAGGCGCGCCTTTATAATAAGTCTCCGCGGCTCTTGACGGGCGACACCCCGATCAGCTTCTCTTCAGCGCCCACCTACGAGCTTTCTCCTCGCCCGTTAAAAGTTGTTGATGTTTATCTTTTGACCCATGACCCAATTTCTATTTTTGATCATGTTGCACTAAAAAATTCCCCATAAATAACTGCAAGGAAACTAAAGAAAAATTAAAAAGAAAAATAAAAGAAGAAATAAAAAGAAACGCTCGTCAATGGAGCTTTGAAATCGTTTGGAGTTGCTCTTCAACCATGGGCAGGATATCTTCAAAGAACAAGGCGATCAGCTTCGACGACGACGCTGAAGGTTAGTAATAGAATAGTAGCTGCAATTATTTCAACTTAAATAACTTCAGTGACGCCATCTAAAGAAACCACATTGTGGAATATGATTGACAGCTATAGCGTAACTTCAAGTGCATGTCATTTATTTATTAATTGGCGCCCGTAAAATCCATAAATAACTTAGGTTGCAAATTAAAAGTAATGCATATTTATCCTTAAAAGTGCATAACAATAGACCTGCTGCCGATGAGAACAGTGAAGATAGAACTGGAAATTTTGAAATTAACTGATTATGTATTATTATAAGTTTGCAACCTATATGTTTCAAATAATGTCACATGCCATGACAGTGATAAAAAATAATAATTTTGCTATTTGTTTTATCTTAATACCTTTTTTTTCATTATCTTATTAAAAAATCTGTTGATATTTAATATTAAAGATTATCGGTTCAACAAATTGACAGAGTTATCACATGCGCACATACATGTTAAATTTACAAAAGATGAAAACAGAAGTAAATGGATATATATTCTAAAATGCATCCCTTCCTCCTCAAAAACAAACAAAACAAATCTTAACAAGCATTTTGAGTCTTCACTGTCAACGAGGAACATTAACATTTTTCTAGTTATCAGCCGAAAAAGTTTCCTCCAAATATGTTGGAGTCTTCCATGACAATAGATAAAAAGCAAAATTTCTATATCAAGGCGAGCTGTCAAGGCCTTAAGCAATTAATGAATTAAACAAGGAAACGAAATTGATCAGAATGCGTGGAAATGAATAATAAACAATTGAGTTCGAGGTAATTGATTAGTAAACACGCTTTATTCAGTGGTAGGAAAACCCCACAAAGCCAAAAATAAAACTTGCAGGCTATTGCTTATTGCGTGTTACCTTGTAACAAATGTGTAAGAATTATTGAATAAAACACGCATATTAAAATTCTCCAATTATGATGGCAACTTCTAATAAAAAAATTAAAAGCACTTTATTTTATAATCGATTAGTCCTTTACACAAAGCATTCATTATAACACCCCTTTTCTTGAAACAGCTGTTATTTTTCCATTAATAAAAGTTGGAGTATCCATAGGCCACAAAATAAAAATGAAAAAATAATTGCGCCCTGTTCGACTAATATTAAGAACTAGCAAGGAAAAAAAAAGCAAAGGAATTGTGCTCAGGTGTGGAAGAGTTGATTTCATTGCGGAGCGCAGGTGTTATGCAGGAAGAGCCACGAAGAACCAGGTGAAAAAGGGGTCAGCACCACCACCACCTTCGGGAGATATTCAGAAACAGCTCCTGGAAATATAATATACACCATAGGAGTTAAGGTTTAGTGAATGTCCGCTTTAACTTTGAAATTATGAAATATTAAAAAGAAAAATTAAATTAGAAAGTAAGAAAGAAATCTGTTGATGCTCCACAGAAAGAAATCGATATCAGTATTACGAGTTTAGCCTATAAGGTAACAGTTATTATTTCCTTGTATTATTATTATTATTTCCTTCGAGTATTATTATAGCCCTTGCACTTAGCCCTTTCGAATATTTGCTTAATTTTTTTTTATGAATTGAACTTAATTAGAAAAGCGTTTTATCTTATCAAAAGACGACTAGGTAAAGAAGTTGATCTCATTAAATCTCTAATATTATTAATTAAAATAATAAACTTTTATTGACTTTGACTTTACCTTGCCCTTGAATTGTAATTTTTCGTTAAGCGCAATTAGAGTACATTTATTGGTTTAAATTAACTATTAATTGTTGTTCTTCCTTCTTTTAAAGCATCTTATTAGTGTGAACCGTTTAATCATTTTGAAATTAAGCTAAAAGGTTTGGTTTGGTATTAACGTCCTTTTCAACTGCCATGGTCATTTCAGGACGGCGTTATATGGTCCGCAAATTTTGCCTAGCAAGGGTTCTTTAACGTGCAGCCGGCAAACGACTACACGGGACCTGAGAAAATTCTCGTCGTCCTCGGCCGGGGTCGAACTCGCGTCCTCGGGCATCAGAGGCGATCACGCAACGCAACCACTGAGCCACCGAGGCCGTTGAAATTAAGCTAAAATTAAAATTTGAATATTACAGTGGGCGCCGCTTAATGTAATCATGGTTAACGTTATCAGTCAGTTATTGTTATCATTTTTGCTTGGTACGGAAGGTTTGTATATAAACACATACGAAATACGTGATCAAAACTTCGGTTCATATTGTTATCAAATTTTGTAGTAAAATATTTGGACTGATTTCCGAATTCCGCGAATAGCCAGTTTACTCTTTTCTCTAAGCCAATGGGCATTGCTTCCCAAAATTACTGATTGGTATTAATGTATTCTTATGTATTGTAGAGTTTTACAATCTGTATAAAGACTGGACAGTATTGTAAAATTCCCACAATGCCTCTTTTTAACCGACTTTAAAAAAAAGGAGGTTCTGTGTTTGACGCGTGTGTATCTTGTATGTATGTTCGCGATTTTCTCAAAAACTACTGATCCGATTTGGATGGGGTTTTCGCTATTCGACTGAATATTTTTCTGGGAAGGTTTTTAAGTATTCAAATAAGTTAAGTAAAAAGGGGATTTTTAAAAACCACGCTTTTATCATGTTTTATTATTATTATAATATCTCGTCATCAATATGGCATAATTTTGTAACAATAAACAACGGATACATTTAACCCTCGTCATAACGAATTCTTTGTTGTGGCAATTGGACAGTACGCAGTAATGAGTTAGTACCATTAGAACACGAAACAGTTAAACGATTTGAAAAAATTTTTTTAACATGCATTGTCATCGATCCTGCGCATGTGTACCAAGTTTCAGCTCTCTAGCTTCTCGGGAAGTTGGTTTAATATTGATTACAAGATTTGACCTAAACAAACTAACATTGCAAGTTAAATGAAAGCTTTTCATAATAATAATAAAAAAATTTTTTCATCAGTAATCCAAAGGTTAATGTTTGTTGCGGTTTCATGCACGCTCGAATAATCGGACCTTTCATTTTCGCTGAAGACACCATTACCGCTGCAACCTACCTAGATATGCTGGAGAACTACTCGATTCCACAGGTGGAAGAACTGCAGCCCAACATAGTCTACCAACAAGATGGAGCACCTCCTTACAGGGGCCTGCAAATTAGGCCAGTCCTTGATACGAACTTTCCAGGACGATGGATTGGAAGGGATGCGCCAATCCCTTGGCCCCCCTCGCTCAGCCGATACGAACCCTCTGGATTTTTTCTTCTGGGGATATGTGAAAGACAGAAGAGTGTACAAGACCAACGTTGATGACATTGAAACTCTCAAGAACAGAATAATTGAAACAATCGGTGAAATCACCCCCGAAATGCTAGCCCGAATATGGGATGAAATCAAGTTTCGCTTTGACGTCCTTCATGCCATTAATGGAGGGCACAGAAATTTATTAAGGCATGCTAAGAAACTTTTTGAGCTTTTTTAGTGAATAAAAAATTCACGTTAAAATCTGTAATAGTTTTGAGTAATATACATTTAAAATACGGGACATAATTTAGAAACACCCTGTATAAGTGTATGTACGTATGTATGTTCGCGATTTTCTCAAAAACTACTGATCCTATTTGGATGGGGTTTTCGCTATTCGAATGAATATTTTTCTGGGAAGATTTTTGACCCATGAAGTCGGTTCATTTTTGTTAAAAAAGTTCTTGTTTTCAGTTTTCGTCATTGTTATCAATTTGGCTTGGTCCCAAAGATTATTATACAAAGAGTAATCTAAAGGTTACTCTACCGTAATATTATTTGATTAACACAATTATATTTCACCCAAATAACGTGTATGTACATCAAGTTATATTTTCGATAAACGAAATATCATCAAGTAAACCTCAAATGCAAGTTGAAAATAACTGTCATAATAACGTCAATTTGTAAAGTAACTTTAGGTCACCATTTATAGGAATAATATGGAAGTAAATAAATATACTGGGTGTTTCAAAAATAACCGGTATACCGATATATTTGAAAAATCAATAAAAACTAAACGGGCAGCGATAGAAATACACCGTTTGTAATTTCGAAAGTTTTCTGTCTGCCTGAAAATTTACTGTTGTCCCAAGCATATTGCAACACACGGTGTATTTCTATCACTGCCCGTTTAGTTTTTCAAATATACCGGTCATTTTTGAAACACCCGGTATAAGCCTAAATAATTAAGTACTTATAAAAAACGTTGAGGAAGATACAATAAGTTCTCAAAAATAAATTTAACTCCTCAACATCGTAATCTAATAAATAAATTTTTAATATGTTTAATCAATTATTGTGATGTTTGAAACGTCATGTCTGTCAAAAAATATTATTGTTTTGTTTTGTTAGACATTTTTAATTTTACTTTGCAACGATGTCTAACAATTGAAATCGGAAATTTAACTGGACATGCCCTGTAAAACTTTCGTTGGTCAGAATATAGCTGATCTGATGGCGAGTGTCGAGGAGAGTAGAAAACAGTTATTAGTTTTTTGAAAAGTTTTTTAATAATGATTGGTTTAGATTAAAAAACCTAAAATGAATTGCTACTTTTTATTAGTTTTTTAATCTTTGCTGTTTTGGAATTGTGTTTTTCGAATTTTGGAGTCTGTTATTTTATTGGCTAAATTTTCTATTTCTTTCTTTTATTATTTTTTATTTTATTTATTTATTTTTTTGGTAACTGCATTACTAGTAGTTGGAATTCAGAGAGGGAATTTGGCTTCAGTTTTGGGGACGATCAAGTCCGGACAAACCCTTGATGAAGAATTCTTATTATCATCGTAAAATTTGCAATTATAGTGCAAAGAAATCAAGATAAAGACTAATGCCGGTTGGCCGCTTATGTTGATATTGAACACCACTGATGCACTTCTCTGTATATGGTTGGTTTGGTTTGTTTGGTATTAACGTCCTTTTCAACTGCTATGGTCATTTCAGGACGGCGTTATAGAGGCCGCAAATTTTGCCTCGCAAGGGTTCTTTAACGTGCAGCCGGCAAACAACTACACGGGACAAACTGCTTTACTTGCCTTCTGAAGGAAGTGCGTCATCTCAGGAATTTCCCCCTGAAAAAATCCTCGTCGTCCTCGGCCAGGGTCGAACCCGCGTCCTCGGGCATCAGAAGCGATCACGCAACCACTGAGTTACCGAGACCGATCTCTGTATATGGAACTCATATTTTTTAATGTAGACGTGGTCAATGCAGCTAAAGTCGTCGTGGGTTTCATGAACGAATTCACAAAGTTTAAACGTGACTTAATGTTATTTTGCTCCTATCCTTGCATTCAATCGTCAGTACTTTTCTTTAATTTCCGACTATGGTCTTCTTCGTTTCAAAAAGAACGCTGATCCCAATGGCTTTTTTACCTGAATTAAGTGTTACAACTGCCATGAAATTCTGCACGAAACCAGGCAATGGCCGCCTCGAAGCAGCGTTCTTCTGTGCAAAAGAACTCGTTTTTTAGTACATAAGTAGAATCTGTGCGTGTGTATTAAAATTTTTTAGATATTTGAAACTCAGACTTTGGATTCTTAAAGACCATCAAATAGTAGAATAGGAATATCTGTACCCACCCTTCATCGATAAAATTAGGTTCAAACCTGTTAGTGCCTCTATCTCCTAAACGGTTGGATCAATTGAAATAAACACCAAGAATAAAACTTTTTTCAAATGTTGTGTACAATCTGAAAATACCATTATAAATGGAGGTTCCTATTTAAGATTTCAAAATTACCCCTCCTCCACCTTAAGGGAGTCGAGTTTGGTATCATTACATAGCTTTTTGAAAAACATTAAAAACGTGTTTTTTGTTTTTTTCGATCCGATGTGTATTTCTCCTGATATCCCACTGTTAAGCTTTATTTGAAACAGCCTGTATATAGATAATAGATATTTAATAAATACAAAATTACATCTATTATCTAAAGTCTACGCCTTGTTGTTTCATCATTGATATTTTTGGGAGGATTAAACGCGGTGGTTTTCCGTTTCCTTTCTGCATGTTAGTAGAGTACAAGACAAACATCCATACCCTCAACGGAATTCGAACCGTTAGTATCGAGAGAGACAGTTCGGCGCCCCAGACCACCGAGCTAGCCTTCTTATTTCATAAGCTAAAAATTTCCAATAATTTTCATATAACATAAAAACAATTCTAATATTTTTAAATTAGCCATGTTTTCCCTTAAATTTCTAAGTTCCTGTTCATATTTATCTTTTTAAAATTTTAGATACTTTTTCACTTCAGATAAGTATTAGCATGTCTTTATTCAGGGTTCTTGTAAAAATTTCGAACTTATTATATTTTACTTTCAACATGTAACGTGATTGCCACTTAACATTCTATATTCTTGAAATGCAAGTAAAGTAGACAAACCGATTCAGATTAGCTCTATATTTAAATGAAAATCACTCGTACAAAAAAACTGAAATCTGTGGTTGCAACTGAATAGAAGCCGTCAAAATAAAATGGAAGAGCAACACAAGCCACCCATTTGCGTTCAAGTAGTTCAGTGAACCGCAGACACTGGACAAATAAAGGAACTCTACAAGGACCCAACGGAGTCATTTAATTGAATGCCGTCCAGATAGATAAACAACACGCTAATGCTAATAGATAAAATACACAGTACTAACGAATCACGAACAACAAAGCCAGACTTGGGATTGGTCTGTCCATCATTGTGAACTCCAATAAACCGGCATGGGTATTTTATTGGCTCTAACATGTATATGTAAAATGTGTGAAGCAAATTCAAGTAAATACGTTCCTCGCTTGTTGTCGTTTTAGTGGTTAGTAGGATAAGACTGATTAAAGAATTAAATAGGTTACTTGACACTGTCCACAGTTTTTTAATTTTTTAATATGCGATCAAGTAATTGAGTTTAGAAAGTGTGAACCCGACAATGACTAGATAAAATTGAATTGACCTAGAGTAATAAACGGCTTAGAAGTGTTATTTACATTCATTTATTAAAGCTATAAAGAACGAAGAGCGGCAAATTAAATCCAACAATCCCTGAAAACTTCATTTGGAATAATTCAAGTTACGCTAAGACAACCCTGTAGAACAACTGAACTATATTTTCGCTGTGTTTATTCCAAGGTTTTCAGTAGATCATAAACCCCGTTATTATTGTCATATAAAACACCGTTGATACGAGGTCAAAGCTAAACATCCCAACCAGCTTTGCAGCTTATTAACTGTATTTACCTAACAGCTATTACATTCTTTTGAAGATACAAAAGTGAAAGGAACAATATTCGCTTTTAACAATCAGTTCTTCCATTTACACTGAGTGAGCATATAATTATGACCACCCTGTCAATATCTCGTTGGGCCACTTTTTGCCTTTAATACTGCGGTGATTCTTCATGGCATTGATTCCACGGGATGTTGGAAGGTGGTGGGAGGAATCTGACACCTTGCCTGATGGATAGCACTGTCTACACTCACAGCAATATGCGGTTAATATGACCCACTTGTGAGAGTCCTCTGATTCTTCCAATACGACCCATTTAAGAGAGTCATTGGACACATATGTCAGTAAGAGTTGTTTGACCCGAATTTCTGAGTCGCCATTCTCGGGATAATTGACACGACTGTGAAAAATTTAAGACTCATTAACGGAATGTTTACTAAACGCGTATATACCTATTTACATATTTTTACATACATATTTATACATTTTCAGAGCTACTTACACATTTATGTAGTCATATTTACACAAATTTACACCTATTTACACAAGTTTCCATACAGTTACACATGTTCACGCTTATGTACACATCTGTACAGCTTATTTACACAAGTTTACACACATTTATACATATATTTGCACAAATTTACACACGTGTAAAGACAATATATATATATAGTTTAGACACGAGTATACACCTATTAACACTGGTTTACATACGTGTATATCCTATTTACACAAGTTTACATTTTTGTACACATGTGTATAGCATATTTACACATTTATATACACAGGTACACAAATTTGCACTCGCGTATACATCAATTTACACACCTATTTACACAAATTCATGCACGTATATACTAATATTTACAAAAGTTTACATTTGTATACCGACCTATATTTGTATTTTATCATCTTTATAGTCAAATTTCGCCAGCAGAAGATAGAACTTCAAGCTTGTAGGCAGAAAAAAGGATTTTAATGATAAATCTGTTGCTAAATTCTAAAATAACGATCGCCGTGTTCATAGAGTTGACAGCTCTTGAACGGTAGACAACAATAGGAAGAGAAACGACAATTTTTTATAAAGTCATTTATTGATTTAACAATACATTCAACTTATAATGTACAATGCAATAAATTCACCATCACCTAAAAGAATTGCTTTGCACAAAAATCAAGAGAATATTTTTATTATAACCATTACATCGTTCTCATTATAAATCTGCAAGATTCCTTTTCCATTCCTTTGGGTAGGCTAAATGGAAATTATCACCTATTGCTGAAGAGGAAGGCTCATATGAGTATCCTTGGCAATCTGAAATACAGAAAAAAGGATGAGTTCAGATCAATGATTTACACTCCATACAATAATGAAAAGGGAAACAGCGACATTTTATATTTTAGTTAATAGTACATTCGACCTCCGTGCTGAAATTAAGTCAGCCACCCTTCTTACTTTCTATAAGACTCCGATACACAGCTTCCGGTGTTTATATCCATTCTTGCTAGGAGAAACTAGCCATGTTGTTAGCAGTCGATAATAATGAATGCTGTTCAGTGGAAATTTATATCAGATCACAACGAGTAAATAAAAATAATCGCAACAATAATGAATAAGAAAACGTGTTAGCATATAAATTTGGAACTATTAAATAAGTATAATTTACGTTAGAAAAAAGTATAACTTACTTAAATTCCTGTTTTCGTTCAATTTTTCTTGAACTGATAAAATTTGAAGGAGCAAGACGAACAACGTTGCAGAATGGCTTATTCAACGTCGGCTTTTTGAGGGAGAATGTTCTCGCACTCAGAGTTAAAGAGACTATCCCTACTGATAGATAGTGTCTAGATAACTTGTCCCATCCATATTCATATTAAAGAGTAGTATTAGTTCTAATAATTTTGTATCAATCTTCTTACTAACACGACCGGCGAAATCGTCCAGTATCGCTATCCGCCATGTTTTCGTAACTCGATTTCATATCTCTACCGGAAATGTTTCCCATTTCCTATGATGTGGCTCGTAAAGCTGTGTATGGCGCTGTTAGATGAGTCGGGGGTTCGTAAACACTTGAAGATGGATAGTACAATTTATCTACAAAGTACTGTATTCTTATAATCGAGTCAGAGGGCTATAATCTAATAAAATGAGTCCTACGATCTGGAAATTGCTGTGAGTGTAGTTGTGCTAGATTGGACGGTGGTGGATCCAGCCGTCTGATGGTTCGTTCGACTTCGTCCCACAAATGCTTAATTGGAGTGAGATCTGGGGATTGTGGGAGCCACCGAAGTAAGGTAAAGTCCCTCTCATGTTCCTGGAACCACTCCTGCACAAAACGAGCTCTGTGACATGGCGCATTGTCTTGCTGGAAGTAGCCATCTCCATTGGGGTACGCCATCAACATGACTGGGTGGACTTGATCGGCGACGATACGGAGGTATGCTGTGCCATCCAGACGTTGTTCAACACGTATTAACGGATCCAACGCATGCCAGGAAAACATTCCCCAGACCATAACACTGCCCGCACCGGCCTGAAGGGTTGTACTCATCCATGCTTTCGTGCTGTTTCCTCCAGATTCTCACGCGGCCGTCTGCATGATGTAACTGGAATCGTGACTCGTCAGACCACATGATTTGTTTCCACTGCTCGATAGTCCACTCCTTTTGCTCCTGAGCGAATTGGAGTCGGAAAAGGTGTGCGGACAGGTCTTCGGCTTCCGTATCCCATGCGATGCAGTGTGCGGCGGACAGTGCATTCAGAGACCGTTTTGGAGGACCCCTGATTAAGGTCAGCAGTGATTTGATGCACAGTTGCCCTTCTGTTATCCTTTACCAGTCGTGGCAATCTCCGTTCTGTCCGATCATCAACCATCCGCGGGCGGTTACAACGCGAACGTTCAGACCCCGTCTTCCGGCTAACCGTCCAGTCTTTAAATACTTTAACGACGGCTGCTCTTGAGCACCCCACGAATATTGCTGTTTCGCTGCTACTCGCTCCATAGCTCTGAGCACCTACAATCATCCCTCGTTCGAAGGCTGTTAAATCGCGTCGTTTACCCATAGTTGAAGAATGGAACACGTCTACTGTTGTAGACGACACTCAGCTTCCCTTTTTATATTGGTCTGGCCCGCTAGCAACATTGTGGCGACGTCCGTGCGCGCATTTGCATAAACATGTCAGGTGGTCATAATAATATGCTCACTCGGTGTATAATTCATTAGCTACAATGCATAGCTAGAATCTTATCGTAATTTTTTTTCTCTTGTGTTTCATGTTTTATATAATCGACCATAAAAGTTATATTTATAAATTTATAATTATATTTATTAATAAGTTATACAAGGGTCATTCAAGGTACCTAGACTTTCTCGCATAGAAAATCGAGAAATAACTCTAGCATATTACATTTTTCAGGGAACGTTACGTAATCCTTTCTGAGTATCCCGCGATCGGCATGACGTATTTGACGCATCCGCTGCAGCTGCAGCAAATATTGTGATAATCAGTGTCTCTGTAGCTGTATAACAGCGATGTATAATGATTTTTTTTTTGAAGGAGAAAGTTAAACCTGCTGAGATTTTGCAAAGATTTCAAGCATAGTATTAGGAAGAAACTGTCACGGGCAAGAATGTAAGACTGTTATAATCAGTTTGGCGAAGGACGAAAGGCGGTGAAAAATGCAATGCATGGACACGTTAAACACCACCAGCAAACGTCTCATGAGTTGAGCAAGCCATTCTTAATAAGGGGTCGTTCAAGAAATACGTCACGCTGTTTTTGGCGTTTTCAACCCCCCTCCCCTTCCCCGTCCCCCCAAGTCACATTGTGTCACATTTTCCATTCCCCCTCCCCTTTTAAAACGTCACGCCATTAAGTTAACCCCCCCTTCCTACAAGAAAGAATTTCCCCCCATTCAGGGCATAAGAGCCCTGAAGAAACCCCAGCAAACAATTAATGAGAAGAATTTCCAATTCGTCGTGCGAGGATGAAAAGAAAATGTACAAAACACCTTTGGTTTTGTATAGAAAAAAGCATATCCGCCGAGCGGAGGTAACTTCATTTGGAAGTGAATCGTCCAGGGCATTAGCCAAGATACAATATCTTGAAATGGTCTGCTGACCAGTAGTGTAAATATAAGGTATGTTGCAAATCATAAAGTAAACACTATCGAGTATTCATTTGGATTTCAACGTTGTTAAAAAGTCATAAATGCTTGTTTTGTGGTAGAAAAATGAAAATAAAATGATGGCATCACCCGTACTACTTCATTGACTAATAGCTTATAAAAAAAAAAGAAATATTTTTAGAGTACATAATGAACTTGTAAATCCTTACACTGGATTTTTTTTTTAACCTGATATGGTGCTTTTTATTCTTGTTGCTTTTTGAGTCATTTGTCTTGCTTATTAGCAAACACCTGCTTTGTTCCCAGGATTTTCAATTAATGTATTTAATTCAAAAAAATAATCGAAGGGGCCGAGCTGACACTCACGTTCTTTAAGAAATTTGTAGCCAGTCTTGTGGAAACAAAAAATGAGCTTCTAGTGAATTTCATTGATTTGGTTATAAATTCTAACTAAATTATTTTCTTGATCGAATTATATTCGATTTCAAAAAATCTACTGGATTTTGTGTTTTTTTTTATTATTTGCAACTATCGGACCCCGTGTGAAAATATTTTCACACAAAAAAGTCGTACTATTAAGGACTGGATATTATGCAGAACAATTTTCATATATTTAGAGAGACTGTCCAGCAGCGTGTGCCCTCTCTGCGTGTAGCCGTTCTGTTTGTAGAGTTATGCAAACACTTAAACATAGCACAATTTAAATTCCAGCCAGCGCCATCTCTCGGTATTAAAATGAAAGATACACTGTATTGCCGCGCCGAAGTCTTGCAGTTATTGCGGATGCTACTTCATTGAACAATCGCAAAAATCCTCATTAAACAAAGCAAACAACGACGTCACACTTTTTTAAAGCTGGCAAAAACCCCATCAGCTCCAGGTAAATTGAATTTTTAAAATAAAATATAATGAAAAGGGAGAAAGAAAACAATAAGATCCTTTCTTAGTGGCTGCTGTAGTGACAAAATAAACCTACTGTCAAAATTTCATGTAATTAGCTTCAGCGGTTTCAGCTCGGCGATGATGAATCAGTCAGTCAGGACATGTTATTTTACATACAATTGGTATGACATGTATATATAACTGGTATGAGATTACATTTTAATTAAAAAACTTACTTGGCTTTTCGTAATGACTGAGTGCCGACACATTTATCCGTAACGGATCTTGCTATTTCCAAGGTACCATGAATGAAATGCCATTTTTTATATGGACATTTCTCACTTCTTTTTAGATCAATATTTTACCTTCGCAGTTTTGAAAGGATAATGGTGTCATTATTTCTAAAGAAGAGAAGGCAAGCATTGTATTTAGTATTTAAATAAATGACGATGATACAAACTTTGATTCGAAATGCTAATAGCCGCAGAAGAAACTTTTATAGGCTTGAAAACGCGTGTTAGTTTTAATTTCGCGTTCATTTACAGGCTCACAAACGTTTAAGAGAAGCAACATTTACGTACAGGGTGATTCAGTCAATTTCTGACCATTTCAGTACTATGATTTATTGACCCATTAATGTTTACAAACTTAGCATTTCAGTATGATATTTATCGGCCTCGGTGGCTCAGCAGGTTGCGTGATCGTCTCTGATGCCCGAGTACGCGGGTTCGATCCCGGCCGAGGACGACGAGGATTTTTCAGGGGGAAATCCTGAGATCACGCACTTCCTTCAGAAGGGAAGTAAAGCCGTTGGTCTCGTGTAGTCGTTTGCTGGCTGCACGTTAAAGAAACCTTGCGAGGCAAAATTTGCGGCCCCTATAACGCCGTCGTGAAATGACCATAGGTGTTGAAAAGGACGTTAATACCAAACAAACCAAACCAAACCAAACCAATCAGTATGATATTTTAGGCAGTTCGGAGTTTTTATTCCCGTGGAAAAGTCTTGATGATATGCTCAATGTGGCCACCACTAACGTTTTGAACTGCTCGCAGCCGAATGGTGAAGTTGTTCATAACTCTATTCAGGATTTCTGCATCCACGAGGATGCAGCAGTCGACGATTCTTTGTCGCAGCTGGTCTAGGGTTCTTGGTGCTGTAGTGAACACACTGTCTTTAAGGAACCCCCAGAGATAAAAATCACATGGGTTTAAGTCAGGACTCGTAGGGGGCCAAAGAAAGCCACCCCCGAATCTATCTGGAAACCTGTTTGAAATGACACGATTTCCGAATTTCTGATTGAGAACGTCTAGCACTTCATTAGTGGTATGAGGCCTAGCCCCATCCTGTTAAAACCATTGATGTCGAAGCGGTATACGCCTCCTTCGCAGCTCGGGGATGAAGAAGGTTTCCAACATGTTAAGGTAAGCCTGTGACGTTACGGTACCCTCAAAAAAGAACGGACCAATGATGCCTCTTTTGGAAATCGCGCACCAAGCCATAACTTTCGTGAGTGTGCTGGGAACCCCAAAAACGAACGTTGTGTTTATTAACGTCACCTGACAGATGGAAGAAGGCCTCATCTGACACCCACAGGTTGTCCACAATGTCCTGATTGGCTTCCATTTTTGCTCCAAACTCCATCGCAAATTGTTGTCGCTTCTGTCTTCCAGTGTCTGTTGAGTCCTGATAAACATGGATCTTATACGGGAACAGGTGTAAATCCTTTCTCAAAATTCGCCACGTCATGATATACGACAGCCCTTCTTCAATGGATAGGCGGCGAACAGATTTTTTGGTAGGGGAATCGACCAACCTTGTGCGAACATTTTCGACAACTTCGGCCGTTCGAACACGAGCTTCGCTCCCGCCTTTTTTCTTGCCTTTAACACATCCAGTGGCACGAAATTGCTTGACAAAATCCATGATAGCTTGCCTGCCTGGTTCGTCTCGACACCTATACTCCTTCCGGAACTTTCTTTGCACGGTTACAGGTGATTTTGTCTCGAAATACCATTCGACAACCTTGCATTTCTGCTCTGTTGATAAAGCGGGCGCCATTTTTCAACAATACGATTTTCATGCAGCGCCGTGCAACAATACAAACTCCGACTATTTAGAAATTCGATATGGCGCTCATTATCTTTCAATTGTTTATCCCTAATGCACGTCATTCGAGTGAAATGGCCAGAAATTGACTGAATCACCCTGTATCATGCTTGCGTGGCAACGAATTCACAATTGAGTTTAAGAGGTAATATACAAAGTCCCGCAACCCATATTTTCTGTTATAACTAGGTTAGGTTAGGTTAAAGACATCAACAAAAACCCTCTTTGATTTCAAGTAATTATGGTGGAAAAATCTTATATATTGGTGGCCCGAGTTTCATGTAGTATCGGTTGGTATTACACGCATACGATATGCTAGCTCGGATCTGGCTCTTTATAGCATATCCATCTTGATGGAATTTTACAGCTTTAGTGATAGGTTCCTGCAGATTATCCAGGATTGCGGGTAGATACTACATGAAACTTTGAGGTGATGCAACTGTAGCCACCTATGTGTACCGATATTCCAATAAATTTTGATTTTATAACTTTTTGAAATCAAAAAATATTTTCTGCTCACCTGTATTTTGTTGCATGTATTACATCGTGATTTACAGTAATTTTAAAATTGAGAAATCTTTTGAAGGAAATTATTACAATGAAAACTTTGTTGTATACGAAGAAATTTATAAATGGAAACTAGAGTTAATGATCCAAATCATCATCATCATCATCATCATCACGGTCAACCCTTTGCAATCCACTGCTGTATGAAGGTCTTCTGTAAACGCTTCCATTCTTCTCTGTTTGAAGCTTTGGATTTCCAGTTGACACCAGCCACCTTCCTTATTTCGTCGTGCCACCTTGCATGGGGTCGTCCTCTTGGGCGTTTAAAGTCTCGAGGGTACCAATCCAGAATGACTGTGGTCCATCTCATGTCTTGTCTTCTAACAATGTGACCAGCCCATTGCCATTTAGAACGTTTGATCCGTTCGATGACGTCAATCACCTTCGTTTGGCTTCTTATCCAGCTGTTGCATTTTCGATCTCTTCTTGTAATTCCCAGCATACATCCTTCCATGCTTCTCTGTGTTATCTGTAGTCTTTGTGTTGTCTTCCTTGATAAAGTCCATGTTTCAGCTCCGTAGGTGAGTGCTGGTAAAACATACTGGTTGAAAACTTTTCGTTTCAAGCTAAGTGGCATGTTGCTCTTCAAGATAATGTTATTCTTGCCAAAAGCACTCCATGCTGTTCTAATTCGTCTGTTAACTTCATTCAGAATGTTGCCATCCATAGTGATTTCTTGTCCCAGGTAAATGTAGCTCTGTACTTCTTCAATCACAATGCTGCCTGTCATGACATTCTGTTTTGGAGCAAATGCATTGAACATAACGTTTGTCTTCTGTGTGTTCAGTTTCAGTCTTACACGCCCGCTAGCCTCTGCTAGTTCTTGTAACATTACCTCCAATTCAGAAGGACTATTACTGGTAAGAACGTTGTCATCGGCAAAACGAAGATGGTTTAGGAATTCACCGTTTATTTTAAGTCCTTTTTTGACCAGTTCAGTCCTTTTGCTGTGAAGAGTTTTGGTGAGATGGCGTCTCCTTGTCTTAATCCTTTTCCAAGGTTGATCCTTGCTTTTCCTTATCCAAACGAATGGTAGCAGTCGCTTTACTAAATATCTTCTGAAGAATACTAATATAGCTTCCGGCTATTCCCATTCTTTCCAGAGCTTTCACTACAGCATGTGTGAACACCGAGTCGAAAGCTTTCTCAATGTCGATGAAGGCAAAGCAAAGTGACACTTCATATTCGTTGTGGCGTTCGATAAGTTCTCTAATAACTTGAATGTGGTCGATCGTGCTATATCCGCTTCGAAAGCCCGCTTGGTTGTGCTGAGTCTAGTGCTGAATCAAGTCTGTTTGTCAGGACTTTACTGAAGATCTTATAAGCAACTGACAAAAGGCTGATAGGGCGATAGTTCTGGATATTTTCTCGGTCTCCTTTTGAAAAATAGAACCATTAATGCATTATTCCAATCATCTGATATGTCTGACATCTCAAGGCATTTCGTGCAAAAACTTGCCAGTAACGTGTTGAATTCTTCTCCTGCTTCCTTAATCAGGTCAATTGTAACTCCATCTTCTCCGGGGGACTTTCCTTTCTTCATGGATTTAATAGCTTGACAACATCGCCTTCCATAACCGGTGACACTTCATCTTTTCCTTTCAGTTGGTCTGCTCTTCTTACGTCATTATCATCTTCACATTTGTAAAGTTTATTGTAGAAGTCCTCCACAATTTCGACGATTTCACTTCCATTATTCGTGATTGTGCCATTTGCTCTCTTGAGTGCAAAAATTCCTCTTCTTCCAATGCAGAGCTTTCTCTTCGCAGTTTTCAAACTCTTGTTATCTTCAACCGCCTTTTTGACAAGCTTGCAGTTGAACTTCCGAACATCTTCTGTCATGTGTTTCCGTACTGTCTTGAAAGCTCCGCATATTCTATTACTGATCTTGTATCTTCTCTTTTTGTCTTCATTTCTCTTCGTTTCTTCATTAATTTCCTCGTTTCTTCTGTGAGCGTCTGTGGTTTGGAAACTTGTTCTTCAGCTACTACTTCCGCTGCTTCTTTTATGTGTTTAGTTAGTGTCCTGTTAATATCTGTGATGTCATCTTCCTGGATGCCACTCTGTAAGATTTCAAAGCGATTTCGCAGTTCTAGCTGGAATTCCTTTCTGCGTTTTTTCAGGCGTGCAATGTTGATGATCTTCTTTGTGTTCCTGAAAAGCTTTCGTCTTTCTGTTTTCGTGTTTAGAACACATGACTACTTCTCACAATCGGCCATGGCCCTCAGTTCCCGGCAGCCAGATTGTCCCTGGTTACGGTGGCAACCAGCAAGACATGAAGACAGAGGGTGCTAAAAATATCCGGTTCGGACCTGGCCACCACAAGACACTGACCCTGGCTACCTATAACGGACGCTCCCTTTCCTCAGAGAGTCGTCTGCAAGAACTAGAAGAAGAATTGGATAGGATCAACTGGGATATCATTGGACTCTGCGAAGTAAGAAGAAAAGGTGAAGATAAAATTGAGCTGAACAGTGGGCACGTACTATACCACAGAGGAACAACCGACGGAAGAGTTAGTGGTGTTGGATTCCTTATTCATAAAAAATGGAAGAATCAAATCATTGAGCTTTATAGTGCCTCCGACAGAATTGCAAGATTGGTCATCCAATTGTCGAAAAGATACAAGATACAGATCATACAGGCCTATGCGCCAACCACAAGCTACTCTCATGAGGAAGTTAGCAAGATGAACCAAACAGGAAACTATTATCTTAAAGTTGTTATGGGCGACTTTAATGCCCGTGTCGGAGAAAAAAAGAAAGGAGAAAATTTTCTTGGTAGTCAAGGTTATGGCACAAGAAATGAAAGAGGAAACAAACTGGTGGAATTTGCAGAGTACGAACAACTGTACGTCATGAATTCCTTTTTCAAGAAGAAACCCCAGCGTAAATGGACTTGGAAAAGCCCAAATGGAGCAACTGGTGAAATAGATTACATTCTGGCAAATAGGAAGCACTTGATCTAAGACTGCACTGTTCTCAACAACTTCAACACAGGAAGCGACCACAGACTGGTAAGATGCAAGCTTGTTCTAATGATCCAAATATAAGGTAATAATATTATCAGAAAAAATGGAAGAAAACATTCCGCGACCTGGATTACAAGGTAAAGATGCGAGCTGAGGGCCCGTCCTATCATTGGGCTTCCTTGTAGTCTTTAAGGATCCTGGAGACAGCCTCGCTGTATCGTATCCGCGATAGCCCACTTAGTAAAGGCAACGATCGTGATACTCATAGTTATTGGTTTGAATCCAGGTCGCGGAATGTTTCCTTCCATTTTTACTGATATCATATTGTATACTAATTTACACTTGATTGTGGTACGTGATTGTTTGGGAAGGGACTTCGAAACCTCGATGTTATCGATATTTTTAAGTATCGAAGTGGGTATTTTTCTGAGGATATCGACCTTGATACTTCATATTAATTATTAACGAATGAAATATTCAAGTCTCTTTATGTCCTCAAATTAATTCTGAGAATATTGTTTTTTTCTTTCACGTTGAAATATTTGTCGAATTCACACTGCTGCATTTACATAAAACATGTAATATGTGACATGGAATCCGTATAGAAATATGCACCTGAATTCATCAAGAGCCTTTAGCAGTTAGGAACAGACATGAACTGATAACATTCACTTTTGGCAACTGCGGAGGGTACTGAAAAAAAGAGATATAACTACCAAATGTATTGACACTAGTTCCACACTCCAAAAGACTTCAACTAGAGTGTTTGTGATCAGAAATGAAAGAGATTGGACCCTGAAAGAGTACTGGCTGTCATTCTTTAACAGAAATCTTGTATAATAGATACACAATTTGAGATCCTATTTTTAATATTTTATTACATAAGGTTTCTTTCATTTGCACATTTTTTTGGGCATCATGATTATTTCTCAGTATAAGCTTAGCATATCGAAAAATAGTCTTATCGTCCCATTCCTATTTTCATTAATGACTTATCTTTTATGCATTAAATAAGGTTTTTAAATCTCGAATTTCTAAATGGCATCTTTATATATGAGAGATATAACGGAACATATGGATTGCAGGATTTCATAATCATCCTGTATTACTTACTGTAATGAATTTCTGGAATTACTAAGTATCTTTTTGATAACTAACGAGTTGGGCGTTAGGCTCAAAGAATAGTACTGGAAAATTTCTTACCAAACAAAACAGGGATTGTTTTTAAATGGCTGAATGCATCAACTGAACGAAACAATTTTACTCCTTCTCGTACATTGTATAGCTTACAATGATAGAAAGTCTGTCCGTTTGCCCTTCCTCCATTGTTCCCAAAAATCGGTCGCAAATAGCAGGATATAACATCGCCTAGCGACCAAATTTAACATTGCTTCAGTCGTTTCATAGCCTATAATGATAGGGAAAGCCTGCCCATTCACAATTCGACATAAAAATAACAAGGTTAATCAATTTTCTATATAAAAAATCAAGTAACCCGGGTTAATCTTCACTATCCGCACATCGTGCCTCGACTGATCATGCCACCAAGGCAAGTGAATTTATTTTTTACTAGGAGCGACCCACCCGATTGTATAATCGGTAAATAACCCATTGTTAGATTTTTTCTTTGTTGTGACATAGTCCACCGTCGCTGATTTTATATATATGATGATGATATTTAGTTTTAACATTTTATTTTTTATTTGACAACATAAGCGACTTTTAACATTGATACTTTTTATCGCTAGACCAACACCACCTAGACAGAAGACCTGATAACGGACACTTCATACATTGTTACATCATCTTTAGACAACCAAATTTAGGGCTTATTATTGGTAGAAATAGGATTAACAATGGTCGTTCAACTCCACTGAAAAATGAAGCTAAAGTTTCTAACTCCCGATAGGGCTGGAACTCTATTCAAAAATGGCGCTGCATGTATAATAGCACCTTCAGTGCATGCAGCGCCGACTATTGTGAGTAAAAATATTAGTTTCATTTTCAATTTCAATGCAGGCGGAATTATTGACACACTACTGCCAAAATTAGTGTATTCTACACAATTTTAAATGATTAATTGATAAACCAACTGTAGAATGCATTACTAAGCTCACTATTAATTTTGGGTATCAACAATATAAGTAAAATAACTCTACAAATTATGGAATTCAGATCACGCTAGGTGCCGCATACATCGCAGAAAGTGTATTCGCCCAATGCGGCTCCTAGCGTGATCTAAATTCCCTAGCTTCCCTTAACAATGGAAAATGGCGGGAGTTGAACGACCATTTACTTCTGTAGACCGTGGTCTAGGAGCTTTTGGCTAGACGCGCTAAATCCTGCTTTTGCGACTAATTTTTGAGACACGGCTTGAACAACGGAGGAAAGCAAATGGGCAGGCTTTCTCTTATCATTGTAGGTTATGGGTAAAACACATTTATCTCCTATAAGAACCGGTGTCACCGCGACTAGATTCTCTTATCTATACCATGCGTTAAATTCTAAAATATTAGGCAGATTGTAAATGTTCGTTTCGTTTCACCATGCGATTCTCATCTGGTCGGCTTTGTTTTACGCAGACCATACCCGACGTCACAACATTCTCGTGTTCCTTTGCGCATTCGGATTGCAAAGGCGCCCTCCATTGACTATAATTTTTTGTCTAAAAATGCTGTTTATTAATAAATAAAGGTAGATATTAAATTTTTTCCACGCGGACTAATGTTTTGAGACTTAGATGTATAAAATATCAAAAAAATTTTTTTGACTAAATTAAGGATCGGACTAAATATTTTTTTTCACGCGGACTAAATATTTTTTTTCTATACAGATTTGCTTTTAAGATTTTGAAATTGTAAATCAATATAAATATCTGTTAGATATCTGACGATAAGTAATGAAGATTACGTAGTATAGTCTAGAGTTTTTACTTTTTCCCAAGTCCTGATATTTGCTCGGCAGGTTCCTTTAACCATTTTTTCCTCGCACGCCTCAATAGTTTAATTTGTAGAGAGGAAAAAAGAGAGACACCTTCAAGAAATGATGAAGAGATGAGCAGGTGTTGATGGGCTCACTGCAAATTCTCCTGTGGCTTCGTTAGGATGTTGCAAAAGGGAGAGGAAAAAGGTTTCCCTAGGTGATTTGGGGGAAACGATGAAAACAACCCGCTAACCTTCCACAAGAGGTGGAGGTTCATTTTAAACAACATAAACAAAAAGAATAGCAAGAATGCATTTAATGCCATGCATCCTGATTTTTTTTTAATTCTGATATTTGCCTTTTTACATATAAAACGATACGTTATTATTTTTATCCCAATTAGCTCATTCAAATTTCACATTGTTATAGAGAGTGAGGAATTTATGGCGTGAAGAACATTCAAAACAAGTGAAGGAAAAACTTCCTCATTTCCCCCCATAGAATTTCCCCGAGGAAAGATATTCCTATCTTTATGAGATAGAAGAACTTCTACTTCAAGCGCTTTTAATTTATGATTGAAGCAATCCATTTGCCAGAGCAGAAAATTTTGCAATCTACCAACTTCAAACCCCCGTGAACACAACCCAAATGATATTGCCATTAAAATGAACGTAACGTTTCATTGTGATTGGTTAAATAATACTCTATGCGTTTTACAAAATTTTTAAGATACGTTTACTATGTCTAAATACAGATTAAGGAATGCAAGAACATTTAAATTCTATTTCATTTTAGTATTTCATTCTTGAAAGTGTTTATTAATTTTATGTGCTGAATTTGCGGAATCTGTTCCCTTGTCCAAAATTAAATCCGACAGGATATTATGAAATTAAGCTAAATATAAGATCAAAATAAAATCGAAATAAAATCTTGCAACATTCCAAGTAGGAGCTTTAGCTGTGACGTAGAAGTAATATTAAATTCGAGAATTTAAAGTCTAGCTAAAATACTAATAAACAACGGAAATTCATTTAATTCTTTACAAATATACGTCTATTTTACCTAAAGCACAATATAGAGCCTTAAGTTTACCAACACCTCCTAGAAAGAAGGTGAGGCAAACAACTTTGTTACATCATCGTCATACGTTGTTACATTATCATAAGCGAAGCCTACCAACACCACCTCTGCTCATGATTAGAGGTGGTGTTGAGCTGACGCGATCTTTTAGATTTTTTACATCATCATACAACGTTTAGATGGCGTCGGCTTCGTCTAAGGGTGTTTCTAAAAACTCTCTCCGGTCGCGATCGAGCGTAAGCGTTCATGATAAACGTGTGAGCAATGCATTTAAAAATGACAGAGCGCTCCTCACTGGCGCCTCTAAAAAACAAACTCCCCGAGTCGTTTGGGAACGCTCTAAAAAACTGGAGTCGTGTTGGGAACGCTCAGGATCAACTTGATCATATTTCCATCTTGATCATTTCGCGTTGCCTCGCTCACTTTCACTACTTTCGCTTTTGCAATAATGGCCAACAGTGGAAGCGTATCTCATCTCGAAGTCTTTTCCTAATGCGGTTTATAGTTTTGTAATGAATCTGAAGGCACAGAACAGGTCAAGATACACGGTAGAGGCGAAGCAGCTGAAGATAAAAGCGAAGATTGTTTTATATATTTTATTTTTTTATATTTTTCTCTTAGGTTTCGAATTTTCTTTGAAGTTTCGTTTTATCGTACGTGTACTCTCGTACGTAGATTTTTTAACACTCTCGTATTTATTGTCATAAAAGAATAAATGCATTGAAACCTAATAAATCCCCATCAGATTATAATATTGGACAATAAATAATAAAGAATTACGCTTAAAACAGAATGTTTGAAAGCATAACGAGTTTCTGTGGCAGTTGCCTCTTATTTACTGATCGGGCTGTTATCTGGATCCCCTTGGGGCTGTCAAAATACTTCATGAGCGGGTGAATAGAGCGCGCGCGATCAGGGGTGAACGGTCACGTGATTGAAAATGAGCGCTCGAGAGTTTTTAGAAGCACACAAGTCGACCAAATTTAGGCCTTATTATTATATAGGTTAGAAACACGGTCTATAGATATTCATGGTCATCGAGCTCCATTGTTAAAATGAAGCTAAAGTTTCTAGCTCCCAATAGGACGGGAACTCTATTGAAAAGTTGCGCTGCATGTACAATCGGCCCCAAAACGCCCGCAGCGCCGCCCTATCGGCAGACAGAAACTTTACTTTCATTTTCAGTTTCAATGAAAAACCTCTATCGCAGCAAGGTCTATAAAAGACCTTGTATCGCAGGTGCGATCTATGCGGCACCTGGCGCGATCTGTTTTCCTTAGCTTCTCGAAACAATGGAAAATGGCCGAAGCTCGATGACCAAGAATATCATACGAAGCCAACGAAAAAGACAGGCCTCGAAGCGGAAAAGTCACCTGACCATCTGGGTCCGAATAACAATCCAACCTTCATTGTTTCCAACAATCGGAAAAACACTCATTGTTTACATCCAAGATGGAGACAATGAAGATTGGATTGTTGTTCGGACCCAGATGATCAGGTGACTTTTCCGCTTCGAGGCC
>JAHWFO010099380.1:372521-408745 GCA_023313115.1 Rhysida immarginata
GTATAGCGGAGCCCTGAGATTATCTATTTTTACCCTTTTATCTCACTTTTTAACCCCCTCCCCAATTTTTTTAAATCGAAAAATTAATTTTCTTGAACTTAGTATTTAGAAAGTGTAAAATAGCTCTATCTTCTTTCGTTTCTCTTCATTTCCGATCGAAGGATATGTTTCCATAGTTCTAAAGACCAAGTAACTGCCACCCCAAACAACTCCGACTCCATTAGGACAATTTGGTCCAAACTTAATAGTCATGTAGATCTTGCTTAGAGGAATCTGCATACCGAATTTCGCTCCTTTATATGCATCTGAATTTCAACCTTCTACCTCAAAAAATGGGGTAATTATGAAGGGGACGGACGGACAGATGGACATTATGAATCCAATAAGTAGCTCCATTCTTCCGCTACTTAATAAATAACTTGTACCAGAATATTTTTAGAATACACCATAACCGCAGATAAATTAATCCAAATAATCATTACCGTCCGTAGCTAATTTGCATGATGTTGTTTCACGTCTTCCCGGTTCGTTAATTTGCATAGTAACGATTTGATATATTTATTCTGCTCTATAAAAAATATTTTATCATTGATCGCAATTTGCAAGGAAGATGTCAGTTTTGAAGAATGTAATTGGGGAGATCTAAATTAGGAAATAATGTAATATAGAGTAAATCTTAAGTAAAGTATAACGGTTATCTAGATAACGGCGTTTTGATGTATTTTTATAGTTTTCTTCCGTGTTAGGCCGTAGTTTAGCTTATTTTAGTGTCGTTTCATGTTGATTCGGATTGTTGGTGGGTTTTTTTATTAGTATAATGGAATATTTTCTGCAGCAAGGAATATGCTGATATTGTATTCTTTTATGAAAAGATTAATAGAAATGCTTCATTCGCTTGACAGTTATATGCAGAGCATTTCCGAACCGATCTGAATAAAAAAATCGAAGAGTATTTAACGCTACTAAGATCCCCCAATGAACGAAATTCGATCACATTTCTGAGAAAAAAAATATATATGTGTAATTGTTCTAGCCTCAATCTTGCTTATTAATAAACTTTGAAGAATGAAAAATAGATAACACATTAAATATCCAAAATGCTTTGCATGACATTTCTGACACTCCCGATTCATTTCATCGCAATGATAACTTTGAAAATTTCTCAGAATAGAAGAAGGTATTACTTAATTTTCCACATCTAAAGGTATCTTTTAATATATCTATCGAATTATTATCTAAATATAACATTTATATTTAAGCTAAATTGTCTCTCCCTATCTCTGCGTCTCTCCCCCCCCGTCCCACTGTGGAAAATTAAGGTCTGTTTCGGACCAAATATCGATAACTTTTTTGTTACTAAAGAAAGAGTGTTAACCAAATTTTTAAAAAATAAATAAAAATCAAAAACTTCAAAATTGGTATTTATTTTGTTTTTAACTAAAAATATTATTTTCAAAGTGTATGAAAATACCTTAAAATAGCTTAGAAAACGACGAAAAATACATAAAATGCTTACCTACTAATTGCAGAAATATTTTGAATAGTTGGTTAATAACACTTAATGGAATAATGCTTAAAATTTAAGCACTTGTTTCTATGGATTAATGTATAGGTACGTTAAAGGTACTATATTATACTAGGGGGCCTTCAGGTTCTGAAATCAGTTTCGTTGACTTTCAAAAGCTGCAGAGTAATTTTATACGGTTTTCTAATGTTTTCAAATGAACATCAACAATGATTTGAGTTAATTTGATATTTATTATTTAAAAAAAAAACAATAAAAAAGGTAAGGCTACATGCGTTGACAAATATGGTGCACAACCTGTTCCTTAATGCTACCTTTTTGAAACACTTTTTACCTGTGTTAACGTGAACAAATATGCAAACAAATGTGCACATCTAGAGCACAGGAACTTTCCAACCATATAAGTTTCATGCGTATTCGTCCACGTTAACACAGGTAAAAGTGCATAACAAAAAATGTGTTGCCGTATTTATATATAGATATTTCAAAGAATCTTCAAATCCGAGAACACTGCGTAACTTAGCAACATTACGCTTCCGTTGTGGATGAAGCAGATTTAGGAGCTTTTGCTGTCATCTGACCACCAGTCACAGAAAAGTTGCTAGGCAACTTAAGCTTTTCCGTTTGGAAATTTTGTTCAGTCATGCACGCTGAAGGCAAACACCCATTCCATTACACTTCTGTTCAAGGACTAGAAAAAGGTGATTCGATACATCGATTAACGTTTTCTCGTCTATTACTGAACGCCTTTTTCTACAAAGCATCTTGTGGACTTATGAGCCAGTTTTCCCATGAGAATATCATATATTTTCACAACTTCCACTACTGGGTCGACGTAAGCGACAATCCTCACATGAAGAAGTAAACGTTTCTTCAGCACAAAGTTATGTTAAAGCATGGGCAGGTATCGCTGGGGGAATGCTTGCTAATCCACACTTTCAACCGAATAATTTAAATGAAGATGCTTATTTAAACTTAGAAAATGACCAACCAACTCTATCGGAAGACATGCGCAGGCACATGATCTTTCAAAATGACGGATGCCCTGCAGGAGAGCGAGGAAATTTCTTGATGAGAAATTTCCAAATACTGTAAATGACTGGTCGTAACTTCGATTTTATGGCCTGTTAAGTCGCCAAACTTTACGTACTCTCGTTGTCAGTCGTACTCTCATTGTCAGTGTTTACGTCACGACGAGAGGGGAAGGGTATGAAGGGTAGTTTATGATGACCAATAAATCATCAGCCGTGATTGCCCCATAAGAAAAATAAATGACGCATTCGCAATATTGAAAGAAGAGATGGCGATATCACCACCGTTCACTGGCAATCGAGTTCTCACAAGCCCTTAAGAATCGCGGTTCCCACTTCAATCACGAATACAGAAGTGGCTCTTAATAGCGATATCTCGATAATCGTTACACTTTGCATAAGAGCATATATTATTTAATTTGTTCCTTTTCTCCTCTCTATCACCTCTTTCAAGATTGATATCAAAATTCTTAACACTTTGATATTTTACAATTTTTTTTCATATCCTGTATTTTACTAGGGTTGTTCAATAAAGAGTGGAAATGAGTTTTTCCGATTTCATTATTCGATGTGTCAAATGAACATGATGTTTTTCAAAATACAGTAATTGGGTAGACGTGCGCTAACGTGTCTTCCAATATTCAAAGATGTAAAGCAGTCATTTTCTGAGATACGGGGTGCTTTAAAAGTGCCTAAAAGTGTTTCAACTTATTACTGTGTGACACCGTGATATGTAGATGTACACAAATCCGTGCGTAGAACATGAAATGATTAGAGTTAGGTCATGTATTGAAGTTAATATCAATTTTTATTTTATAAAGTTCTACACACAAAATTAATTAACCACTTTATTTTATACAATAGTACTCAATACACTTCAACCTGTACAATATTCCTCCTATAATCCAGGTAGGCGCTATGCTTGTCTTAGAATTCACGACGACAATGGGATCCACCGTGAAACAATTTGTAGCTTGCTTCTAGTTCTGATACCCAATCATATCCTATTCAGGAATGGCAGGGGCCATAGGCAACAAAAACTTCTATTATTTCATTTCCAATTTCATTTGACGTGACGGAATCTTTCGAACGTTTTACTTCCGTTGAAGAGCATTCATCCTTCTAATTGGGGCAACTTAGGAAAAATCGAACATACAATATGCAGTTAGTAATACAATTGGTTCAATATGCAATGCTACCTCATTATCGGGCAGACGACGACATCAATGGACTTCTGTATTCGAATCCTTTTCGACTCCGGAATTCATTATCGCAAACCATCTCTTCTAATTACAAATCGCTGACCACGATTAGCTTGCCTCTCAATGAATATATGCCATGCTTAACAAAGCTCAAACTACAAGATTTCTCTACTACAGTGGAGGCTTCTTCGCATAAACCGATCTCAGCAGAGGCCCCTACTCATCCAGAGATGTTCCATGCACCTCTCTCCCCCCGAAAAAAATTATTAAATTTTTTTTTAACATATTCCAAAAAATTCTTCGTTGTTACAACAACCGCAAACCAGCAATTGTTGCCTTCAACACGGTCTATGATCCCATCGACTTCTACAAAAGACAATTACTAAAAATCAACATGAATATTATTAAGAACAACGCATATAACGACAGCAGAACAAAAATTGAATTTAACCCAGAAACAAGCACATAACTAATCTTGTGACAATTCATTTGTCACAATTGAATTTTGAAAGCGAATTCTTCTCAAATGAGAAAGACGGAAAAAAGCCACAAGGCACTAAATCATAACTGTAATGAGGTTTGGTTTGGTTTGTTTGGTATTAACGTCCTTTTCAACTGCCATGGTCATTTCAGGACGGCGTTATAGGGGCCGCAAATTTTGCCTCGCAAGGGTTCTTTAACGTGCAGCCGGCAAACGACTACACGGGACCCCTGAAAAAATCCTCGTCGTCCTGGGCTGGGGTCGAAGCCGCGTCCTCGGGCATCAGAGGCGATCACGCAACCACTGAGCCACCGAGGCCGATACTGTAATGAGGAAATTAGGTTATATTACATGGGCTAAATACTCCATTCGCCGCGTGCGGTTGTGCATTGTCATGATGTAAGCTCCAGGCGAATGAAATTACGTGCGGAAAATTCCTGACGATGTGCTTATGTAATACAATGAGTGGCCAATTTATTATGACCACCTCCCAGTTCTTCGTTGGACCACCTTTTCCCTCTAATGCTGTGTCGATTCGTCTTGGCACGGACTTCACGAGATGTTGGTAGGTGGTTTTGTGGAATCTGAGACCATGCTTGTTGCATATCACTTTCCTGTTGTTGTGAGATTTGATGGTTGATGACCCAGCTATCTGATGACTTTTAACTTCACCTCAATGGGATTCAGATTTGAAGATGCTGGGGACCACCTAAGCAAAGTAAACTCTCTTTCATGTTCCTGAAATATATCCTGTGCAATATGAACACTATGACAGGACGCATTATTTTATTGCAATTAGCTATTCCCCATTGTGATAAACCATCAACATGATAGGATGGACTTGGTCAGAAAAGATATTTAAATATGTTGTGCGATTCAGAGATCATTTTACAGGATTCTTGATTAAGATGTGTTGTAATTTGCTGCACTGTTGCCCTTCTGTTGTATTTTACAATTCAGAACACTATCCATTCCGCCCGAGCATTCGCTAGTCGATGACGACCACAAGTTGCACTTTGAAAGCCATCTTTTTGACTGACAATTCGTATTTTAACCGCATTTACTCTTGAACATTTCACAAATGCGGCGGCTTCGCTAATACTCGTTCCATTGTTCCGAGCGCCTACAATCATCCTACGGTCAATCGCGTTGTTTACCCATATCTGCACAAATAAATCATTTCTACTACAGCTGTAAGCACTAAGCTTTTCTTTTTTATACCAGTCTCTCCCTCTAGCGACAATAGCGTGATGCCATAGGTAATTTACTTAAATCTGTCAGGTTGTCATTATAAATTGGACACTCTGTATATTCCACGGACCGATAGTAAGGGGCAGTAACAATACTAGACATTGAAATGGCTTGTTGATACGCCATACCTTGATGTTCGAAGAAGGGAATGACCATCACTTCCCCAGCGGAAGAAATTACCTTTATCTTTTATGTTATGTTTTTATTATGTAGGGAGTAAACGACTTATCTCCAGAATCAGCCGGTCGTGTTACTTCATGGTCTTGCTAAAAGAACACCCCCTCCCCCTTCCTGCAATTTCCATGGTTGTATCTTAGAAGGATGCTTGTGATAAAAAAATCCATGTTGCCCATATTCGACTGCACTTGGCTGAGTGTACCCATTGTACACAGGGCTTTATGTAAGATTACGTATTATTTAACCAACTTCATATAGTCCTGTAAGTCCTGCCAATTGACCTCGAAATTGTTTCTTATATATAAAATATCCAGAAAAGTTTCGAAGGACTCGATGGAAGCCACTTTCCTTGTTGTTAACCACGAAATCCCCTGATTTGAATTGCATTGTGCTCGTTTGAAAGCATTAGCAGTGAAGCGACGGCAGACGTCGATAAATTTGGATGGTCGAAGAGACAGGTTGAGCCGACGACACACGAGAACGCATCTCGCTGTTGGAAGCCAGTGATTTAGTGGATTTCCACCTTCATCACTTTATAAAGCGTTCTCAACACCTTGCATTTTTGGCTGTGTTCCCAATACTTTGATGAAGCAGAATGCAAGGAGGGTGGGTATTTATGTTGTTAAAATTTAAAGGATTATTTTAGGGTTTTCTTACTGTTCAAGTATACTTTTTTATATTTTTTATTTTACAAGTGTGCCTTTTTTTTTTTTTTTTTTAGCTGAACATTAAGTATATTCATAATTTAACAAACGTTATACGTACGTAGAAATATTTTAAGTACATAGACGTTACAACAATTTTTTTTTTAATGGGACAGCCAATATCTCTCTCTCCATATAATATCTCTTTCCAGTAAATCTTAGATAAAATAAGTGAAATACGATTTTATTCAAAATTAATGTTAATCTGGTTTGTTAAAATAACCACATAGCAAAATTCAAACAAAGAAAAAGGCTAAATAAATTGTATTTAGAATGAAAACCGTAAATAATTTTTGTTTCCTAATTTATTGAATAAATAACATACACAATGACAGTGTTTTCGATTGTAGTTTCCATTTACTTCAATACAGGCGTAGCAGCGCTTTGGAATCCTAGAAAATTTTTTTTTTGCCTGACCGCGTACCTATTCAACGGAGTTGAACGACATGCCTCCCATCCCCTCTTTGAGAGGACCAAATATATGTTAATCACAGCGGGCGAGATCAGGGGATTAGGCCTCTTGTTTCAAAAGTTTTTGACAGTTGTACATTCACCTGGCGTCTCACACGTTTATGCAAACACTTTGGGGAAATGGAGAACATCATGCGTTTATTTTTATGCGTTTTATGCGACGATTTTCCTTTACAATAGCTTTAAATGCTGCAATGTGCAAAGGTAGCTATTCCGTGTACCTAATCCAGTTATAAAATTCCATTACAGAATTCCCGCCGTTTTGGAGTCGTTTCGAAACTTTCTAGTTCAGACGTACACTTGTAATTACGGCATTGCGCTATTTCGATGGGTTTCATCGCTTCCCTATTCAAAAAACGAATGACTGCACGCTATTCCTCTTTGGTGCATCTTCCAAGTGAGGCATTTAACAGAACACTACTGCTGTTCTGTAGTATGATGTTTCTGCATCGTACTAATACCTGTCGGCCGATCTTCAATCGAATTTTTCTCGCACTTCTAAGATTTTATTTGAGACAATCTCGTGTATTAAGGACGGTATGCAAATATCTTAAATTTTTGAACGAAATTGAAATAGTTCTTCCGTTTTCGCGATTTATTTTGAAAGAAACAAAAGAGTGCGATTTCTTATTTTGCAAGCCTCAATGATGCATTCAGATGAATAAATTATTTCAATTTATGTTTGAAACTGAGAATACAGGTTCGGATGTTTCCTTGTTAATTATTTTCAAAATCGGAAAATTTACCTGTAAATAAAAATTATATTTAAAGAGTTATATTTAGTACAGTAGAACCTCGATAAATCGAATTTCAAGGGAAGAGGTTGGTTGGTTGGTTGCAATTTTAGGGCGTGGGCCAAGGGAAGAGGAAAATGCTTTGATTTATAGAGGTTTCGAATTATCAAGGTTTCGATTTAACGAGGTTAAATAGAATAAAATTCGAATTATTGAGGTTTTCTGTGAGATTTCAGTAACCGTTGAGAACACTGATATTTTCAGGAAGCATATACAGAGTCAATAAACAGGAACAGCACTTAAAATGCTTTATTTGTTCATCGAATTAGCTTTGGGTGGTTTAATTTTAAAAACTTTCTTATTTTAGAGGATTTCAGTGAAAAACGTTACTGTTTTTAATTAAAAAATGTTTCATGATTACGTACCAGTTTTTGTATTGTTGGAGTCCATTTCACACGAACTTGTACACCACAGCAATCACTGTAATTAATGACACTTGACCAGGTCTAAGCATTTCACTGAAACTTCATTATCGCGTTTTGACATATGTCATATACACATGTCAGCTGTTGACGATTCGATTTACAGAGGTCCGGATTGAGAAAATTCGATTTATGAAGGTTCATTCATCTTTAACTTCGATTTATAGAGGCTCTGTTTGCCAGAATTCGAATTACAGAGGCTAAGTTTCCATTTCATATCCTCCAAAAAATTCGATTTATCCATTGTTTTTACTTCGAATTTTCGAGGTTTTTGCTTCTGAGCGGAAGGGAGTAGACAAAAATTTCGAGTTATAAAGGTTTCCGATTTATCGAGGTTCTACTATATCTCTAAAAATTATTTTCATATATTACTTGATTACAAAATAGTGATTTTATAGCACATTTTCGTAGAAAATATGCTTATGTGATCAGTTTGTCCAGCTGTCCGTCCGTCTGTAAACATAATTCCAACAATGCACAGCGTTGCAATAGACTCTATTGCATAGAGAGAGTACGTATAGTGAATGGGAGACTCTTTGTTTTAGTTTCTGAAATCTACCACCAGAGTGTACGATAAATCATCGAGATGTTTTTACTTCCGGTTTCTCGCGTCGCCTGCTTTTTGAATAGGCAAAACTTGAGTAGTAACGTAGCAGCATCGATAAGTTATTAAAACAACAACAAAATAAAAACAATGAATTCAATAAATGAAAACCTAAACTTGTCCGTGATTAAGCAAAAGTTGAAAGAAAAAGGAGCTAAAGTATCAGAAAACAAAAGTGAATTAAAAGAAAGGTTAGTAAACCAGCTAAAGAATTTCTTTCTTATGATGTATGCATACTTTAACTTTGTAAAAATAATTACATTTTAGGGGGATGCAATTTGATAAAATTAAATAACTTTCAATTGAATTTTAATTCATATTTTTTAAAATTTTATAACAATAGTCTAAACTGCAATTACTCTAATACAGGTTACAACTATGGGTAGACCATGAATTAGATGCCATTCCTTATTTCAATCCAAGTTTGAAAATTTTTAAAAACTATTTGAGAAATAATTCTCGACCATTTTTCAAACTTGTGAAAATCTTTCATCAAACCATGAATTAATTATATCTAATGAAAATTTCATAATGATATTTTTATCCATTTTGTTGATTGGTAAAAATCCAGTATTTGGAAAATGAAGAGTGTCGGTTGAGGGATATCAATCTTTGGTATAAGGATGGCATCTAATCATGGTCCACCCATAATTGATTATGGTAATTGCATTATAGACTGTTGTTATAAAATTTTAAAAAATTATTAATTAAAATTCAAATATCATGGATTAAAATTTGATTAAAAATTTAGTTGAAAGTTATTTAATTAAATCAAATTGAATCCTTCTAAAATGTAATTATTTTTACAAAAGTTAAAGTATGCATACATCATAACAAAGAAATTCCGAGTTATCCGTCGCTAAAAAGTAGGTTATCCGGACCGCTACACTGGAAGATGACCTCTTAAGTCCGCTACTCTATAAAACTTGGGCTCAGCTTACAGTGTAGCAGTCCGGATAACCAACTTTTTAGCGACGGATAACTCGGAATTTGCATAAGCAATTACACCGAAAGTATATGCTACTCGCGCATTAACATTTCGTTAGTTTTATCTTTATTTTCTGTAAACCTGAATTAGTATAAGCCTTGGTATACTAAAATACGCATATACCAATTCTTTAACTGGTTTACTAACCTTACTTTTAAATTTTGTTTCTGATACTTTAGCTCCTTTTTCTTTCAACTTTTGCTTAATCACGGACAAGTTTAGGATTTCCTTTTCATTTTTTGAATTTAATTTAATTTATTCAAGTTTCCAACGGGATTTACCCATAAACAATAAGAGGGAAAAAATCAGAATACAATAATTAAAAGGAAAAAGAAAGCAATCAGCAAATTCTACATATAGTTCAAATTCCAAATTCTATGTAAAACACTCTTGAAACGATAAAAATTACAATTAAAAAGATCCAGATTTTTAGGAACAGTATTACCAGTAACTTGGATATGAATAATTGCACACATTGTTTCACAGTTTGTGGTGCAGAAGGGAATGTGAAAAGTAACTTTACTACGGGTGAAATTAACTCTGGTCAGAAGTTCGGGGGACTCAGTATACCCATTTATAGACAAAGAGAGCATCTTGAATCCTTCGTCTACTCTGTAATGATCGAAGTCTTAATAGTAATGGATCCTGTTCACGGGAAGTGGTTATGGATTTAAGCTCAAATCGAGAGGATAAGAAATGAATGAATCGTTTTTGAACAGATTGAATTTCATCAATAAGAACCCAGCTGTGATGGATTCCAAACGACAGAAGCGTATGAATTTATCGTAGGTGCAAAATAGAAGAACTAAAACTGAGGGTTTATTAATAAATTTAAAGGAACGAATTAGTAGTCCTAAGGCTTTACTCGCTTTTTTAATGATATAATGAACATGGGGCTCTGGACTTAAAGAGTGTGTATGAAAAACTCCGAGGTCCAGAATACTTGAGCACCGAATTAATGGAGTATCAAAAATATAATATACGAAGCTAGTTAATGTGTGTGATCCATAATAGGTTATACATTTACACTTTAGAGGATTCAGGGCCATACGATTTTGTATACACCAGTTTTGGACTGCATACAGGTTGTGTTGCAATTTCTCACAGTCGTCAGCGGAAGAGACGGGCCAGTAGAGTTTCACGTCGTCGGCAAATAGCAGCAACTAAACATCAACAACATTAGCCAAGTCATTAATAAATAGATTAAAGAGAACTGGTCCTAGGTGTGATCCTTGCGGTACACCAGATGATGCAATAAATGAAGCTGAATACGAGGAAGCATATCTAACAATTAATTGGCGATTAATTCATTGTTTTCATTTTGTTGCTGTTTTAATAACTTATCGATGCTGCTACGTTACTATTCAAGTTTTGCCTATTCAAAAAACAGGCGACGCGAGAAACCGGAAGTAAAAACAACTCTCGATGACACATTGTACACTCTGGTGGTAGATTTCCGAAACTAAAACAAAGAGTCTCCCATTACTGGAAGAGACAAATCATCCTTGCATTGGGGAAAACGCGTGCTGAGCGCTTCAGTTCGGCTCTGAACGTGCTCTAAACGGTGTTGAGATGGTGCGCGTGCAGCATGCACGTGACTGACGATTATAGGAACGGGAGATCGGTGCCTAAACCAAAAGAATTTCTTTATTCGTAGAGAGCTTATTATTTATTACGATAACTTGAAAACGAATTAATATTTTCACACTCTGTTTTCACCAATCAATTAATATGGGAATAGGTACAATAGCACGTACTCTAATGGTACCATTATGATACCCCCTTAAAAATTTCCAATGACAAGCTATGGCATGTTGGTTTATAATAGCACGTGCCCTAAATTCATGGTACTATTGGGACTTCCTTTGCTCAGATATGGCATGTAATATACCAAACAACTCGTAACGACGTGTCATGTCTGAATATAACGAGTAATTAATAGTGGTGAGAATTGGTTTAGTAGCACGTACCCTAATGATACCATATGGTACTGTTGGAACTTTCAGTGCTAAGATATGGGCTTGACAAAGCCGGGAATACATCAAAGATATCCTTGACAAAGCCGGTAATAAATGGCGAAACTAGTTGGAACTCCTGATGTCCCTCTGTTATACTGTAAGGCCACCACCTGTTTAGTTAATAGGAACAGTATTATGATCCATCCTTCTACCGCTAAGATATGGCATGTAATATATCAAATAATCGTAACAACCTGTCATGGCTGAATATAATAAGTAATTAACGATAGTAGAAATTAGCTTAGTAGTACGTATTCTAATGGTATCATATATATACCCTAACATAAATTAAGCAAACACTGTGGAATGGAACAACCAAAAAGGGAGGGAACCTCTATTCCATAAGGAGATTTGAAATATCGGATATGTATTTCGGCTACCAAGTAGCCGTCTTCAGCGATGAGAGACAAAAGCCAAATAAAGGAAAGTTTTAAGTAGCTGACTTTTAAATTGTCTAAAAATCTTATGTGGATAATGCCGATGATTAACTTAAAAATAAAATAAAACTCTTTCCCCCCAACAAAACAGGAATTGAACAAACATAAAAAGAAAAAGACAGAAAATAAAATGAAAAAATACAACCTGAGTCTGTAAGCGCTTTTCGAAAGCTTTGCTTTCATCATTCAGCAGCCAAGGAGCACCTCGAGATAGTGTTGGGCGATATATCGATGTTCGATTCTATTCCAGACGATGTTTAATCGATAATCGTGTTTTTAAAAAATTTTTTGATGATTTGTGTCAAAATAGTGTTGGAGATCCTCAACAGATGGCTGGATTGAGTTTCACTCTTCGTCAATATTTAAATGTACCTTCTGTAAAAGACAGACAAACAGAGCCCATGGAGATCTGGACAAGATAAAAAGAAGTATTTCCTGATTTATTTCAGATAGCAGAAAAATATTTATGTGTTGTGGGAACTTCAGTTCCGTCTGAGCGGCTTTTTTCAAAGACTGGCTAAATAATCTCAGAAAAAAGGAATAGAGTTAAACCAGAAAACATGGCAATGACTGTATTTTTAGCAAATATTCCCGATAATTTGTGGCAATAAAAATAACTATTATTCAATGAAATTTACCTCGTTTTCCTTATTTGTTTTAATTCATTAAAATTGAAATGATTTGCCTTCATTCTGACGCTTTTGTTATGTAATGTATTTTACTTGAAAACTAATTAGAATAAAAAACATCGATTTAAAAATCTGTAAAAACGATTATCACATTATCGATTCTGCTGGATGATTAAAGCAAAGCTTTCGAAAAGCGCTTACAGACTCAGGTTGTATTTTTTCATTTTATCTTCTGTCTTTTTCTTTTTATGTTTGTTCAATTCCTGTTTCGTTGTGGAAAAAGAGTTTTATTTTATTCTTAAGTTAATCAGCTGACTTTTGTCTCTCATCACTGAAGATGGCTACTTGGTAGCCGAAATACGTATTCCCTTTTTGATATGTTTCCTTGGAAACTTTCAATGCTAAGATATAGCTTGTAATATCTAAACCAACTCCTTACCAGTTGTTAGACCTATTGTTATCCATTGCTTATTGTTATCAAGAGCATATTGCTGTTAACTTTAACAGTGTCCATAAATAATTACTCTTAAACAATTTGCTAATTGCTAGTAGCTAATCGCTTGCTTCAACACGTAGATGTTAACTTAGAAACGCTTTAGTAATTGAACTAGCTGAGATGCCCGTCTTCGCCGAGCTTTTCAAGGCAAACTGAAAGCGAGGTTTCAGTATCTATCTGCTCAAGGTATATACCAATGTTGTTTAAATACTTGTTAACTGTCATTATTAGCTGGGCGAACAAGAAATTGTCGACGTTCGAACTCCACAAAATGATCAGTCGCCTGTACGCCTGTAACGGTATTGTTGGTTTTAAAACGAATTGTCCTGCGTTATCTCCGCTGACTATTGTAGCTTGTAATGAACCTGATTATTCGGAATTGGCTGTTCTATTGCTTAATACCCCCAAACGTTCAACCTAATGACCGTGGACCCTATAATTTACCGAAAACTTCGGACGTTGGTAGTGGAGTCAGTGCACATCGTAATATTATTTTGCGCCAGCGCACAGATGGTAGGATTCGTCGAATTTTAGAAAATCGCCCATCTTATGATCCTCGCACTATGCGCTTATGTTTTCATACGGAATGCAAGGGTGGCATATTAACGTGCAGTCGAAGAACAATGCTCATACCAAACGTGTAATGATACCCATTTTATGCTTACCATCTTCAAATTCGTCACGTACATGTTTATGCTCGGCGAAGACGGGCATATAAAGGGTCTCCCAAATTGAGCTGACATTTTAATTTTTAAATAAAACATATTTTTCACTGGAAAATTTATAATATTTTTGCTTTATTAAAAAGTAAAAACGTGGAGAATATAAATGATACAAAACATCTGACCATCTGAAAAATGACTGCCCCGAGCTTGGTACAACACATTCAGTCTTTAGAGGAAATTTTCAATAACATGTTGATATATTTGCTGGGAAATTTCAGCAATGTTGTATCGAATTTCATCTTTGAGGTTCTCAATAGTTTGTGGTTTATTGATGTACGCTTTATCCTTAAGATAACTCCAGAGAAAGAAGTATAACGATGTCATGTCACATGATCTTGGCAGCCAATTCACATCACCTTGCTGCGAGATAACACGACCTTTAAATTTTTGAAGTGAATTTCTACAATTTCTACGCGTTGTTCGATTGTGTAGTTTTGCATAATTTAACCTCAATGTATAATAATGACAGCATATAAAAATCTCTACTCTGATTGTATCACGAAAAAAATGGCGGCAAAATCAAAATGTCAGTTCATTTTGAGACACCCTTTATAATAAAAATCGTACCTTCCGTTGTATAGTTTTGACCACGGTCTATAGATATTCATGGTCATCGAGCTCCATTGTTAAAATGAAGCTAAAGTTTCTAGCTCCCGGTAGGGCGGGAACTCTATTGAAAAGTGGCGCTGCATGTACAATCTGCCCAACTGCACCTGCAGCGCCACCCTATCGGCAGAAAGAAACTTTACTTTCGTATTCAGTTTCAGTGAAAATCTCAATCGCTGATTGCAGTGGGAATAGTGCGATCTATGCGGCACCTGGAGCGATCTGTTTTCCTTAGCTTCTCGAAACAATGGATAATGGCCGAAGCTAGATGACCATGAATATCTATCACGGTCTATAGATATTCATGGTCATCGAGCTCCATTGTTAAAATGAAGCTAAAGTTTCTAGCTCCCGATAGGGCGGGAACTCTATTGAAAAGTGGTACTCCATGTACATTCGGCCCAAAAACGCCTGCAGCGCCGCCCTATCGACAGACAGAAAATTTACTTTTATTTTCAGTTTCAATAAAAACCTCTATCGCAGGTCACGGTCGGCCCTGATTCGATCTGTGCGGCATCTGGCGCGATCTGTTTTCTTTAGCTTCTCGAAACAATGGAAAATGGCCGAAGCTGGATGACCATGAATATCTATAGACCGTGGTTTTGATACAAACACGACTGGTCTATTGTTGCACAACTTTGCTGGACATGAGCTATATATTGTTGGTGCGATGAAAACTATTAACAATAAGCGTTACGGATTCTTCGCATAGTATAGTAGGATATATATATATATATATATATGAAGAAATAATAGGCGCTTACAGAGAAAGCTTCAGCAATTGAGACTCACTTCGTTTAAATTATGCAGATATACCTACAAATTCAAGAACTTTTATTTGTTCAAATATATAAAGAATTCTCTCCATTTAACCTTTCAGTTCTTCAAGTTTGTTCGTTTTAATTCTCTCTTTCGTTAGCTTACTTAAATAGTAATTTACAATTCAGTTTTCATATTTATATATTTTCTCTAAAGTGTTTTAAATGTAATGTTAATTTAAGGTATCTATGTACGATGTTTCGGTACTATAACACGTAAATGTGCTCCTTTTATCCGCTTTGGCGGTAAAATCATTATTATTAGAATTGAACCATAAATTATTAAAATATACATAAAAATAAGCAAAAATGATGTTTTTCCTGTATATTATGAAAGTATTGGGGCAAAAATAGATGATTTATTGCAAGGTCATAAAATCGTAATTTGGATTACATAACTTAAGTCGATGTCAAAATTTCATAACAACAGTTTCATATGTTGGTTTGTTAGATACTATTCTCTCAAAACTAGCATTTTATTCCTTCAGCTATCCAAACCTTAAAAAGCATTAAATGATGAATCAGTAAAAATCATCGTGATTTGTATCATGCTGCCATTTGACGGTTTAAAGAAATGAAGAAATTAGAAAGTCCATCATGCAATCAGTGGATGTCATTCAAATTCATCTGACTTGCGAGCCCATAGGTTATCGATTTATTTCTACTTTCAGATTCGTTGTCCTTTTAAATATCCACCCATTTTCTCTCTCAACTCATTCGTCGATTTTACTCAAACCATTATCATGCCATCTGTCCATTGACTGATGCTGGCATTGTCCACCGCTTTCAAGACAATCATCACCCTTATTGAAATAATTGCGATCTTTCAATGTCGATCGATTCTGGCAAATCCAGTTCGTCGTGTTTTTAAATTCCTTCTTGTTTCTCGGCCTATTGTAGTCATTTATGAATATTTTCAGAAAGTAATGTAGCAAATTTTCTCTCAAACAATTATAAAAGAAAAGTGAAATTTTGCCTGCTACAATTTGAAGTTTCTGTACTTGTGTGTGTAATTGTACTGTATTCCGATAGCGTGGCTGCAGTTATATGATGAAGTGTATTTATGAACAACTCGAACTGTAATACAAAGTGCGACTGACGCTACTTTGATTGTGTTCAAGCATGTGCGACCACAACGATGCGTGTTTTCGATCTATAAACTATCCTTCATGCCGCGTGTACAAGTTGCAACAATAAAATTGCGAACGCTTATGTCATTCGCACGCAGTCATTAGTTGACATCATCATCATCATCATATATAATAAAGTTAGTACCCGCCGTGTGTGCGTGCCAATGAAGTATTCATTGGTCCAGAAGCTTTTGACGTCATAAAGCAATGATATCACCAGGCATAGTTCTCGATGAAGAATGTGGACGCACGTTCAAACTAATGATGTCAAGAACAATAAAGAATAATGAAGTCTTCATTGTTGCTGATATCATTGCATTAAATATACATTTAAGATATTTATTTTAATAACTTTCCGTTGAAATTCTACTGCCAAAGAAAGTCCCTATAATTCCATGAGAGCTAAAGAATTATTTTCAGCTTTTTTAATGTTCAAAATTATTTTCGGCATGATTTTACGGTTTTCCCTTCACCGGAAGCCAGGCACGTCTGAGCAATTATCTGTATGATGTACGGTGACGCCATCTGTAGAGAAGATTCTAAAAGTGGGCGACTTGTTTTGAAGGGGATTGAGAAAAACAGGGGCTTGATTTTTTGGGGGGGTTCATTCTTATGTTGGTTAGGCTAACTGAGGTTGGGTTAACTTAGGATGGTCCATAAAATGAGCTCCCAGAACTTTCTGGGAGCCATTTCTTGGCCAATAAAAATATTTAGTCCGAGTGCTGTTGGCACCCCCCTGCATGTGGATTCCGACATTACAGGGCGTGTTTTGGCGGTCTCTTCCCGTCGTGCGTTAGCTGTTGCCATAGCAACCACACAATTGGCAGATCGCGGTCGTTTCGAACTATTTGTGGATTTCAGATTTTCTTTTTTCTGCTTTCTGGATAATTAGCCATTATCGAAAGGAACCATGTCTTAAAGGTAAGCCAGCATTTTTTTGAGCGTTCTGGTGTTGGGTTAGGTTAACTGAGGTTGGGTTAATTTAGGTTTAGCCATAAAATGAGATCCCGTAACTTTCTGGCAGCCATTTCTGTGACCACTAAAAAATACGGATCATTAGCCTCCTGTAACCGGCCGAGGGGAAATCAACTGCCCCCTGTAACCAAATAGGTTGGGGTATATATCAATTACTTACCCCCGGAGGGGGACGTCGTAGACAGAACGCCGGAGGCGTTCGAGTAACGGAAAACAGTGACCAATGAGCCTCATTGAATGAGGCCCGCAGGGCCGATGTGAGGCGCGAAGCGCCGAGAGTGGTAAAAGTTTGTTAAATTTAAAGGTAGTTTTTTCCACAGATTAAGGAGAAAACATTAAAAATTTGTTTTTCTCCTTAAATCTGTGGTTTTTTCCTTAGATAACCTCTCTCACTGGAACTACTTTTGGATTTGGTCACGTTTGTTCAATTCAGTTGTAAAAGCAGACAGCAGAAAAGCCAACAAAAGGCGGCGCCAGCATACGGCAAGATAATCGCTTAGATGTTTCTGGCTTCCGGTGAAGGGAAGATGGTAAAGTTTCCCCTTATTTTCTTATACTTTACTGAATGGCTACCAGACATGGGTGCACGAGTGGACTTTTCCAGGCGATTCTTTAGACATGTGCCTGTGTTATCGCGCTCATAGAAGGCTCGATCCAGTCTTTATTGTTGTTATCATTGCATAAAATTCTTTAGTCATGTCAGGTGTATTTGATGTGCTGTGCTGAGTGATCGTAATGTGGAGGGAGATTGGAAATTGTAAGTGTTTTAAATTTTTTTATTAGAATTTTAAAACCGTTTATTTCTAGCACGTGTTCATTGTGGCCACGTGTTTCTATTAGACATCATTTTAAGAATTTATCAGATTTTATTTCTGTGGCAAAATGAATTTCGAAAACAGCATATTAAATTAAATTTGCATTAAATTTGCATTTAAGAATTTTATCACATTGGCATTACATTTGCAATTTTATCATTTTTTTGATTTTAAGAATTAAGAATTTTTGGAAATGCCTCCAAAGAAAAGAATATGCAGGACTCTACAGGCAAATTGCATGTCTGATGAACGTTTTCAAGGTGCTCTATATCGTGAAGCTACAAACATCTTAGATCAAAGGTGCAACAATGGGGAAGGCACGCAACATGCAGGACACCAGACTCAGGAACTGGAAGACATTTTGCCAGCAATCAACGAAGAAAGAAATGTGCAACGAGAAAACAAAAGATTACGTGAAGCCAAACGAAGAGTATCAAGGACGGAGGCAGAAAAGGAAAGAGTACGAGTGCATAATAGAGTTCATGAGGCACAAGGAAGAGCCTCAATGACTGAAACTGAAAGAGAAAGAATACGGGAAAATGGCAAAAAGCGTGAGGCAAATCGCCGTGCATTCATGAACGAATCTCAACGTTCAGCACTTTGGTGCAACTTCAAGCAACTCAAACTAACCATCAACATGCGTCTGTGTATGGCTGAAGCAACTGATGCCACAAGTGCAAAAGAGATACAAGAGTATGCAAGTTTTCTGCTCGAAATTGGTGAAGGACAACATTCAGTGAATGAATCTCTGGGTTCAAACCACTTCCGCCTTCCAAAGGAGTTTGTACTGACGCCTGCAGAGGGTCAAACAAATCAACAAGCAGTCATTCAGCATGTATACGGTGACATGGAGCAGAGACTTTCAGAAGATGATTGTTTCTGTGACCGAACCATTCTTGCTCCATTGAATGTAGATGTAAATGAGATCAACGATGAGGTCATGCGGAAGCCGGATGAACAATATGTCTATCGTTCCATTGATGGTGTCCATGAAAAAGAAGGACTAGATGAGACACTCTATCAGCAAGAACTGCTCAATGGAATGAATCCGACAGGCATGCCTCCGCATCTACTGACATTGTGTGTTTCTGCACCAATCATGCTAATTCGAAATATCAATGGAGAGCAGGGTTTGTGCAATGAAACTCGCCTAAAAGTATGTCGGCTAACCAGAAATTGCATTGACGCTAAGATTCTTACTGGAGCACGAAAGGGAGAACGCGTATTCATTCCCCGTATCACACTCATCAGTGAAGACGAGCGCATGCCTTTCATGCTGAAACGTCGACAGTTCCCAGTCCAAGTTGCATTTGCCATGACAATCAATAAAGCACAAGGGCAATCGGTTCAGCGTTTGGGAATCTATCTGCGCCATGAAGTATTTATTCATGGCCACATGTATATAGCTCTCTCACGATGTACCTCCAAACAGCATGTAAAAGTTGTGATCTCTGATCCTCAACTGGAAGACAACAAAGGAACTTTTATCAAAAATATTGTATTTAAGGACGTCATTGATGCCTAACATCATAATTAATCCTTGCGACTTGGTTACGGCCCCGGTTGGGCGGGGCCCGGTAAGCTTGTTCCAATAATAAACATGGAACATAGGGCAAACATTAAGTTCCGTTTGGAAGAACCGCTACGGAACCTACAAACAGATAAAGAGTGTGTATGGTGTTTTTTGAATGGTTAGCTAGATTTCGTGATGGCCGGGAAGAGCTGAAAGACGACGAACACGCGGCACGTCCGAAAACTGCTCGAACACAGGAAACGATCGAGAAGGTGAGAGAACTTTTGTTAAGTGATCGACGAATGAACCTGACAATGATGGAAGAAGTATTAAACATTAACCGAGAAACAATTTGCATAATATTGACAAAAATTAAGCAAAAATTGTGGAAAGGAAAAACTAAAAGGGAGGGAACCTCTAACCACAAGGAGATTTGAATTTCCGAATATGTATTTCGGCTACCAAGTAGCCATCTTCAGCGATGAGAGACAAAAGTCAACAAAAGAAAATAAAGCCAATCGACAATCGACAATCGATCAGTGTAGTGAAAAAAGTAGTACGAGTGGTCCAGGAGCCTTTAGCTCACTTTACACGCTCGCCCAAAAATTAAACCAAATGAGGTACACTGAAGTAGGAAAGAAGCCTGATGAATCTCTTTAAGTCATCCAGAAAAGAGTCCCTTCATGATAGGGACGAGAATAGGATTGCGGATTGACGAATAGCGAGTCCGAAAAACTAGGATCTAGCAGATCCAGTAGTTGGGGAACTCGGCCTTGTTACTGTTCTCGAAATTGACATCCAAGATACGACGGGGTCTTCGAAACCTGAGGGAACCCCTGATAGTGAGTGAGTGGTCCAGGATACCAGCAACCAGGGTATTTTCATGATGTTCCATCTTGGACAGCATGTTCCTGAGAAGTGTTTGAACATAGGAACCAATGTGGGTCATCCCCAGATCTTCATAGATAGAGAGATTGTTGGCAACTCTTCTGCCTAGTTGAGCAATGAACCGGAGGATAACATTTTGGAAGGTCTGAAGATCTTTCCATCTCGATTTGCAAATGGAAGCCCAAGCAGGCATACCATGAAGTAAAATGGCACGAATCACTACCTTGTATAACAAGAGTTTGCTGTCCACTCTGAGAGCGCTGTTTCGCCCCAGTAGCGCGATGAGACTAAACTTCGCTTTCTTAGCCTTGTTAAGCGAATATTGGACATGGTCGTTCCATTTGAGCTTGGAATCAATCACAACTCCGAGGTACTTATAATTTTTAACCCACTCAAGCTTCCTACCATGTAGGATGAGGGGCCTTGGAGGGTTTTTGCGTTTGCGTGCGATGAACATGGCTTTACACTTGTTAACATTCAGCTGTAAGCGCCACTTAGAGAACCAGCCCTCACACTGGTGTAAAGCTTTTTTGCAGACGGCTGATGACGTGGACTGGATTACGTGCCCAGGTCATGACCCGTCGTCAGCAAACAAGATTGCACTTTGTAAACTTAGGAAAGTCGTGGATAAAGAAATTGAACAAGGCAGGCCCCAAGACAGAGCCTTGGGGAACACCACATTAACATCAGAAGAGTCAGACAAGGAGTCACCAACCTTAATACGGAAGGTCCTGTTTGTCAGAAAGGAGCGAACCAAGGCAGTCAGGTTATCAGGGAAGCCACAAGTAATCATTTTATAAATGAGTCCATCATGCCAGACTTGATCAAAGGCCTTTTGAACGTCAAGAAAGATAATACCACCAAACATAGAAAGATTGAGAGGACCGTTCAAATCAGCAACAAGCCTCCATACCTGGAGCTGTGCGGAAGCCGAATTGCTCTTCACGAATAAGGTTGTTTGCCTCGCAGAAATCATTGAACCTCTTGAGAATAGTTCGCTCAAAGACCTTGGAGAGCACTGGCAGTAAGCTAATGGGCCTGTAGCTGATGGGAAGAGCAGGATCAAGTCCCGGCTTGGGAATAGTGAAGATGATTGAGTCCTTCCAGAAAATTGAGAAAATAAAGCCTTGGTCCTAGAGAATATATAGACAAGGTGGGGGGAGGCGCAATTGAAAAGAATATCTCCCATTGGTTAAGCGGAAGGGAAATTAACGACTAATGGGCATTTTTAAAAAAGAAGAGAAAACTCGTCAATAGGGAAAGGGAAGTAAAACTAAAACAAAAGATTAAATAATATAAAAAAGGGAGAAATTTAGTAGAGTCCGGTTATAAGAGCACTCGTATGAAACAGCCCTCGTATAAACATTTATAAATGTCTTTATACTGAATCTGGGAATCGTGCAGTCGATAGGAGCACATTTGGTGTCACTCAGAGAATTGCAGATATGGAGTTGCATGATAGGTCACCTTCACCAGCCCATGCAAGTTGGTTCAGTTTGTAGCATCGGCGCCTAACATGTCGAATAATACTCCAGCACGAAACTCAAACCCTTATACAAATCAGAAAACCCAAGAAGCAGTCTTCAAAATTGGATTGTACTGTGCTCCCCTATCCCTCTTACAATTCCTTTCTTGTTCCATTTTAAGGTCAACTTAGAGATTCTCTTCTTTTTATTGGGACAAGGTTTGAAGGGACGAGGTTTGAAGTTGACGAGGGAGTACCTATTGCAATGAGCACCTATCTAAGTAAACAGAACGAAAGTTGGTGTAGGTAAGGATTGCAAGATGTTACTCGCGTTGGGGTTAAGGCCATGCAAGTTAATGGGAATTTTATTGGAAAATAATTGCGTAAAAGAAATATTCATTACTTATATTGCTAGTAATTAAATGTTGCCGAGAAGCATTACTTTCTGAGCAATCCTCGCAAATAATAGCATTAAGAAATTTATACCGAAAACAGTTAAACTAACTGAGATCTAGGGCATTGTGTCTAAACATCAAGCTTGATAAGAACATAGGCCACTGATGTTTGATAAGTCTTTGTATTTGCAATATAAGCAAATAAGAACAGTCATCTACGCTAAACAACTACCGCCTCTTTAATATTCCTCTGACGTTAATGTGCGCTTCATAGTATTATTAAGCTTCTTTAGCTGAAGCTACTTAATAAGACCGTAGATCCGTCTGCCGTCTATTCGTGACTACAATAACTTTAAAACTGATAAAGGTTTCGGATTCTTCTTCTGATGGATAGCGCAAGAGATAGGTCGGCGGAGTATTACGGACTAGACAACCAGCAGCTCATACAATTTAGTCAATAAAAACGTTCTAAATCACTCTAGGTCATCCCAAAAGCTCTTGAATAATTCTGAAACACTTACGAGGGGCGATCATAAAGTTGTGACAATCATAACGCACAAAGCGAAACGGTCACGGGTATTGATGGCAAGGTTAGTTCGACACATTTGTGAAAGCAACGGATGAACTGTTGGAACTTTGACAGACCAACCCAGAAGACTTTCTTTACAGGTTTGGTCAAGAAGGGTGAGTGCTTGAGTGCATTATTATGAAGTAAAGATGAGATAAAGCCATAAAAATATAGGTCACCACTACTCCCCGAAAAAGTGCGAACCAGCTGTCGTCCGGGAAGATCATGATGAGTAATTTTGGGATTCTAACTGATTATGATCTTAAAGAGTTTCAAGATTGCCGTTGAGAATGAAGGCATGATCTTCGAAATACGTATTCGGTGCTTCATATCTCATATATCTTTCAGTGATTAGAGTTTTTTTTTCTTCTTTTCCACGTATTTTCACTTGTTGTTATATTTTACGATCGTAAAGGCACAATAAATAACTGGAAAACATTACTGAGACCTCCTGCAGAATGCCATCGAAACGAAGCGCCATGAATTGCTGAGGAAAAAGCACGCCAGGTGGAGCATTTTTTCAACGACCCGTGTGAAACCTTATTCAAACATGGCCTCCACCAGAGTGTCCATCATTTAGAAAAGTGTCACATTTTCAGGATCATATGTACAGCAGCATTAACCTTACCATTAGCCTCGTGTTCGTGGTAATCTTCCTAGATATGATTTTAAGAACTTCATAATCGCTCTTGTACAATATATTAGGTACAGTCAATAAATAGCGAGGCAAAGGATATTTCACAGTAATTAGTTAAAGAAACTCCAAAGTATTATCTGCAATTATTTAGGCATTTATCTCATTGTGACGTAAGTCGCAGAATGCCATGCTCGTAGAAATTCTTTGGATGCTGTTTGAACCAATTGCGCGCGCACTCCTTGACTTCATCGTCCGTTTGAAACCGTTGTCCCCGCAGTGCTTTTTTGAGCTCACCGAAAATGTGGAAGTCACATGAGGACAGATCTGGACTGCAGGGGGGGGGGTAACTCAGGACTTCCCACTTGAACTTCTGCAGACGTTCCTTTGTTTACCGGAACGTTTCGATTTGATTCGAAGTCCTGAGGAAATTTATTAATATAATATTTATTTCATAATTTAATCTTCAACAGTAAAAGGTAAACAAAACTTATTTCTGACCATGCAAATTAATATTTGATGATCAAGTCTTTTTAACCTTTTTGATGTTGAGGATTAAAAAAAATAAATGTTATATTATTTAATTTTTTATTTTTTTAGTAAAGAGGTATTTCTATCAACTAGATAGCAACTCGCAAGATATTTCTTGAGATAGCACAAATGCTGTGCATAAAACTTGATATAATTTTTTTTATTATTCCTTTGCTACTCCTGTAGATAAAAACCAAAAGTTAACCTAAAGAAGCAATAAATTTTGTAAATTCTTTTATAAATTTATAAATCGTAAAATCAAATGGGATATACTTTATAAAGAACATATTTAATATAAAATTCGATAAAGGCAGACTACCATCTGGTCAGTAGGAAGACAGAGAAAAAGGGGAACGGAGTTTCTTTTTCTATTGAAGAAGAGCGTGATATTTATTTCACAATGCTTCTGAAAGGTGCATTCCGAAGCTTTTTGCCACTTGAGACACCAGCCTTACCGCCCATTCACCCATTTTGATTTCAGAGAGACTGGCAGAAAATGAATTATTTAAATTATTGGCATTTTCGATGGATTTTTCTAGCTGAAAATAAAACTTTTATGTTTCAGTTTTTTTGTCCCCGAAGGACTATATTTGTTTAATAAAAAAAGGATGTGGTAAATTATTAACTTGCGTATAGTGAGAATATTAACAAACCCCAGCAAAGATCAAGGAATTCAAAACATTAAAGACATTACACTCCGTACTTTTGTGATTATCGATCTATGAAAACTCAATTTGCGTACGCACGAAAATCAAATGCAGGACTTTAAAGCGTAAACGTAATTTTGACATCTGAATTTTTGATGTATGAAATTTAATCAAATATGAAATGACAAAGTATGTAACGGAAATTTTCATTAGACATTTATTTTTAAATTTCTCAAGCAAATTCCAAATGCTTTTATGTTTGGAATTTTATAAAATATTTGACCATGAGAGCTCAAATTTTAAAAGCACACTATCTCTAAATTTCCGACTCTGTATTTAGCATTCTTGAAATACTATAAATTGCACTTCGACATATCCTTATCGTGTTAGAGTGACTAGATTTTCGAAATGAAAACGTAGTACAGTCTGAAGCTGTGGCCAGTAATTGTTGATTGGCCATTTTGAGAGGGAGAAAGACAAGAAAAAGGGGCCAAATACAATTGTACGACAGACACGCAAGTTTAGCCAATTTCAAACATTATACTGTATAAACAGGGTTTTTGGAAATTCGTTGGACAAACCCCGTATATGGATTCCATAGATAAATATAAGATATTAAAATGTGTCAAACATGAGTTATGTCGCTTTAAAGTCGGAATTTGTCAGTGTAATTACTCAATGACGTCATCCTTTTAAAGCGTTGCAATACATTGTAGGCTGGTAACGTCACATCAAGTGACGCTTGTCACGTGCCATCGAGTTATTTGTAGCAAAGGCAGGTTTAACAAATGCTGAGGTGGCTGATTTGCACACGATGTATGGAGCTATTAATGGAAACGCAAGAGAAGCAGCAAGGCTTTACAGACAGCGGTTTCCTAACAGACATATCCCAAACCCTCAAAATTTACAAGCTTAGCCCGAAAGAAACTGGGACGTTTATTATTGTTAGAAGACGTGATGCTGGTAGGGCAAGAACTGTAAAAAGCTGTATTTACTCAAGTCTGCTTCAAATTTTGACATATGTTTATTAGACATTCCTATCTTATCTTTTTGTGTTGAATCTATATACGAAGTTTGTCCAACGAATTCTTAAACACCCTATATATATATTTCGTAATAATTGTAGACTATTTTGTCACTTTAATGTTTAAGAAAGAGAAAAAATAAGTTAAAATTAATGGCGCGAATACTAAAAGGAGTAAAAACAATTAAAAAGGAGTAGAAAAACTTTGGGATAAACGCTTCCAAGGAATATAAAAACTAAAGCGTAGTACAAAACTCCCAAAAGGAGCATGGTTGGTCACCTTAATAATGTGTATGGGATAGTCTCTTTTTACGGTCAAAAGTTGTGTGAAGTAAATATAACTATCACTATAGAATGCGGATGTTTGAGAAATGGAAGAGTTCGTGATATTAGAGTTGCTTGATTTCATTTTAAGTTTAAGGAAAGGTATTTATTTTATGTTTAATGGAATTTAATTTAAACTTTGCACACCGCTTTAATATTTGAATCTCGCTATCATATAAAACAGTTTATGAAACACATAAAAAACCGAGAAATAAGTAAATAAAAACGTTCAGGTATTTTTCCTTGTCATTTCCTCTGGATCCACGTGACCGACTTCCGACTACAGACTGCGAAGGAAAATGGAAATGATTTCCTGTTTCCATTGATTTTTCTCGATAAATCTCTGAAGGCATTGCTCCTTCTCTAGAGGCGGTGGAGCGAGAGAATGGAAAGAGTTGCGTCCGCTTCTGCCTTCCTTCCTCATGCAACACTTTTTTATTGACGAGTGGATTGGGTGGAGAGACGACAACACTGGAGAAGGCATTGCTAGAGGAAAGAAAAAAAGAATTAGACAGACACACAAAAAAGAGAGATAGAGCCGGAGAAATTGGTCTGAAACTTCGTTTGGGACAAAAAAAAAGTCAATTGGTTGCGTAAAATACAAATAGATAGGGCAAGTGTAGCACAGGATTAGATTTGTAAAATCGAATATTTTTTTCGGATGTTCGTTGGGACGATTGCGGCAACAGAGTTCGACAATTCGCACGGTACACCTAGTTGGTAAGATGAAAGGGTGAACTGGAAATAAAATGGATTAAGAGACCAAGCGGACGTAGATGATGGGAGTTTTTATTTCTATTTCAGGGCATTATGATTCACCTTTTATTACATTTCAGACTAACACAAAAGCAAATTCTAATTTAACGCACATTTGAAATAACAGTTTTATTAAAGTCCATTTATATTCTTGATATAATTTATCTAATTAGCATCGTAAGCGTCTTTTACAATCTGATTTTTAACTGGCTCATAAATAACTGTAATTTCTGTCTTATGACCACTACATATGTGTGACATGAATACAAAATTTGCAACCAAAATTTTGTTAATATAAATAAGATTTAACGAAATAAGCGAACGATAAATGTATAATAAGGGTCGTTCAAATTTATATTTACGAGGGTCGTTCAAAGTTGACCCAGACTTTTATGCATATAAAATCGAGCAATAACTCTAGCACATTACACTGTTCGTAAAACTATACGTAATCATTTGAGAATATCCCGCATTCGGGATGACGTATTTGACGTATGCGTAGCAACTGCAGCATATACGGCAGCAAGCAGTGTGGAACAGCGTTGTATAATAAAATTTCTTGTAAAGGAGAACGCTAAACATGTTGAGATTTTGGGAAGACTTCGAACACAATGTAGGGAAGAAACTATGTGACGAGTAAGAGTGTACGATTGGTGTAACAGTTTGACGGAGGACGAGAGATGGTGAAAATTGCAATGCATGGACACGTTCGTCCGACTGCAGTCACACCAGTGAAAATCGCACCCGTCGCAAATTGCTTTAGCAACGCCATTCATAAGAAAAGTCTCGGGATGTTGTCTGGAAATGTCATTCTTCTCCATGACAATGCCCGGCCTCACACGGCGAATTTGACAGCAGAAACGCTTGCCAAAATAGGCTGAGAGGTGTTGTCCCCTGCCCCTTGTACTCGAGACCTGGCTCCCTTGATTATCATTTGTTCGGGCCCCTTAAAGAGCTTCTTGGGGGAGATAGCAATCCAATTTTTTACTTTCTTATACATAGTATAAGGAAGTATTGTAATCACGAAAAATTTCGACCTCTAGATTTTCACTGATCTTCACGTTTTAGGGTCCATAGATTACGAAAAAGTGATTTCTGGAAAATGTCTGTGTGCCTGTGTGTGTGTGTGTGTGTCCACGATAGCGTCCAAACGGCTAAGGCTATTGAGACCAAACTTTAAACTTAAGATTATAATCTTCCTCGGGAGATCTGATTAGTTTTCCAGTGGAATCGGTGAACCGGAAGTATCAGTTTACTCCGGCGCCAAAATATAAATTTTGAAATATCTCGTTAAACATTGCGTTTATGAAAATTTTGAAGGGACTAAAAAGTGTTCCAATTTCGATTTTAAACAATTTTTGTTAAGAAAATTTTTCAAAATTCCAACCGGAAGTACCAGTTTTACTCTTGTCAAAATCCAGTTTTATGTTAATATAGGAAAATTTATAAAGTATACAAAAGTGTTTAAAAGCTAATTGTAAACAACCTTTGTTAACAAAATTTTTCAAAATTCCAACCGGAAGTACCAGTATAAGAAAGTCGGGTGGTGACCACATCTCATTTTTTTTAAAACAACAGTGCCTGGATGCACGTTGGGGTCAACTTTGATAAACTGACTTAATATGGTGCTTGTCGGACATTACATTTTTTCTGTAAAAATGAAAGTCTAGGTCAAACTTGAACGACTCTTGTACAAATAAAAATATGCATGATAATGGTTTCAATGGCTATAATTTGAAAAAACTTTGCCGTTTCAACATTGATGATGATGATAATATCCCAGTTGTCCAATATTTTAAAAGTGATGATTATTGATTAAACTTGACTCGCTATTTTTATGGTCGCTGTTCGTTTGCTGTTTCTAAAATGAAAATATGGAAGACTTTGGAGTGTCATGACGTCAATTTGGCTAGTTAACTCTCTATATTTCTTTAATGATGAAACAAATATTTTCGTGAAGCTATTTTTTCTTCCTAACACAGACACACTACATAATTCATTAGCTTTTAATTTCGTAAATAATTCATTTTATCCCAATTGTCGTTTGCATTTTTTACGAAAACAAAAGAACAATATAATAATGGCAAAAAAGATGTACTATTAAACCATTATATTAAAATTCTTTTAATTTTTTAACTGTAGCTTTCGCGAATAATTTATTTTTAAAAAATTAGTTAGCCGTTAACCAAATTGCTTTTTTAATCCTTTTCATATTTAAAAGATTTTCTCATTCAAAGAATAATACACGTATAAGATTAAAGAATACCCTGCATTTGTAAATTACACAGACCAGCAATGAAAAATCACCTGGAATGAATTTGCCTTACTCTTCTGGTTTTTAGTGTGCTGAATCCGAATCTGCTTTTAGATTTTTTTCTATCATGTCACGTTTCCAATTTATGCACATAGAGACTTCAATGTTAAAGTAATGGGTGTGAAGAGAAGCGGCTGCAATGTTAAAGTATCCATATTTTTGGGCCGCACGGTAATTTATCAGGCCGCAAATTCTGAATAATTTAAAAGTGTTTCATTGAAAAACAAGAAATTTGAGGGTGATAGAAAAAAACTAAGGTCAGATACAGAATTTAGCATGAAAAATATACAGGGTGTAAATTATCTCCTTCAAAAAAACTACACTACGATGTGAACGAAATTCAGGCGATTAAAGTGATATAAGACACTTGGAGTCGCAAATCGCAAGCAACGCCGTAAATTGAACCTCAAACTAAGCTGAATGGCGTGGCGCTGCGTGCACGAGCCAAATTTGGGCGACTGTGTTCGCGCGGCGCGGCCTGGCTGGTTAATTTTTTTTTTTCTGGTTGTTTACAATTTGAGAAAATTTACTTTTCTTGAGTTATGTTTAACTACGACACAGCATTAAATATCATTCAAAATTACGTTGCACTGAGGTTTGCTGTAAAAAAAATTTAAAAAAAAAAAAAAAATAAAACACAGACAAAACAAAATGACGGTATGCCAAAAGCTAATTGAACTACCAGTATTTAAGATAAAATAAATAAAAGACTCTTTGACCACAACAAAAATATAAAAGAAAAAATACGACCTTATCCTGTAAGCGCTTTTCGAGGGCGAAGCTCTCATCATTCAGCAGGTAAAACAGGGAGTAAACTCAGTATCTTCGGGTTTTCTCCTGGCTACTGTGTTCGCGAGAAAATGTCGAAAACTCAAAATTTAAATTGCGTCGTTACGTCATTTATTAACTTTTCGCACCAGCAGTTCATTAAATTCAAAGGGGCGATTACAATTAAATCGGCGGCAATTGTTGAGATTAAATGACGTTTTCGACAGGTTTTCAGCAAACTTCGCGTGATGTTTAGACCCTTAACATATGAGTTTTGAACATTTTGCATAAGGAACTTTAAGTTTGTAATCATGCAAAGGATCACGCTAGGTACTTTATGACCATCGAACCTGATACACCCTGTATATACAGAAATCTCCAGCTTAGCATATGCAATTGTTTCTAGGCATTCTGAGGAAAAAGTTAACTACAATCTATTTTCCATTGTAAAATCTTAATGCCTTCCAATGTCAACCCAAATTATCCAATTAATTTCAAAACAGAAAACGGCAGCAAAACGTGCTTAGCTTTTTCATCTTAAAATGTCGAATGCTATAACAAATGCAGAAAGCTTGCCATTTCGTAATCATTATGCATAGGATTTAGCATTCAATGATAAAATTACTTAGAAGAATATACCCCTGAGTGGATGCCACCTTACCGTGGATCAGGTGTTTGGGTGCTTCAGGGATTCTGTGAGCTACTTCAGGATCACCCTTACCAAAGATCATAGTTGAGAAGTGAGACGAAGAGCATCCAAACATGTAGACAGTAATTTACCAAAAAAACTGACTTTCTGTAGTTGCGGATGAAGAAAATCGGCTAGAGTTGAAGCATTCTTTGTTTGTCTCACTAGTTGTAGAAGTTGATATATGCTGGGCGTTGAATAATGAAGGAGAAATTTCAGGCAAAGTTTCAGCAATTTTTACATAATTATGAGCTTCACTCTAGATTTTTTTCATGTAACGCTTTGTTAAAAATTATTATATTCAATCAAGAGATAAATATATACCTTACACTACGAAAAACGTTACATATGCTCTTAGAAATTTGGATATTAAGAAGCCAGAAGATATTCTGGATCAGAATTTAGAAAATGTTCAGCGCGGAGCATGTTGAATGGCGATTATATTTGATCAGATAGCCTAATTACTGAATATACTAAAGAGACTTTCCAGTTGTGTAATAAGAGTAGAGATTTTTTCTTTTGTTTCAGAATTCTCTAACGTATTGATCCATAGATGTTTTAAGAACTATAGTTGAGAACTGTGTAGCTCATTTACAGTAAAGAAAACTGCATGTTGTCTTTCTGACATATACAGGGTGTAAATGGACGACGTTTCACAAATTTAAGGCTATGTAGAGGATGAAACTCTGAGCAAAAAAGTCTAGTCGCGTTTTTCGTCCGGGGGCTCCGTTAGAAAGTTATAGCGCTTTAAAGTTCGGTATCGGTAAGGAATATCGGTATCGGCCAGGGTGATTCTAAAAGGTCGTGCCCAAATGAAAAGACAGGTAGAGGGTGAAATTCTGAGCAAAAAAAGTCTAGTCGCCTTTTTCGATCTGAGGCTCCGTTAAAAAGTTATAGCGCTAAGTTAAAAATTGCTCAGCGTGTATACCAAGATAGATTTCCGGAAGTGACGTCACGAAACTTTAAAGCGCTATAACTTTTTAACGGAGCCACAGATCGAAAAACGCGACTAGACTTTTTTGCTCAGAGTTTCATCCTCTACATATCCTTAAATTTGCGAAACGTCGTCCATTTACACCCTGTATTTGAGCCTTCACTTGCTCTGTACAATGTGGTGTCTTACTTTGCCGATAGGACTGCTATATTTCCAAAGGAATATAGCTCATTATGAAACAATACTGGGCCATGAAAATGAATATCAAATTCTTTAAATAATCCAGAGAAACTAATGCGGATTTTGTCTTTCAGCCTATTCATGAGTGATAATTCTATCCCATTGTTTTGGGGTTCGTCCGACAAAATGATTTTTTTTTTCTATCGTTCATTTTTGATCGTTTTGGTCGTTTGCGGTTGTAGCTCATCCTTACATCGTTCCATGAATATGCCGAGATATAATCTGTAGAATCGTTATTTTACCTCATTGGTGTTAGTTTAGTGCTTTGACTAGTCGAGACGGATTGTTATAGTTTGCAGACTTTTACCAATTACACTCTGCAACAGTTTGTTAAAATATGATTTTGCATGATAATTCTGATATTGATTGATTTTGCATGGTTTTTATTAAAATATGATTTTAGTTCTTCTCCATCTCCTACTGTTTCTACGGAATTATGATTTTCTTTGTTATGAAATAAATTAATATTCATTTCAAACATTCCTGCTTTCATCTGGTGTCATACACTGGTGCTCAAAATTAACAGAACAAACACATTTTCGTGGATTTCTCTAAAACTACCGGACCGATTCCATTGAAATTAGGGAGTTGAAGCAAGTTAACAATGCGGATTACTACTAACCGATAATAATCATTCAAGTTCTTCTTTGCATATGTAAATTAAGCTACTTCGAAATAACCGTCTTTGTGACATCGCTTTAAAAAGCTGCTGCGTGTAAGTTTCGGACATTCTAGCCATTTTACGGAATGATGGAACATCACCGAAGGTTAGAAGATTGCGAAAGATGGAGAGCAGTGGGACGATTGGAGGCTGGACAGACCCAAGCAGAAGTGGCGAGATTTTTTCATGTTTCGAGAAATGTCATCTCGGAATTATGGAGACAGTTCCAAGAGACAGGGACGACGACCAGGGCAAGGTCGTCCTAGGGCTACCTCAAGGCAAGAAGACAGGTATCTTGCTCTAACAGCCAGGCGCCATAGGGAGATGACGGCCACTCAGCTCGCAAACGAGCTCTCGTCTGCTACTGGAACCTCTGTTTCGAGGCATACTGTTTACCGGAGGCTTCACGAGAGAGGGCTGTATGCTAGGAGATCAGCGGTCTGCATCCCACTCACTCCAGGACACAGGAGAGCCCAGCTGACTTGGTGCAGACAACACCAGCCCTGGACCCAAGCACAATGGGCCTGTGTTTTATTCAGTGATGAGTCGAGATTCAGTCTAAGCACGGATTCCCGGCGAGCTTTCATCTGGAGAGAACCAGGAGCACGCTACAATCCCTCTAGGTGGTGCCATGGTCTGGGGGGCATCATGCTGGACAGACGCACAGACTTCCACGTTTTTGAGAGAGGCTCTCTGACTGCTCAGAGGTACAGGGGCGACATCTTAGCACCCTATGTAAGGTTCTTCAGGGGTGCCTTTGGTCCCCATTTCATTTTTATGGACGACAATGCTCGTTCACATAGGGCAAGGCTGGTCAACGAATACCTCGAAGAGGATCGAATGGCCAGCATGATCTCCAGACCTGAATCCGATAGAGCAGGTCATTAACAGCCTCATAAACAGCATGAGGAATCGCTGTGAGAGCTGTATTGCTCCTAAAAGACCCTTAAAGCAATCTTGTTTTTGACATTCCATAGTTTCATGAGCATGGTTTGAAAGTTATGTTCAATAATTATTCGTGATAGCTTATTCTTTTACCCTACCAAATTGTGATAGCTTCTTCTATTAACCTACTAAATTTCAATGGAATCGGTCCAGTAGTTTTAGAGAAATCCACGAAAATATGTTTGTCCTGTTAATTTTTCAGCTCTCACTTTGTGAGTTTTCATGCATATTCAAATGAAGATATAGAATCAGCCGATATATTGTAATGTTTGCTCCTCTACTGTGTTTTGTGTTTCTGTGCAGTATGTGGTATTCTGTTGGAAACTTTTCTGTGAAAGATATCTCGAAAATGTGTGAATGGCTCGAATATGTTTTGTTACATACGTGGGGAATCAACACTGAAGAGTCAAAGGCATAGTTCTTACGCTTTTAGTTAATAAGTCCTATGAATTGTATTTTGGCTGCAAGAGTTGGGGACCACGATAAGCTATATACTTCTTACCTGTGCTTTATATTGACGTAAAAACACAATTTTGGGACCTTGATTTTCCAATCATGTGTCAGAAATGCTCATATAGCTAAACAATGTTAAAACAAAATTCAAAACTGTAAACAAAAATGGTAGAGGAACAATAGAGCTACAAAAAACCAACAACACTACGATAAAAATATTTTTCGTGTTATCAGTAATTCTAATACGCAGCACTGGCAAAACTAATGAACTTATCTGACAGCCCAATCTTTAAATACAGTAATTAAAATGTTTTTTAATTATGAATACCAGAATATTTGAGCTAAAGATTATAAATTCGGTTAAAAGATTTTATTAATGACAGGGTTTCTATTTAGCACTTACTGCCATTTTGTGAATATTTAAAAATTATTTTAAAATATATAAATTTTATATTAAGTTGCTTTGCAAAAGGTTCTCGTTAAAAGATACTTCATGTCAAATGGGGAAAAGCAGCTCTTCGTACTTTTCCAAGAACACATCTATTAAACTGCTCTTATCAAATATTGATTAGTTTCACTTGGAATAACGACAAAGGTTATCCAGAGTTATTTTGGTGCCCTTCGATAAGTGCCCTCAAGGTGAATTGTGCTGCTAGACCTATGACTGGCTCCAACAAGACAGCAACAGAAGTGTGGAAAGAGCTATTAAAAATAATCGCATAAAACTGTAAGATGTTCGCTAATGAGTGTTGTTTAAAAGCAATCAATAAAAATTGTTTAATTATATACGGATGTTTAATTTCTCTTATCTGTGATAAACATTAAGAAGCCATACATAAACAGAAAGAGGTATATCGCTTTCTTCAACAGTTACTAAACTGCTCAATGTTAGCTTCATATGTGTAGTTCAATTATTTTGCAACACGGTGTTCAGCTTGTCCTTGTGATGGACTCGACAAACAACAATCCGACGATATTTTTTCAATTTGCTTCTGATCAGAGATAGTGGCGATAGATTCATGTGGTCCTTAATGTAAACTCACAAGAAGAAATCACACGGAATAAGATCGGAGAGACCTAGCAGGCTAAGAGCGGAAAACTTATCTTGTCGACTGGCGCGTCGAGTAAAAATTTCGTTCAATCATTCTCGTCAATCGTAGAGGAAAAGTGGAGGAACTAATCTGAAGCGTATCGAGGTATATAATACATGTGATAAAAGAAAGGCCCGTAAACTGTCGTTCGGACATTCCCCACAAAACGTTGACCTCTATACACAAACGTGCAGATTCTGTCCCCTAAATGAATACACTTTGCTTGCTAAGAAAGGCAATCCAATCAAGGTGACACGTATATTTAAAGTAGACTGACTAATTTTATGGTAATTTATAAATGAAGAAAAACTCCCTGTAATTTGCAGCATACAAGTGAAACTAATAAGGTGGCATACATTTAAAATACTTAAACCCACTAAGGCATTAAGAGTTTAATCTAACGCCTTAAGACTTCTCTTTACACGATGTTCAGTTTGAAAAAGGTTTTAATTATATTGTAATACATTGGATAGAAGGATGTTCACCGTTCCATAAAAGAAATATGTATCTTCACAATTATAAACAACCATCAGTATTTTATTTTTATAAACTTCATAGATTATTATCTTGAGGATAAAGGCTTTACAGTAGAGGACTGCATTCACACATTTTTCGCTAGTTGGCAACTGGTTGTGATAGAACGAGTGAAAAAGACTCGGTCAGAGTTATCCATGGATAGGATAGGATTTACCCGAGCATCGTACGCTCGGTTTTGTTCATTACATCTTCTGTGATGTGGGGCGTGGAAGACGAAGTGATTGATAGACGTTCAAACGAAAGCTGCTCGCATGCCACAACAAACAAATACAGTGCATATTGCTATTAAAACAAGCGTCTATTATTAAATGTTTATAATTATATTAAATTTATTTTTTAGATATTTATATTAATTAATATTTTTATGTATTTATACAAATATATTCGTAAATAATAAAATTTAGTATGGTATCGGGTACTGGTTTCCAACATCTTGCTCATGAACTCGTAAATTTTGGAGCAGATTATGGACGTATAAATGTAGAAGACATCTTGCCCCACTCAACCACTATTTCCCGGAATATTCATTCGATGCACAAGTGATGGCTC
>JAHWFO010099380.1:439863-452051 GCA_023313115.1 Rhysida immarginata
AAATTTTCGTCGTCCACTTGGTTATCGTCCAGTTTTACCGTCGCCCACATGGTTTTCGTCCAGTAGACTATCGTCCACTTGACCAGCGCCTAGTTGCACTCGTCCAGTTGACGTGTTCCCGACAAATTGAACGCCCGACCAACTGACACTCTCGACGAATTGACCTCCGACGAACTAACCGCGCGACCAACTGACATTCTCAACGAAATGACGCTCGACGAATTGACGCCGACGAACTGACGCTCGACGAATTGACACGTAACCTCATAAATGACATCATCCAACGTGATTCGAACTCGACTTCTTGCCTGAACCGATTAACCTCACTGGTTTAATGTATTGCAAGGAAGCCGAACATCATTCATATAAGTGTTAACGCTTTTGGAATAGGCTGTACATAAAAAAATCTGCACGTGATAGAAAAAATCTGTTTTGCAAGAAGAAAGACTAAAAAGCATAACAAAAAATAGAGTAAATGAAAAACATTTTTATGTTTTAAATAAAAAATGCACTCAAATAGTAGAAAAATAATTTTTCTTTGGTTAATATTTTTGTGAATAAAAATAAAAACGTTAGGGAGATCATTGAATAAAGAGAATCATTTAAAAATGCTAATGAAATACATTAATATTAAGTAAAGAGATGCAAATATCATTAAATTTATAATCACTGAAAAGGATATGTTATGTGCAAGTCAAAAAGTTTATAAAACATATAGTTTGGTATTAATGGTTTCTGAGATACAGCCATTGGTTAAGCTATTGAATTACATTATTTAAAGTAATAATTTAACGGTGGTGCTTCATGGTGATTTCATTATTAACCATAATGTAACGCTGCATGATCTGTGTAAATGTAAAAGGTCCGTTAAACTCAGTTTGTCATCTGTACTGCTGTTTTTGACAAATTTGAAAAATTCCGCACGTTTTCTGTAATGTCAAATATGCAGATATGCATTTATGGTTTTTGTGATGGCAGTGCTCCAGCAGCCGATGAGGAATGTCGTCGCCGTTTTCCTCAGTGTCGATAATTATTTTCAAATGTGTTTAATAGCTTACGTGAAAATAGTACACGTCTCAGTGCCCACATTACATCTAATTTAAAACAGCTGTATCTCAGAAACCTTTGACCATGGCAGTTGAAAAGGATGTTAATACCAATCAAACCAACTAAACCAAACCAGAAACCTTTAATAAGCGACTACATGTTTATATAACTTATTGACTTACAATAACTCATTCTATTGTTGGCGTTCCCTCCTGGGGCAGCCTACACAATCACTGAGCGCTCCAAAGTTCATAGCCGGCATGGTGGCCGAGAGGGCTAGGGCGTAGGCTTTATAGTTCTCGAGTCTGCCTGGCCGTGGGTTCGAATTTCGCCGTGGGCATGGATGTTTGTGTTTGTCCCGGGCTGCGTAAAATAACTTGTGTAAAAGGCGCAAAATGACCTTAGTAGACGACGCCTAAATTTCTAGAAGGCCCCCCCCCCAAAGGTCATAAAAATATTAAGCAAAGAAGATAGATTCATGACTTTGCAGTATATTTTTTTATTTAAAACGTAAACACTTTGTTTTAAAAAAATTTTTTATTCTACATTATTTCTACTTATTTTGGTGACATTTAAACATCAAAAACTGACTGATAATGCTGCATCTGTCTATCTTTAAAATTATGAAAAAGATTTTATTTAAGTCTATAATGCCTTATTTCTGGTTGACTATAAATGCCGATAAATTTGACCCCCCCCCCCTGCCACGACGGCCCAAGATTGATTAAAGACTTATTTACAAGGCATTAGATTTAAATCAAGAATTTTACATTATTACTATTGATTTGGCCAAGCTTTTGATGCTTCTCTTAGGGCTAAACTCATTGAAGCACTTACCCTCCCCTTCTAGGTACCTCAGGAAAGTTACTGGCCTTAATGAAAGATCATTTCACAAATAGATCGATTTTCATGGAATATCCCGAAGGCAATATTCAATAAAATTCTGAGTGATATTATGCGAGGTTCCGGTATTCGTGTGGTCTAGTTTGCGACATTAATCTATTCTATTTTTATTCTACCTTTGTCAATGGGCATTCAAGCGTTCGTAGATGACATTAGCTGATTTTCACATTTACCTTAAACTCGAGCACGAACGAGACTAATAATGATTAAAAAATTGATTCGCAAAACAAGCAATGAAGGTAAATGATGAAAAAAAATTACAATTTAACTTTCTATTATTTAAGCACATGCACTCTAAATTTTATATAAACAGTAGGTTTTCTCTTTCGGAAGCTATATGTTTAAAAAACTCTCAGCAGTTCTTAATTGTCCTAATGAAATTCAACGAGCAATGCTAAAATTTAAGAAGAGTTTTTTGTTAAATTTTCTACAGGTCTAGCAATGGTATTAGATAGTATGGTTTTAGGTATTCATTATTGAAACATCTTTACAGACTCACCTTCTATCTTCCATTCGACTTAGAAACAATTGATTCTCTGCAAGAGAGAGAGAGAATACAGGGTGAATTTTAAGTACACCGACAAACTTTTAGGAGAGATAGTATGGGTGATTCTAAGCAAAAAAATTCATATGAACATGGGTCCTAATTTGAAAGATAACTGAGATATGAACAGAATTAAAAATGCCACCACCAAGGTCAACAAATTAACAACTCAGATTCTCTAGCACCTAGGATAATGAAATTTGGCTGAATAATAGGGTACATAAAACTGTGTGTACCGTTAAAATTTGATCGAATTCCACCGAGAAGTTTCCGAGTTACGCAGTCAACATCGTGACAGTCATCACACGTGAGTACTAAACCGCACGTATATTAGCTTATTACACGTGTATTAGCACGTGAGTACTAAACAACACCCATATTACCTACCCTAAAAGTTTGTTGGTGTACTTAAAATTCACCTTGTATACATATTTTCATCTTTGTCGATAGCGAATTTGTAAACTCTGGAACTATGAGAAATTTTAACATTCACGGAATTTAATCGAATCCAGCAATAGGAAACCAGGGAACAAACATTTCATATTTCACTTTTGTTCATAATATCTTTTCACTATCAATCTTTACCCTTTTTCACTAATGATTTCCGTCTCTATGGGAATCCGTTTTAATAAAATGAACGTGTTTCCCTATCTATTATTGCTGCTTTCATGTTATGCTTATTTTTATTTAACGGGCTCAGCTACAATGAAGATTGAAGTCGGCGTTATTGAAACTTGCTTAGAGGCTGAAATGGTAAATAAGTGTCACTTCCTCAAAAATCTCCTAGCAACATTCAATATTGGTGGAGATTTCCAATTGGTTTTTGACTTTTTCATTTTGATTAAATTTTTTATACACGGCTTCCTTGTCAATGAAGGTTTTATTATCGCATCACTGTAGCTTAAGAATTTCACACGCAAAAATGCTTTCGTCACTTGATTACAATCTGCTATACAAGAAAAAAATTCCGTTCCTAGCTCGATGATAATTCAAGAAGACAAATGCAGTTCACTCCGTTGGAAAGATCATTCGATGACTTTTCCAACTTTTTTTTTTCCCCCCCCCCCCCCTTCTATTATGTCACTTGATTGCTCCTTCCCATATGCTTTAATATTACTACAAAAAATAAAAAGCGACAAATGATAATAAAAATAAAATACAAACTTTTTCCAAATTTCGGTTACATAAGATAATTGATTCCCATGAAAATTTGGATGAAAATGACCACCTGATCATGCTAACGAGGAATTTTATGTCCTTGAAAAGTTAAATTTTGTACGAGTTTTGTAATTTAAGTCATTTTGATCTGAGCATGAGTAATTTGAATTTTCCCATGCACAAGGAAGAAAAGATTAATCCGGGAATAGAAGATTCTGATAGCCGGGGTACATTTGAACATGTCTCATCTGTATTGACAAGTAAGTGTGCCAAAGGATACTAAATTTTTACTCGTTAATTCTTAGAGCATTCACGTAAGGAACATAATTCAGAAAACTGAAGATCAAACAGATGCATGACACTGCTTAAAAAGTAAAATGATATAAGGAAAGGGCTTGGAAAGGGATGACTTGGCTACATGGCTTACCAGTTTAATAGACACCCTGCTAGTAGCGTTCAGATTATCATTTGACTATAGACTTGAGCACTCCATTAAATGTCGGAAACAGTCAAGTCGACTTCACACTTAGATATATGCTCCACGTAACTCCTGTCGATTCGGTTAACGCTTCAGCTTGTCCCATTAATATTCTATTGAGTTCTGGCCACTGTAGCAACGTAAACTCATATCCCATGAACTATTCTGTGATTTTGGAGGCTTTGTTGCATGCTGTGTTTGCTGTTAATATCTGCCATCTCTAGAGAATATTAGAATAAAAAGAAAATCATTAATTTTTTTTTAGGGTTTCATATGTGAAATCAAACATTTTTCTTTTATTCATCTATATAGAGTTATATGCAAGATGTTCAGTTGTACAGAAAGGTATTTCAACCAAATTCCATGTAAATAAAGCAGTACATCTGAAATCATAAAATCAGAATACGTTCACTATCTGGTTCAAAAAATTAGAATACGTTAGCAGAAAAGTGAAATGAATCAGAAAAATGAATCACAAACAAAACAAAGGAAATTTTATTAAGATATTGAATAGCTTCTCATTTTCCTCCGATGACAGCTTTTAACCTGGCAAGTATACTGGTAATAAGTGCAGAACAGTACTTTATAGATGAAAAAGTTCTGTCTTGATACTCGGAGCTTCGATTCGTAATTGTTTCTTTATAATCTCCCACAAATTTTCAATGGTTGGCGTTACAGTTTCGTGCACACTTTTGGCAAACGTTCATGATTTTCACCGAAATCACCCAAATGGGTTCATATCCGGGAATTGGCCGGCCAAAGAAAGACATGAATTTGCTTTTTACTAAGATATTTCAAGATGCTCTTCGATGGACGACATGATGCGCCATCCTGCTCGAAAATGAAATCATCGTCGCACAAATCTATTCAGCATAAAGTGTTCTAGTACTTCTCGATATATTTCCGAATTCACACGTCCTTTCAGTATGCACAGATTACCAACACCATCTGCAAGTCATGCAGCTCCAGACTATGACCGAAATAGCAAATTTAACAGAAATTGTATTCTTCTAACCCCAACGTAAATAAATAAATAAATAAATAAATAAATAAACAGAAAGCTTGAGGCAGCTCTTCAAAAAGGTTTCATGTTCAAATCACCATACTCGTGTCCTTGAGCTCTATACTGTGGACAAAAACGGATTCGTCACTGAAGAGCACACGTTTCCAGTCATCAGCACCCCACATCAGACGTTCCTTGCACCATCTTATACGAATTCGACGTTGATTACGCGTCAGAGTTTAGACTTCTCCAAACTGTTGAGCATGATGCATGCACTCCACCTCGTATCCACATTCGCTGAATATATCGGAAACTTCTGAAACGATTTCGTCTAACAATCTTCTTAAGCTACTAGTCATCTCGACTGGTAGAAGGCGTACGTCCGCATTTCCTTTGGTTATTTGCAAATTGTCCGTTGACACCATTGAAACAGTTGCTTGGGAGCTTCTGGCTTGTTTAACAATTTTCTTTTGGCTTTGTCCTGTTTTTTGACAGGACAAATTACTTCTTCAGTATGACAGGAATGTCAGCTTTTCGTCCCATTGTGTTAGCTCTATTAACGCACACATTCTATCCGGTTTATACGTATTTATAGTATTATCTAATAATTATAAATTCATTCGTGTGTTCATTTGTATTTTCTAACACTGTGAACCAATTGAGGAAATATTCTAATTTCTTGAACCAATAAAAACTCGTATTCTAATTATGTGATTTCAGAATCTGTTTTCTCCAGCCATACAATTTTTAATAAATTTAAATGTTCAATTTTTCCTTTAAAGCTCATATGCCGAGAATTAATATTATTAAATCAAAGTTCACTCCATTCTCTTTTTTAGAAGAGAACGGGACTTGCACTCTTCAATATACTTGCAAATTTGCATATTCAAATACTTTGATTCAAAGTTATACCCGTGAACATGATCGGCAACATTGCTAAGATATATTGTATTATTGAGGGGCCGTTCTATGAATATGAAGGAATCTGTCATGAAAACGTTCCTCATCCCGTGATACTGCCGCCACAGTCTGCACAGTTATCATATGACATGACTGAACCATAATATCATGCTGTTTTCGCCAATTATAGGCTCTCCCATCTGAACGGTGCAACAAATCTTGGTTCTCCAGTCACCAATGATGGCATTCCTTGGTCCAAAGAAAGAAAGCGTGTTACTTCTTTTTCGCAGAGGGCAATGGTACTCGAGATAATCATCGGTTACCATAGACGAAACGAATGAGGCATCGCCTCAGTTTGTTTGTGTCACATTGAAAGCTTCTGTTATTTGTATCATTGTGACCCTCTGGTACTTTTTATAAACCAGGCTTTTTTCGCCTACTGTGTGATCTTATCTGCATGTTTTCCCAGTTTTACATTACACGTTGAATGTTTTCTAGAACTTCTTGTACAGCTAGTTTCCGAGTTACGCAGTCAACATCGTAACACGTGCTCGCGTTGGAAGTCGATCAAGTTTTAACGGTATACACAGTTTCATGTACCCTATTATTCCGCTGAATTTCATTATCCTATGTGTTATAGAACCTGAGTTATTAACTTGTTGATCTTATTGGCGGCATTTTTATTTTTGTTCATAACTCGGTTTTCGTTTACATTCGTAACCACGTTCATATGAACTTTTTTTTACTTAGAATAACCTATACTACATCCCCTAAAAGTTTGTACATTGAATTTTGAACCACCCTGTATAATGTACTTTAAAACATCTGTAATTCATTTTAATTCCTTGGATCACTTTTAAATGCCTTGTTCCGCAATTGCTTTGTCCGAATGTGAATAGGAAGGAATAATAGATATTGTAGTTACGTCGCCAAGTTATTTCAGATTTCAGAATCAAATTCAGTAAAGCGATTCAATTTTTCGCACGTCATTTTGTCTTTATTCAGATTGCCCTCACCTCACTCCCCTTCTCCTTCTTGGACTTCACCACCAGTGCTCCGTGAGCTTCCCGTCAGCACGTCTCAGCACGTCATATTTCATCTAGCGTAATAAATTCCAGCATGGTTACCATGACTATATCATCTCATTTTTGTAATTATATCTCTTTATTTTTTGAAATTTTTTCCAGGAATCGAGTAATGTAGAGGGACACATCTTAAAAATATTACGCATTCTTTAAAAAGCAATAACGTCATGACAGCGAGAAGAGAGGCTCTAAATATTAATGACACTGATAATAAAGCATCAAATTACCACTGCTTTTATATTCGAACTGGTACATCATTAAATATTGAAAATTTTTCAGATGGTGACCTTGCGGTTTGGTTCTTTGTCTCAACGATGCAACACTATCTTTATGGTAAACAAATCGATGACGAGAATGACAAATCGATCAGGAAAACAAAACACGCCAGGTGAATAAAATGGATCCTTAATACTCGAGTGGGGGGAGGGGGATCAAAAGTTTTTGCAGTTTAAAAGCAGATTAATACTGAATGTTTGCAATTTTTTTAAACGATGTAGAATACATCACGAACAAGTGCTAATTTCTAATGAATACCTAATTCTATTCTGATTAATTTTAGTGTATGTTTGAGTGATAATCTCTAGTGAAGGTGATTAACAGTCCTAATGAATGTAACGAGATCTTATTTGGATCCAAAATTGGATTTAATCAATGTTTAAATCATGTTGTTAGGAGAACGCTTCACGGTAATTAAATATGCTGATTGAGAGTTAAACATTTGAGCGTTTCAACACATTTAATTACAGGTTTTGAATAAATAATTTCTGTATTTACGTATGACTTCTATGAATTATGGCATTAATCAAAGAAGTCTTAAAATATTCTCTGGGATAAATCTTTTCGATTAAATAGAAGAAAAAGAAATTACAGGTTAACCGCTTCACATTGAACGTGTTCCCTGTCTTCTGCTTCCTCATCTTGTATTATTGTCTTCAAGAGTAATTTCTTTCGAACGACTCGCGAGGGAATTTTTTTTGCTTGCCTTGAAGTTAATTGAATGTATCACAATGAAGATCGAAAGTCAAAGGAAAAAAGGAATTGGGAAGGATGGGGAAAGAGAAATGGTTGGCTGTATATTTGTTTGATGGGAATGAAACTCTCTCTCCTTGCGCTAAAAGGAAAAGGAAAAACTCTGCTCTACGTAAATATATTGAAAGGTGACTGCTGACAGGTAGTTCCCGATGAATTAGGTTCGAAACCGTGTGTTCTGTAACAAGCGGATCGAAAAATGAATTGCATTCTCGTGTGCATTATGTTGTCATCCCTGCTAGCAGCCGTCGTGGATGAGGGTTTCATCGATATTTTTTTTTGAAAGCACTTTTCTATCTACAGTAGACTTTTTTTAATTGGTTAAGTGTGCATAAACATGAGAACTTTTATATAAAGAGTATCTTGAAGTCTTAAGTTTCTACTTATTTTGGATATAACATTTCTTCTGTATTACAAAACCTGTTTAATTCGTTTAATTTAGATAAAGAGTTCAACTGCAGTATTTAAACGAGCTCTTTAAAATCTGTTTTAAAAGATGAAAACCTTTGTCTTATAATTTATTAAAAAAAAAAAGTTATCTATGGAACTTCCAAGAAATTCCATGCTCGTTATTGATTGGCTGAATACCTGAACTGGCTGTTATTATGAAGAGGGGAAAAAAAGCATCTCAATTCCTTGTACAAGACTTTTTATTAAAGGGAAAGTCTTACTGTTTTTATTAAGGCTTTTTATTGAGTGTATATAACTTGAATCAATTGTGCCTCTTTACTTCTGTTTCAAGATATACGTATGCTAGAATATAAATTGGTAGACTTAATATTTTGTTGAATGAATTTTTATGCTGTTTTAAAAAATCATTCTGATTAATATAAGGATTTTAATTTGGATACGAATTGTTTTTAATTTCCTACATTATAGGTTTGTTTTTGGTTATGTTTTCCTTCAGGACAATGAGATTAATCATAACAAAGCAGTTGCAAATTCTAATTGTAAATTCTAAAATCTTAGCAATGCCAAAGGAATTTGTTCAAAAATCAAATTAATATATCCCTCTTTAAAAACACCAATATTACATATTCTCTCTTCTTTTTCGAATCCTACCCCCGAAACCTTTTCGCTGTAATTTTATAGGCCTTCTGTATGATTTTCATTAATCATTCTAATTTAATCTCGCATTTTTCATTTCCTTTTTCGTGTTTCTTCGTAAGGGGGAAACTTCCTTTCCTTAACAATTTGATTTCCTAAGAATTTTGTTTTTGCTTCTCCAGAAATCCATGTGTCATTCATCTTGAATGAAAAACCAATATTTTTTATTCTGTTTTGATGGTGATCTACAACTTTTCTGTCTCTTTATGGTTTGGTAAATGGCTGCAGTGAGAAATGAGTTGAAAGCGATTTCGAAATCGCCACCGGGAGTGAACACGCATGCAAACCATATTCTTAAGATAAAAGTTTTTCAGTCTTGCAAATGAGAAAAATAAAACCAAAAAAATACATAAACAAGGGAATTGCAGGCAGCTGTTTCTTTCTTTTGTTTTACATAAAAAATTAATCGAGATGCTTTTTTTTTGAAATGTAAAGAATCTTAAAGCAGAACTTTTTTTAAAAATTCTGCCAGTTTTGTAAATTGAAGGAGAATATTAGTGATTTTATTTTTAAGTTTTCAGAATGCAGAAATCCACTTTAAGCATTGAGGAATACTGAGCAAACTTTACAGAAAGGGTATTTGAGAAAACATAAATTTAATCAGAAAATAATAAAAGACGGCGGACTAAAACTTTGAGCACATTAAAGCGAAAGTCTAGCATCCGTTCCTTATGATTTCCTTATCAGAATTTGAATTCGAGAAGAAAACAAGTTGACTTAAGTTAATATGCGGTGCTATCAAAAAGTTTCCGAACTAACACCACAAAATGGTAAACACTTGCTTGAAAATTTAGACGTCGATCCTCGTCAAAATAGGAAGTTCATGCAACGGTCTTGATTTTACTCCAATTGGGCCTATTTAACCTGATCTAAAATTACATTGTAATCTGACGTAATAGATTTCTTTGTAAATAAAACTAAAAATGGTATTGTCAAAAAATAGTGTCATTTTTATTATTTATGAACTTAAACACCCCTTTGATGGAATTATCTACCAAGCATCGCTTTATACAAACTTAATTTAACATTAATGTAACTCGCCAAAACTGTTACTACAGTCTTCATATACACTACTGGCAAAACAAAAAATGCAACACATAGAAGAAATGGTCGATTTATTTGAAATTTTGCTCACATGTAGCATTGGTGGCATACAAGAAATGATTCAAATTCCAAGACAATACCTCCAGAAGAACGTTTATAGGGTGGCTCCCATGCCTCAATAGACCACATTAGTAGGTCGTGTAACCGCCGCGAGATTGAATGCAGGCCTCGACTCTTGCATGCATACGGTCATAAAGATACTGGGTCGTCTTGAGGTAGGTTGCTCAAAGCTTCCTGAACATGCTGGCGCAATTGTGGAATTGTTGCAGCTGGTGTGCAGTGACGATGAACGTTGCGTCCCATCATGTCCTACACATGCTCTATTAACGACAAGTCTGGAAATCGTACCACATGCTGTAAGGCCTGCAAGCTAACACGGCCGTGTGTGGGTGGGCGTTATCCTGCTCAAAAAACATGTTACCTTCCTGTTGCAAGAAGGGCAGAAGAACAGGTTCCATAATCTGCTGGACATACGAATGCTGTTCAGTGTTCCATCCACAAACACTAAGGGTGATCGCGAGTTGTAACTGATCCTCCCCCACACAATTACGCCAGGGATTGGACCTGTGTGCCGTAGACGGATGCACTGTGGAGGATGGCGCTCTGTTGCTCTTCACCGCACACGTACACGTCCATCATTGGTGTACAGGCAGAATCTGCTCTCATCACTAAAGACCACAAACCTCCATTCGACTCTCCAGTCGGCTCTTTCGCGGCACCACTGCAACCACGCAGCACGGTGTTGTTGCAGAAGTGGAAGTCTGGCTAGAGGGATCCGTGCCCACAGTTCTTTAGCTAGCAAACGGTTACCAATGGTCCGTTTTGACAAAGCTGGTGCCACTCTGGCCCTTATCTCTGCTATGGATGCCGTACGATTCGACGGTCTTGTCTGGGTCAGTAATGCGTTCCTTCCGTAAATCACTGCTGACAACATCGAGCCACCACGGAAACATTATGACCGATCTGCGCCGCGATACGCCGATGAGACCATCCAGCCTCTCGAAGTCCCACAATCCGACCTCTGTTGAACTCCGTGAGTTATTGCACAGGAGCGCGGCGGCGTGTGCGAGGCATTGCAATTGTTGTCACCACACCTACAGTCAACTGTTCCAGTACAATGCGGATGCCAAGTTGAAGATTTCATGCAAATCTGGTTGGAACCATTCTTCTCCAGGAGGGGCATGGGAGCCACCCTGTACAACGTTCTTCTGGACGTATTGTCTTGCAATTTGAATCATTTCTTGTATGCTACCAATCCTACATGTGTGCAAAATTTTAAATAAATCGACCCATTCCTTCTAGGTGCATTTTTTTGCCAGCAGTGTAAATTTTGATAATCGTAAATTACATCGAAGAAAATAAGAAATATAGATAATCTTGGATAACCGAAATATGATGAAAAATATGAAGGTACAAAATATAAAGGTACAAAATATTGTTAAACACCTTTTGAAATTAAAAAAAAAAAACGTAATAAACAAATGAGTCTTTGTAAAATTTATATTCAAGACACTTGTTAATGGCGTAAAACCGAAACGTTCGTCAGGTCATTTATTATTTCTTTTGTTAATACAATTTATACTAAGAAATCTAGTATTGCTTGACTTTCTCTACCATTCTTGTGTCTTTACCGTTTAACTGTTTCTGTTGAGAATGGATAAACTTAAAAATTGTCGTGCAAGACTGCATATATTGTAATTTAAAAGTCGTTTGCTGTAAAAAGCTCTTCAGGCCTCAACATTCTCTATATAGACGGGGTGCGTGTTTACAAACATTAGCTTACTTCGTGCCTAAACGTATTTCCGCTTTCGTAATAACTGCACTTCTAGC
>JAHWFO010099380.1:462051-479300 GCA_023313115.1 Rhysida immarginata
CTGACGGCGAGGTAAACGCTGCCATTCAATCCTGGTGTCGACAACAATTCCGGAATTCCTCTACGACGGGTTCACCCAACTAGTCACGCGTTGGCGGAATGCGTGGAAAGGGATGGGGACTATGTCGAAAAGTGAATGGTGCATTACACATAGGACAAATGTAAGTATAAGATACAAAAAGAATTTTGAAAATCGGTTAACAAATAAAAAAGTTACAGCCATGGAGGCATTAATTTTCAAAACGCGCTCATATATTGATATTGTAAAATTGCTGGAACAACATTTCAATCTTCAACCAAACGTGATTTTTCAAAGATTCCTTTTCCATTAACGTTTTCTCAACATTCCAGTGAAAGTGTATCTTCTTTTGTAGCTGAGATTAGAAAATTGGCGGAATGCTGCAAATTCTCTGACATTGAAGAAATGCTGCGTGATAGACTTGTATGCGGTATTTATGATGAATCTGTACAACGTCGTCTACATGCGGAACCAGAGCTAACCTTCACCAAAGCCTTTCAGATTGCTTCAGCTGCGGAGTTTGCAACTAAAAACGCAAGTACTTTACGTAATTCTATGGATTTCAAAGTTTTGAAAGTTTCCTCTTCACAACGAAATTCTTCAAAAGCTCCGGATTCTGCGAGCAAGCAAATCGTTGCTGTAGAAAATACGGACAAGACGGACAACAAGTGGAAAGTACGGACAAATACGGACGCAAAAATTAGTACGGACAAGGAGGTTGAAAATACAAACTGTCCATACTAAATACGGACGTCTGGTAAGCTTACCTAAGGGACTGTTCAAAATGAAAAGATTACCCTATGGAATCGCAGCTGCTATTGGAATTTTTCAGCGATTCATGGAAAATTTTCTTGCGGAAATTGATGGTGTAGTAGTCTTCTTGGACAATATTCTAATCACAGGAAAAGATTTCAGTGAACATAATTCTAGACTTAATGCAGTACTTCAAAAAATCGTTAAAGCTGGATTGCGTCTCAAAAAAATAGTGTGAATTTCTTGTGCCATCAATTGAATTCCTTGGATTTGTAATAGACAAAGAAGGTATTCATTCAACTGAAGAAAAGATTCGTGGTATTTCTAATGCACCAACTCCAAAGAGTAAGACAGAACCACAGTCTTTACTTGGAGTTTTTAACGTTTATGCTAGATTTATTCCAGAAAGAGCCAATATACTTGAACCTCTTCATACATGTAAGTTAATGGATCAAAACGCTAAATGGCACTGGACTAAAATTCATGAAAAGAGTTTTATTGAAGCTAAGAAGCAATTACTTTCTAATAAAGTAGTATTACTTTATGATCCTTATAAGCCTTTATTTTTGACTTGTGACAGCTCATCTTATGGAATAGGTGCAATACTTTCACATAAAGTTGAGAAAAAAGAAACGCCTATTACCTACGCTTCTAGAACTTTGATTGCTACAGAAAGAAATTATACTCAACTGGATAAAGAAGCTCTAGCTATTATCTTCGGTATAACTAAATTTCATCCTTACCTAGCAAGCTATAAATTTACAATTATAAGGGACCATAAACCACTGCTAGGTTTATTGAATCGTTCAAAGCTATTCCTGCTGTTCTTTCCCCAAGAATGTTAAGATGGAATTTATTACTTTCGCAATATTCTTTTGATCTCCTGTACAAACCAGGTAATGAAATAATTAGTGCAGACTGTTTACGTAGATTGCCTTTACAGAAACAGTTGAAAATGTACCAAATCCTGCTGATATTTTCTTTTTGGAAGCTGAATCTAAACCACCTTTAACTGAAATTGATATTGCAAATGAAACAAAAAAAAGACCAAATTCTTTCACAAGTTCGTTTATGGTGCTTAACAGCATGGCCTGAAGAATGTCCTGCACATGAGTTTCTACCATTCTTCCGTCGTAAATACGAAATTTCTTTGGGGAAACAGGATCATTATTCCTTCTATCTTCAGAAAGGAAATTCTGGAAATGTTACATTCTATTCATCAGGGAATTGTTCAATCGAAGGCAGTTGCTAGAAGTTACTTTTGGTGGCCGAAATTGGATGAAGCAATTGAAAACAAAGAAGTTGTTCATCTTGTCAAGAAGCTCAAAATGAACCACCAGTAATATTTCATCCATGGGAAAGTGATATATCACCCTGGTCAAGATTACATGTCGATTTTGCTGGACTATTTAAAGGGCAACTTTTCTTCATAGTTGTCGATGCATTTTCCAGATGGCCCGAGGTTAAAATCGTCAAAACCACTTCTTCAGATTGTGCTATTAATTGTTTTCGTGAAATGTTTGCCATTCATGGACTTCCAAAAGTTATTGTCTGATAATGGAAGTGCTTTCATTTCAAATGAATTCAAAAATTTCCTTAATCGAAATGGTATAAAACAAATTCTCATCGCTCCCTACCATCCACTTTCTAATGGTTTGGCAGAGAAGGAGGTACAGGCAATGAAAAACTTTCTTAAGAAAAATAAGCATCAAGACTAGTCAATGAAACTTCCTCGAATTCTTTTAAGCCTGCATGGTCAGGTAGATGGTAAATCACCCGCTGAACCTTTGATGAATAGGAAACTTGATACTCTCCTAACCCGTTTATTACCGAGTGAGAACCAAATTGTAAGTGCTGAGCAGTATTCTAATATTAAAAAAATTAGATTAGGTGATACAGTGCTAGTAAGAAATTACAGTAAAGGTTCAAAATGGGTGTTAGGACAAATTATTTCTAAAATGGGTCATGTAATGTTCAGAATCAAGTTAGAATCTAGGGGGTCGTCCAAGAAATACGTCACGCTGTTTTTGGCATTTTCAACCCCCCCCCCCGTCCCCCCATGTCACAGTGTCACGTTTTCCATACCCCCTCCCCCTTTTAAGACGTCACACCATATAAGTTAACCCCCCTTCCTACAAAAAAATAATCTTTGGTTACTTCCAAGCACAATAAACCTGTTTGAAGTAAGATTTTATTGTTGTTTATGTGTAAATCAGCTAAAATTTGAAAAGTCTCATGGACTTATATAATTTCAGGTTTTTATTTAGGTGTTAACAATTATGATTTTTGAAATTTGAAAATTTAACTATCCAAAAAAAATATTGCAACATTCTAAGAAGCAGCTTTAATCATGACGTGGAAGTACAATTATTAATGTATTATGAGGAATTGAGCCTCGACAACGCGATCATCTCATGCACGTGCTCATGTTAACAATTTACTCATTGTTGACTCCTCACTATGAATCGATTGTTACATGATATGCCATTATCTTGGTATTCTTTAAGGTCTCTTAAAGCACGTGCAATCGACTTGAAGGAATCCACGAAAAAGCCTGAAAAGATGATATAGCCTTAATAAGACCTTGATGATGATATTGTCGAAAATAGAATTTGAAAAAATTAATCCGTTTTTAAGTTAATCATGCAACGGTGGACGGGTAAACGTAAGCCCAAACATGCATTCTTTTAGTTAAACCCCCTAATAAGAAAGCATTATTATCCTGTCCATTGTTACCATTGGCGGTTGCAAACATCTAGAAAATAGTCATTGTTTTGATTGTTACGTATAATAATTAAAATAAACATTATTGTGAAACTCAGAATGGTCAGAATTTTTTATTGATATAATAAGCCACAGATAGCAAAGGCATTTTTTTTTTTTAAATGTAGCGTCTCTTCATTGATAACATTGTTTTGACATTTGAGAAGCCATGCAATGGAACATAAAATCATACAAGTTTTATCACCATAGTACTGTATAATTAATCAGATGGAACAGATACCTAATCTACAAGGGGTCCTATTAAGTTTTTTCTTTTTTTCATACATAGGAAAAATAAACATTTTTTAATGCTTACATGAGTACCATTGTTTGAAAACACATGTCGATGCGTGTCCTCCACTGCTGAAGTCATGAACTTATTTTTATTTTTATACATTAATAAAAGCCAATGTGTGTATATTCTCGATAATCTTTACAACCACGAACCGATGAGCGTCAACCTTTGCATGATGCTTTAACATAGTTCGGGATAGTTCGGGATGGTAGCATGTTTTTTTCATATATTTACATTTTGCATTTTCAATAATTACATCCTACACAATTAGTCAAATTTGCCAAAAAAACCCTGAATTTGGTTATTCTAAAATTTACCAAGGTTCAACTAAATTGAGTGGAGCCAGGTGAATATTCTAGTGAAAGGATAACAGAATTATTCTACATCAGTTTCTATCAGAAGTGAAAAATTTTGTGAAAAAATGATGTGCAAAACATGGCTTGCCTGTGCAGGATTGTGCCACAGATCTCTGGATACTTGGTCAGTTTTGTCTTCATTGACTCTTTCTACATGCTGCTCCTGAAAGTCACTGCGCAAATAGCCATCAAGCCCTGCTGTATCTTAGCTGCTGTTCTGACAGGTTGGCTTATCTTATATTTTATTTGAAAAACCAAATGGGAGAGAATTGTGTGAAGACCAAGTCATTTTTATACGAGTTGGATTGACTCATAGCCTACAAAGATAAGAGAATTTTCTGTCGGGCAGAAAGAAGAGTGCAGGAAGTGATGTCATTTTTATCTCTCCCGCTTTAGGTTCTCCCTGCATGCTATGCGTTTCACCTGCTTCATGATTGGCTGAGGCAAAGCGGATTCCGCAAGATTTCATCCGCTCCGCAACTCTCGCGGAGCGAATCTGCAAAGTTTGCGCGTGAATGTGAAACACCTCAGTTTAGCGGAAGAAAGTTCGCTTTTGCCCGCGGCTTGCGCTTCCGCGTGTTTTCCGCTTCGCAAAGCTCTATGTGAAACAGGCTTTAGGCTGGCCAAACAGGGAGGAACCTCTAATTCGTGTAGAGAATTGAAATACCGGATACATATTTCGGCTATTAAATAGCCATCTTCAGCGATGAGAGACAAAAGTCAACTTTTACTTTGAACTTGATTTGACTTTTTTGTCTTTCTACGCTGAAGATGGCTACTTAGTAGCCGAAATACGTATTCGGTGTTTCAATTCTCTTTGTGGAAATTCTCCTCTTGCTTGCAGTGAAATAAATAACATGTATTTAATATCATTCCTTGCTTTTGAGTGATTTAATACATAACAGAAAACAAACAGTTCGTTCATTCAAGTAAGGCTTCTCAGTCTACAACTTCAATATTTTCAAGAGGCGCTTGTGATCGTTTTCTAACTGTTCCTGCTGAAACGGTTAATACCGATAATCGATTACCGAGATACCGATAATCTGTTACCATGAATCAGTTATCGATTACCGAGATATCGATAATCAAGATGCTCATAGCTCGAATATTGAAACTTAACGATAATCGACAGACGTGGGCAAATGAGGTTCCGAGAGCCGCATGGGGCTCTTCGTTAAGTGTGACTCCCATTGAAAATTTAAACCTGCTTTTTCAGAAACTTTTTCATTGAATCTTATTAAATTGACTAAGTAACTAATATTTTACTATTTGAGATGGTGTATTTAACACTATGTAACTACAGTGTGGCTCTTTATAATATATGGAAATCTGGAATGCCGCTCTCATTGACCTCAAGCGTGCCCACTCCTGATATATCGGTTCCCAGCCCTGCTAATCATTAATGCGATGTACAGTAAAATGTGTACATATGAAATTCCCCAATATCCGGATGTTTCAAGCGACCGTCGTTAGCCGTGAATACGGATGGCCTAAGCACAAGTTAGCCGGAGCTTTGTTTTTATAATCAAAAAACCTAAGCTTGGATGTTTCCTTCAGATTTCGAAAGAGAGAACATGTCAGATCTTACGGCAGAAAATTATGTCGTTAATATTGTATTGTTTAACTATAAAATTGCCAATCCTCGCAATTTTTCAGTTCTCGAGTCCATCGGGCGCGGATTTGAATACTGCCATACGCATGGATGAGTGTTTTTCAGGTTATGTAAATGAACGTTCGTCGTAAGTTTGCTATCAAACTATAAATAAAAAAGAACATGTGAGTTCGTCACGGAAACAGTTTTGCATTATTGTTGCACGTTTAAGCATTGTTGGCGCTGGTTTGAAGCACACGCCGGAACTGAAAAGTCACCTGATCATTGTTGTCTGAGCAACAATTTTTATCAAACTGTAAATGAAGGAGAACATGTGAGTTCGTCACACGAAACAATTTGAATGTGCGATATTTACAACGATATTAATTGAATTTGAAACTAATTACCGCGCAAACTGCGCGCGGATAAAATCTAGTAGGAATATAAAGTCGTGCAAATAGCATAGTTGAAGTTCCCAGAATTTTCACAAACCAACCAACTAATAATATGCTTTCTCCGGGGCAAAAGTTGATGGACCATGCAAAAGATACAAGTATCAGATGAAAAGACTATATCTTTTTTCTTTAAACTACACGACGAGATTAATAGCAGGAGTCTAAAGACTTTTCGCAATTAAATCGCCCGCATTAGCCCCAGCGGATCCGCCAAGGAAGCGTATACTAGTGCCTCCGCTCGCGAAGCGTTTCTGTTTTCATTTCACAATTAAATCCAAACGAGATCGACGTCACACAAAATGACGTCTCGCAGCGACCTTCGTCGCATTCATAGGCAAAGGGTGTTTTTGACAGCAATATTTTTTAAATTACATTCCCAAATGCCAATTTCACAACGACAATGTGTTTGCCCAACAAAGATGCGCGTTTCCTGATTGATTGAAGCAGTTGTGGATCCGCTTGAACTGAAAATCCGCCCGCAAAGCAGTTGCGAAATCCGCTAAATTTCAGAACCAGCTTGAATTGAAAATTCCACCCGCAAAGCAGTTGCGGAGAGCAATGCGGGCGAATTCCGCTAATTGTGAAACGGCAGTCCGTGCGGAAAATCTCATCTTGCGTTGCGGGCTCCGCATCCGCCTGTTATCCGCCCGCAAACTGTAATTCTGATACAGGCTTAAGGCTGGATTCACACTATAACGGATTCCGCGACGGCATCAACCCAAATAATTATGCAATATATTATATTTACAAATTTATTTGTGACAACCAACTTTTTCACAAAATTTTCCTTTTCTCAAAATTATTATGCTTATTTTTATTGTTACAAGTGTCTGCGGAGTAATGTAAGTAACACAAGTATTTTCAGCAAAATAGCCTATTATGTATGGACCGGGTAAAAAATTCATTTCATGCAAATAGCAATATGACACAAAAGTAATAATGTTAATCAGTTAAATTAAAATGATATACATGAACCAGAATGATAATTGTCATAGAAACATGGAAAATAAAAGACATCACGACAATTCGCACAACAAATAAATGAGGACTTTTTACAAGGGGTTTTCTTGTGAACAAGGGGTTTTAAGAAAACCCATTGAAAAACATACCTCGTTTACATTCACAAAGATTTCCCTTTCGAACCCGCCACCTCGAAAAATAAAACAGTTATTGCTTTTAAAATGTTGATTCTATACAAAATATTTTGCAGAAAATACTTTATAACTCCGTAGACACTTGTAACAATAAAAATAAGTATAAAAATTTAGAGAAAAGGAAAATTTTGTGAAAAAGTTGGTTGTCACAGATAAATTTGTAAATATAATACCGGGTGGGCAAGAAATAACGTGAGGTGTTCAGAGCTCGCTAGCGGGAATTCTATTAGGCCAAATGCAGTACATTTTGGTGTATATACTTAGTGGAACATGCAGTTTCGATTTCTGCAAAAAAAAACAAAAAACATCGCCATAGGGGGCGCTTATTTCAAGAAAACAATGAATACCTAATTGTCAAATGAACAAATACCGTACAAACCAACTTTAGTAACAACAATAAACAATGTTTCATTTTTAATTCCAAATGTGTTTCAATATGACCACCAGTGTGCTGTTCCAATAGCTGCATGCGGTACACGACATTTTCTACGGCAGCTCGCAGCATATCTGCATTAATTAGTCTGATATGTAACGTTATTTGATCCTTTAAGGTTGAGAGGTCAGGAACTTGTGCTTGATACACAAGGCTTTTCAAATATCCCCATAACCAAAAACCACAAGGGTTGAGATCAGGCGACTTGGGTGGCCATACCATGGGAAATGCACGACTAATTATTCTGTTGTCTGAAAAACGTTCTCGCAAGATCTGCTGCACCTGACGTCCGATGTGCGGTGGCGCACCATCCTGCATAAAAATGATAGAATCCAGACAACCCTTTTCCTGCAATCGTGGTATCACAAAATTCTCAAGCATATCGGCATACCTGGTAGAATTGACGGAACAAGTCACCGGTCCACGGGGACGGATTTCTTCAAAAAAGTACGGGCCGATGATGAAAGAAGCAGTAAAGCCGCACCATACTGTTAGTTTCGGTGAATGCATAGGAGTTGGCAGACACACTTGTGGATTTGATGCAGCCCAAATACGGCAGTTGTGGGTATTGATATCACCATTCAAATAAAATTGTGCCTCATCACTCCATAAAATTTGCCATGGCCATGCATCATCCACTTCCATACGTGCTAAAAATCTCAACGAAAAGTCAATCGTTCATCTCCAGGAAGCAATTGTTGAACAGGTGTGAGTTTATAGGGATAAAATGTCAATATCTTATGCAATATTTTCCTCACCGTCGAATATGGGATATCTGTTTGGCGTGATATTGCGTGTGCACTACTGGTACCCTGCACAGTAGTCATCTACTGTTCCACAACAGCAGTTGCAACTTCTTCAACGTGTTGCTGCCTGATTCGTTTGCGTCCCCGGCCTGGCTGCACTCCTAGAGTTCCGGTAGATTCAAATCGTTCAATCATTTTCCGTAAGTTAGTTATGCTCATCGGTCCTCTTCGTAACGTTTTCAATCACCGAAATTCACGAAGGACAGCACTTGCATTGTCGTTCTTCTGATAAAACAACTTGACTAATAACGCCCGGTCAGGCAGAGTAAGCGTCATCGTCAGGCCATTCGTTCGTAAATGACGGGAAATCCTCAGCCTTGCCTTTTATTGTCATGATTGCTCAACACGGAACGCGCTTATGCAAATGTATTCATTGTTTTCTTGAAATAAGCGCCCCATGGCGACTTTTGGTACTATTTTTTTTTTTTTTTTGCAGAAATCGAAACTGCATGTTCCACTAAGTATATACACCAAAATGTACTGCATTTGGCCTAATAGAATTCCCGCTAGCGCGCTCTGAACACCTTACGTTATGTCTTGCCCACCCGGTATATTGCATAATTATTTGGGTAAAAAAAAAAAAAATTGTTACAACTGGAATTCGAACCCGCCACCTCACACTTTGACTTGAGAGTAGCAACCACGCTGCCGTCTGAGCTATCGGATCACTTACAATCAGGGAGGAAAACTTTCCCTTATGTATGGTGCTCGAAACTTTAAACCGTCTTTTTTCAAAATTGGCTGAATAGTGCGCCTTAATATTTAAGTATATTAACATCCTAAAGGTACACTACAACTACACGAAGTCTCGTATTAAACTTAAAATTCTGAGGTCGTAATGTTCCCTTGTCAGTGTGACGCTGAAACAGAAGAATAAGCGAGGAGTCGAAATATGATTTGAAAAATTACAAGACATTTTAATCGGGTGTCATATTAAAATGTAAGTATGACGGAATTTTTAGAAAGTCTAAGTTTTTACGGTTTACCATCGCATCGACTATTGCTTACGGAGTGTCCTGGTAATATTAATATGTAACTTGAATCCTTTGGTCGGTTTATGCAACGGATCTCGACGACTTATCAAATTATTTCATTGGCATTTGATTTATGGAAAAGTTGTAACAAAAACCAGAATGGGCACAAAGGGTTTCAGTCCATGTATAATTTAATCCCGAAATAGTGGTGACCAGGATAGTTGATACATTTTTCAGTTTTTAATTTTTCTAATTTTTTTGAAACAACTTATTTTTTGTTTTTTAATTGGCCAATAGTCATTTTGACGTTTGAAGCCCATTGTCCGTAAAAAAATTTTTATTCGACTATGTGAAGATATCTCAATATAGTTGAAAATAATGTTCAGTTCATTTTAGCAAACAGCTGTTTATTAAGAAATTTCAATAACCATTAGAGATAATGAGCATACGAATATCAGGACTCCTGATTCAGGAGTGAGAAAAAATGACATTCTGGAGTTAAGGAAATTGAATTTTGAGCTCCATAAGGTTTCACTTGAACAACCTGGAATTAAAGTTTAGGATAATATTGCTGTTGTTATTTATATTGAATTGAAAAAATGCTGTCTAAACTTGCCCCACTGCTGTTTTCTTCTTCTGCATAAAATCACGTGGTCAGTAAAAAAAAAAACTAGCCATATTTATTCACGTATTGAGATTGGAAAAGCTACATGAAAATTTACTTCGCACTGGTTAAACACAGCAAGTTCTTCCATCTATTGTAGTGTAATTAAAAAACGAGCACACAGTCAGTTTGAAAACGAAGAAAAAGCGTTTCATTAGCGATGATTTAAAAATTTACGTACGAGCATTGAATCATTTTTGATTACTATTACTAGGATGTATGAAGGTGCCTCCGCGTCAACTTATCCCAGTCTCCTCTACCATTTAAAATAAAACGAAGATGATCCCCGATTAAGCCATCTTTGGGAGTAATCTTCTTTATATATAAAAATTCAGGCTCAGGGTGCGTCTGTAAATGTTCTAAAAACTTTTGAACCACTTATCCGATTGAGCTCATATTCGCAACATATGTTCGTTAGGTCCGAAGTAAGGTTTACATGCCCTCAAAGTGAGGGGGGAAGGGGTAAAAATCATATATCTGGGCTTATGTTTGTTTGTTTACTCAAAAGATGGCGCTAGGTTTTGTTTATTTTTTTTTATACAGACCTCTCCCTTGAAACCGAAACTGGAGTAGGACAGCAAAAAAACTTCCGTTTTCCTCCTGATGTGTAGTAGTGTTTGCACATTTCAAGGCAGGAAATTGAAACTTTTGCTGTCCTGCTTCTGCGCAGTTAATCCAGTTTCGGATTCCAGGGAAAGGTCTATATAAAAATTCAGGGTAAAACTTTTGAACCACTTATTCCTATTGAGCTCATATTTTCACGAGATGTTTGTTAGGTTCAGGATAAAGTTTACATGTGCCGAGTGTCAGGTTGGCGCAAAGGGAAAAGGGAAAAATAATCTTTTGCTTGATCTGTCTGTCTCAATGATGTATATTAAAGATAGATTCCGGATCCTATTGTTAACAGCGACAAAAAGTGAAGCAAATTGAGCCATGACAATTCTGAGCAGGAGTGAGCTGTGGAGTAATTAGCTGTCTGGCTTTTGAAGATTTTGAAGATTTTGGGCTCCAGGAATAATTAATTCAAAACCATTCCTCAAAGTTGTTCTGCGTACAACTGTACAAACAGACACGAAAAAAGAATCAGTAATCAGTTTCCACAAGCATAAATCAAAAATACGTAACTAAAATGAAAATACCTAACTGAAAGACGAATGAAACGAAATTGAAATTGAAACCATGATCGAAAAATGTATATATAAGAATATACTTCAAATACAAAGAAAACGAAAAGATAAACCTATCCCTCCGTGATTGGCATGTGAAAGAATTATTAATCAGCTACTGTCATGTTTAGCCACGTGTTATGCATCATCTTTACTCACTTTCGGCCATGACAGTTCTGGGCATGGGGCTTCCCAATTTGCTTCAAGTTACAACAATTGCTTCGGAGTCTATCTTTAATATACGTCATTGGTCTGTCTGACATGAACCTACAATATGCGCGGACCAACAATGTATGTCATCTCCTACAATGCAAGGCAAAGTTTCTGCAAAAATACGCCATAAAAATTACTTTGGTCATGGTCTTTTAATCCTCTGGCCTGTGCACTCGCGCAAATTCCGTTGTTGGAGTCAACAATTGGACTGCTGTATTAACTGAAGAGTCGATTTGTGCCCCCTATATTGCTTGAATTTGGCTACAGCCCAAACTTAACAATGTATTTTGACCTTAACAATGCATTACGTGTTCAGCAACAAATACTTAACATTAGCTGACAGTCTTGTTAGGTTGTATGATCACCTCTGATGCCAATAGATGTGACTTCGATCCCGGCCGAAGACAACGAAGATTTTTTCAGGTGGTAAATCCTGTGATCACGCACTTCCTTTGGAAGGGAATTAAACCCGTTGGTCCTGTGATGTTGTTTGCCTGATGAATTTTTTGAGAAAAGTCAAAGTTATATGTTTAGAAAAATCTGTATGGATTAGATTTTGCTTTACTGTTATCGCAGTTTACTTGTGCAATTATTATTGAAACATAATGTAAATGGATTTCAGAAGCAGTAATTATTATTATATTTAGTAAGGCTTTCTTCCGAAGGAAGTGCGTGATTACAGGACTTTTTCCCTGAAAAAATCCTTGTCGTCCTCGGCCGGGTTCGAATCCGCGTCCTCAGGCATCGGAGGCAATCACGCAACCCTGAGCCATCGTGACCAATAAGGAAAAGTGTAGTCTTCTGCTAGACAGAGAGTAATACCCACAAAATTGGCCAGTGGACCCCACTGAAAAAAATGATTTTTAGTGGAAGCACTATGGTTCATTGGAACCTTCAATGCTAATATATTGAATGTTATATATCAAACAACTTGGAATGGTGTGTAATGATGAATACAACGTAAAATTAATGATAGTCGAAATTCGTTCAAAGGCACCTGGTGTAGTGGAACCATTATGGTTCATTGGAATTTCAATGCTAAGATATAGCATACAATATATCATTCAATTTGGAATGACGTGTCATAATGAATATAACCTAAAATTAATGATAGTCGAAATTGTTTCAAAGGCATCTGGATTAGAGGAATCATTATGGTTCTATGGATAAATTATGCCATATTATATATCAAATAACTTTCAATGATAAATTATGCCATATTATATATCAAGCAACTTGGAATGATGTGTAATGATGAACACAAGGTATTCTAAATGATAATTCAAATTAATTCAAACTTACGTGGTTTAATGGTATCATATGGTCCATTAGAACTTTCAATGTGAACATAGTCCAGTTGAAGAGTATGGTTTAGCGAGTAGTTTAGCCTTTCGGTACTTAGTTATGCATTCCTTAATGGTTTATTATTCCTAAACATTTTTTCATGTACTCATTTTGGCTGTGTACTCACATTCAGATGAATCAAAATTTCTTCGAATTTGAGCTCGAACAATGAAAAAAAATTTCAATTTAAACAGAAATAAATTCGTTTTGAAAATTCAAAAAGATTTCTTTTTAAAACCTGCCAATGGATGGCGTCTCCAAATACGGTCCTTTAGCAGAATCTAAAACATGTATTTTTTCTAAAAAAATTCTAAGTTTTTTTTTATGTGTTCTTTTCTGAATATTTACACACAAAAATTGCAACATTTCTTCAAAAACGAGCCCGAGCAACGCCGGGTAATCAGCTAGTGACTAATAAAGCTCAGGGACACAAATTAAAAATGTAGCGATTTATATCCCTAACGGAGTCTTTGATAATGGACATTTTTATGCCACAATTTCTCAAATCTCTTCTTTCAACAATATCAAAGTGTTTACTGGAAATGGACGCTATTGTTCAGTAAATCATTTTTGATGACTTACGGTAATTTTGGTGTCATTTATAATTTTTCATACTTTTTAAAATTTATTTACCTTTTTTTCTATTACAGCTTCAAACTCGATAATTTTCACATCTCTTATAAAATATATGTGTAGTTGTTTCATATTTGTCATTCAGATTCAAAATGCGCACCTTTAGAGCACAGAGATGGCACAAACGAAGAATAAAATTTTCAGTACCACGTACAGCACCACCTGTCGGCAACATTTGTAATTAAGTTGTAACTAAATTTGAAATTTCCATATCAGATTTTTACGGTTTTCGAAATAAACATACAACCTGTTTCATTCTTCTAACGATCTCCGTTTCCGAGATATTTACTATTAAAATCAGGGAGTCGTTTGTGGGACGCCCTGTATTAATACAGTACATGTACATGTAATAGTTTTTAAAGAAAAAAAAAGTTTTGTATTTTGCTATAGAATGTGCCTGAATGTTTCGAGATGAAAAATTTTGTAATGTTTAATTAGGCACAAAACACTTGCGTAATGATTTAGAAAGATAAGATGCGCTTCATTATACAAACGAGCATTTAATTAGATACTAGATATGGATGCGCTGAGTTCCTGAATATTCAACCGAATAAAACGCATCCCATCATTCAAAAGATTTTTTTTTTTTCAGAAGAAAATTAAAATTTACGTTTTGATGTAACAGCAATCATACCTGCTTATATTTAATTTTTGGTCGACTTCTATCATTTCCAAATTTTGAAGGGCTTTTGAAATTCTCATTAGGAAAAGTGAAATTTAAAGGGAGGGGAGTTAAATATAGCACTATCTTTAAAATAAATTATTGTTTTGTTTAAGTTACAGAATATACAGTTTCATTATTGTTTTTCGTTTCAGTTATAAAAAATACAATTTATATTTAATAATTTTTTTCAAATTGCACTTTCCATTAAGAAGCTTCTCAAATTTATTTATATTCTAAAGAAAATTGGATGAAGACCCTTGACGAATTTCTTTCGAAACTTCGTAATTCTGCACGAAAGGCTTTTCTCATTAAGCAATGAAACACTGGTAGTATTATTAGATAAAAATGGATGAAAACAAACAAAACAAAAACGTACTGCGGATAGACGAAATGGTTTCGTATCGCCAAACAAGTTTTGTCATTAGGAGGAAAAAAAAAGGAACTTTCGTCTCGGAAAGGAATAAAAATTTGCATTTCATCTCCGGATAAACAAATTCTACGGTCGGCGATTATTTAAAAAGAAAAGCATATATTCGATTTAAGACTATGGAAATTCTGCTGTTATCTCTCCGACATTTCCGCAAACTCCGATGGCACTCATCAAATCGGAAAATAAAATAATGCGCTAGACTGCACCTTGATTAAGACTGCTCTATGTTTATACAATTTTCGTAATAAAATGAATGTAAATAATATTATGTATGCAAATTTAAATATAGAAAAAAATTCTATTCTTTCATTTTCTGATGCATGTAATTGTTAACACGGGCCTGCGAATTTAAACTTTTGGAATGTTTTCTAAGATTTTATCACTGATTCCTATGTATGTTTGGCCGCTGATATCAAAAAACAAGACGGTTTTTCTCTATCATGCAAGAATTTTCCGCAATATCAAAGAAATTAACGAAAAAATATAGTAAATCTGTATATTGTAAAATGACATTTAAATGTGAATGCAACTCATTAAATTCGACTATTCTCTCATCACTTGCAATTAATTGTTTCAGAAAATCCTAGTGAAATCTCATCACATGTCCACATGATGGCTTATCTCCTTGGCAAAACGGATACCGTTCTTCGTAAGAAGAAATCAAAATCCGCTTAAAGAAGAAATCAAAATCAAAATTGGCTTAAATCCGGAAGAAAATTGTTGAATCAAAATCAACCGTCTATCTTTACATTTTTATTACAAAGATGAGCTGAAAGAATGATTGAGGGCCTTATGTTAAGTAATCATGAAATAAACTATTGTGTGTGGTTTTCTTCATTTCTTTTCGAACTTTGTCTCTTAGATCTGGATTATCTCTGTGCAACATCCAGCATTAATCAGCTATCCCAGCGACTTTGATATCTTCGTTCCATCTCCTTAATGTTCTGGTGAAACCGTTCATCCATTTCTTCACTTCACGACCTAAGTTCTCAAAAAAGTCATCCACGTGAGAGTTTAATAAATGTAATTTTATACCCATTATGCATCCCAAATTTTTGTATTTTTGGACCATATTTTCGACGATTGTCTTGTAATTTGGGCCCTTGTAGTTTCCTAAAAAAAGTTGTTGACTATCTCCTTAAATGCTCTCCATGCTTCTGTCTTCAAAGCTCTCATTTTTTTCTCGAATTTCTTGTCATTTATAAGTTTTCTGATATCGAGTACAGTAAAAATACCTCCTTTTAGTTTTGCTACTGATAACCCTGGAAACTCGCTGCAGATATATTTAAAGCATTCCCCTTCTTTTAATAAGGCTTTATCGAATTGCTTCACCAGTCCAAGCTTGATGCGGAAGGGTGTTACAACACTTTACTCGACTCGATCACTTTTTTGGTTCCAGGTTCCAGTGAAGTCTTTTTGGGCCACTCTGGTTCGAATTCAGGCTGTGGAATTTTGCCTTTGTGTGCAGGCGTCAATTTTCATGTCATCCGTGTAGAGCATGTATGAAAGTGTGTAGTGTGCTTTTATTGCGCTTAATCGTGTAGCCATAATTTGTATTGTTCAGTCGGTTTGAAAGTGCATTTAATGCACGTCTAAACCAGAGGGGCTCAGTGAGTTACCTTGGATAATGCTCTGTTTTATCTGTATTGTCAGTCGTGATGGTTTCATTGTTAATTGTGAGATATAGTATAGTTCTCCAATGCAGTATTGTACTGTGTAAAAATGTGTTAAAAGTGGGAGCAATGTAGTATGTATAAAAGCCATGAATGTATAAGACACAATCAGAGGCCATTTTGTAATCAATGGCTCCTTATAGCATATGATTTCTACGGCGTCCCTTTTGTTGCTCAGTGAATGTATTGTTCATGTCAATATCTGCATAGATTTTTTTTTGCAATACAGAATGTTGTTATTTTATAAAGCATAGGTAGGAATGGTGTAGGCCTGTACTGTGTGGTTTCCGTGGTGTTATGTGATTTTTGTAATATGTAACTTTTTCCTTGTATGAGGAAGTGTGGTAAATTTTGTGGTGTTTGCATAGTGTAGGGCAATCTGTTTTGCAAAGATCAGATACAAACAGGTGAACCGCTTGTAACAGAGGTTCTGAATTCTGTCTACACTTGGAGCCTTCCAGTTGTGATAATGTGGATGCTGACGGTTCCTCTTCTCTGACCCAGCTTGCTTCCCTATTATGTTGAAGTCATGTTCGGGCTGGCAAGCCAGTGTTTTGTGACCGTCATATCTTTCTTTAAATGCTTATAGCCTATTCTAGAATGTCTTCTCATTGTTAGTTAATAATTTATTTTGTGGTTTACGCTGAAGGCTTGTTCTGTATCTGTTTAGACGCTGTGCTTTTGCAGCAAGCTTTTGTTTTAGTGTATCCATACAGGGTGATTTACATCGAATGTAAAATACTTAAAGGGGGTATTATAGAGGTTAAGATAAACACAAAACGTCCTATGAACATGGGTTCAAATATGAACGATAACTGAGATATGAACAGAAATAAAAATGCCGCCACCAAGATCAACAAGTTA
>JAHWFO010099380.1:495557-517172 GCA_023313115.1 Rhysida immarginata
ACATGCTATATTTTAGCATTGAACGTTCCAATGAACCATAATGGTTCAAAAACCAGGTTCCTTGAAACCAATTTGGACTATCATTAATTTTACGTCATATTCATTCATGACACATCATTCCAAGTCGTTTGATATATTACATGCCATATCTTATCATTGAAAGTTCCAATGAACCATCATGGTTCCACTAAACCAGGTTCCTTGAAACCAATTTGGATTATCATGAATTTTACGTTATAATCCTTCATGGCACCTTATTCCAAATCGTTTGATATATTACATGCCATATTTTGGTATTGAAAGTTCCAATGAACCATAATGGGTCCACTAAACCAGAATGGTTCCACTAAACCAGGTTCCTTGAAACCAATTTGGACTATCATTACTTGTACGTGATATTCATTTATGATACATCATCACAATTTTTTTGATATATTACATGCCATATCTTATCATTGAAAATTTTTGAAGGTGTCATAAAGGTACCATTAGTGCACGTGCCAATGTTTCGATTGCAACAATTTTCAAAATGGTTCATTTCCTGAACCATATTTATTGGCCGAAATAGTAATTTATATTCGCTTGTATCTCGTCATTAAGATTTGTTTGACATATTACTTAATATATCTGTCCATTGAAAATTGCTAGGTGGGGTCGTGATGGTGCCATTTGTGGACGTGCTAATGAACCGATTTAGATAAAATTTATGATTTTTTCATGGCATGTACCATATTCATCGACTGACGAAAATAGTAATGAATAACCGCATCTATCTCGTCATTACGATTTGTTTGATATATTACTCAATATTTCTTCCCATTGAAAATTGCTGGGCGGGAAAATAAGAGGTATCATTTGTGCACGTGCCAATGAACCGATTTAGATAATATTTGTAACTGGTTCGTGCCATGAACCATATTCATCGACTGACGAAAACAGATTTTGAAAATCTTTCATAACCTCGGAGGAGTTTGAGTTATAGACAGACAGACAGACAGACAGGCAGACGGACAGACACGTTTCCCCACACTGATAGCATAAAGCACCTTTCGGTACTTAATAATTGAAAGAATATGAGCGCCATATCGAATTTCTAAATAGTTGGAGTTTGTATTGTTGCAACGGCGCTGCATGGAAATCGTATTGTTGAAAAATGGCGCCCGCTTTATCAACAGAGCAGAAATGCAGGGTTATCGAATGGTATTTCGAGACAAAATCACCTGTAACCGTGCAAAGAAAGTTCCGGAAGGAGTATAAGTGTCGAGACGCACCAGATGTCATGGTAAACGGCATATCCTTTTATTCATTACATAATCTCATTTTCGAGGCTGATTGGTTATTCCATGCGATTTTTTTTAGACTAAAGTTTACTAAAATTATCCATATAAATACAGTTAGCCATGTAGTTCGTCAAATGTAATAATTTAGCGTACCGTTTCGATCGCATGATCGTCGCGATTCTCACTGGAGCTCACTGGTCACATAACTGCACGAGTTAGCTCTCGCTAAATTTGTGAGTTTATCGAAAAACACATATAATCGTCAGACTAGTTGAGCTATGGCCACTGGCGATTTGGTGAGTAGACTAGGCGGACACTGTCAATACATTTTAAAAGCATTTGATAAATCGCAGAAAATAATGGAAACTCCAGCAAAGGATTAGCGAAGGAAAAAAATATAACAAAATTCAATTTCAGTGAACGATTTTATCCTGAATAGTTCATGCTTCGAACAGTTTTTCTCACGTGGAAAAAAGTAAAAAGTAAATTCATCTCTTCAATATCGGCTGATGCATGAGGAAGACAGCAATTTTTAACCATTTTAACAATTAATCCATGTGCATAACACAGTTGTATATGGAGGCAATCGAGTGCTATCCCGTCTACGGAGTCCATCTTGAAAAAATGAAATCATTTTAAGGACCAATGGGATGCGCGTGAAATCGGTCAATCAGCAGCTGCCTTAGCCTCGTTTCTCAGGGCTTTTATTTATCGCTCATATCTTCAGACAGTGATGGGATATCAGAGTTTATACCTTTAAAACTGAAGGTTTTTTGGAATGCCTCAGATTTTTCAGAGGTTTCTTTTTAAAAAAAAATCCGAAGGGAAAACACTCAACACATTACAACAGCTCTTTCGGTGTAAAGACCAATGGAAGACAAGAGGCGTGATTACGTCATATCAATGTTTCTGCTCTACAGCTTCGTGCGAGAAAAATACACTACCCTATCAAAAGTCATGGGACAACCCTGATTTGCATGAAAATGAGACATTCCTTTGCAATTTCACTGTTGGCATTCTTCCCAGCACTACATAACAGAGAGTATGCTATTATGAGATGATGCTTGCGTGAATGCTGTAAGAATATCTCAAAGAAAAGACCTTTCAGACTTCCAAAGAGGTACAATTGTTGGGTGCCATCTCGCAGGCAAAACTGTTAAAGCGACGACATTGGACTCTGGATCAATGGCGAATGTTGAATGGAGTGATGAGTCCCGCTACACCATCTGGCAGTCGGATGGACGGGTTAGGGTATGGCGAACGTTATCTGCCAGGCTGTGTTGTGCCCACGGTGAAGTCGGCGGAGGGTAGGTGATGGTGTGGGGGTGCTTTTCATGGTATGGGTTGGGTGCAATCGTTTCTGTGGACGGACATCTAAACGCAGAGCGTTACCAAGGCATTTTGGACAACGCAGCACTCCCATCTCTCTGGCAGCACTTTGACAATGGCCCTTTTCTGTTTCAGCACGATAACGCACCTTGCCATAAAGCAGGGGCAGTAGGCACATAGTTTGATGAAAAGAAGGTTCGAGAACTTAACTGGCCTGCCCAGAGCCCCGATCTGAACCCCATCGAACATCTGTGGGACGTGTTGGAACGTCGATTGCGCGCTTGCGCGGAACGCCCGAAATCCGTGACCGAACTGTCCAAGACACTTTTGGTAGAATGGCGAAAATTACCTGTCGAAACATATCAACAGTATGCCCCAGAGAGTAGAAGCTGTGATAGCAGCAAAAGGTGGACCAGCAAGATACTAAAATACGTATATTTTTAAGTGTTTCTATTAAAGTTATTGTGTCCCATGACTTTTGATAGGGTAGTGTAGATTGCAAGATCATACCAAAACAAAAAAGCATGCATCCAGCACAAATTTGGGCTTGTAACCAATTGATTCATTTTTGAAGTCGAGTTATACAGTATACACAGCCTGAGTATACATTATGTAAGAAATAAATAAGATTACCTTTTGCAAATTTTCTTTTCAATTACATTTCAGGTAAACGATGATGCAAAAATTGCAGATTTAAAGATCGCAGCATACATTGCAGAGCATGCATCTCTGGACAGTTGCGATCATTTTGGAAAGCTAATCAACAACTTGGTCAGATCAGCGTTACCAGCAACAAGAAAGTGTCACCTGAAAGAATTGAAAATACACAGGAAAAAGTGCACAGGTTTAATACGAAATGTACTTGCTCCAGCGTTTCACCAAGAACTTGTTGATGATATTGGCGCTTCAAAATATTGTCTCATCATTGATGAGTCGAATGATGTTTCAAACATTAAATGTTTAGGCTTGATAATTAATTATTATAGTCCAGTCAAATGTACAGTCATACAAACAATGTAATGACTTGTACCACTGATGGAGGAGCAGATGCTATAATTACTGTAAAAACCATCAAAGAACGGAGTGAAATGCAAAAGCAGAAATCGCCTTCTAGTAACAACTAATGAATCAATAGTAAAAGCTGGACATGGACTCAAATTGAAAGGAGTGAAATGCTCAGAGTATGATTAGCTATTTAACTAGTAGCGTTGTGTATGATTAGCTATCAATATTCTGCTGATAGTGATATTGAAGATGTTTGTGAAGATGAACTTTTTTGTTGATGATTAAAAGAGTATTATGATATATTGTGCCATCCACGCACGGAGGACGGGTCCGTGAGCCGGACCTAAAACACATCAACCTCTGCGCGAATGGGCAGGGGAGGGTGAGACTCGTTAGGGCGATGGAGAAATGAAGAGATAGACGGTGTAGTTGAAGTAATCAAGCGTTTAATGCTAACTAATAGAATCTACAGGTCAATACATCCAACTATAAATAAAGGAGAACATGTGAGTTCGTCACGGAAACAGTTTTGCATTGTTGTTGCACGTTTAAGCATTGTTGGCGCTCACTTAAAGCGCACGCCGGAACTGAGAAGCCACCTGATCATTGTTGTCTGAGCAACAATTTTTATCATCAATCAATCACAAAACTATAAATAAAGGAGAAAATGTGAGTTCATCAAACGAAACAATTTGAATGAACTGAATTTGAAAAAACTCATTACCGCGCAAACGGCGCGTGGGCCCCGTTCATAACTAAATACTAAACAGGGACAATGGCATCATCATAATGTAGGGACAATTTCGGGCTTATGATTGGTTGGAATATGATTAACAATACCCTACCGTAGGTGATGTAACAATGTATGACGTTTTCGCGCTCAGGCTTTGAGTAGAGGTGGTGTTGGACAGAGGCCAAGAAGACATTGTTGCAGCATCGGAAGATCGCTCAACATTTGCAACAAACAAGTCGGATAACCAACAGGCAAATATTCACTGTGAAGGCAGACGCATCACCTTACAGCGAATAATCGCTTAACAGAGAAACTAAATACATGTAGCTACCTATACGCACAACACGCACCACGTACACATACCATCATAAATACACCCCCACACCTCAGACACAATATCATAGTTGCTTCAAATTGTTTTTTGTTTTTTTTGTTCGTTTGACATTTAATATGGATTTCTAGCTCTCATGAAGACATATTTGCAAGTGCCGATTAAATTGTGGCTCTTTTAAGTGTTTCTAGCACTAAACAATAAGGTTTAAGATTTTAGAGGGTTTTTTCCCCCCGAATCTGAAGGATTCTGGAGTCTGTGATTCAGGTTTTCCGGTTTTCGATCTCCCAACACTGGCTCCAGCAACATGTCAAACAAAGAAGTATTAAGATTCTTCTGAGGAAAATTAATTTCGCATTAATTGCAAAAAAGACCCTTTTAAAGGCCGCCAATTTAACAATAATTCATTTAACAGCAACTTCTGTACGAGACTAAATTTTACTTCCGGCTTGTTTCCATGGTAATGCACTGATTGACAATTCTCGTGATTCGCCTGTTGACTATACACTGAGTGAGCATATTATTATGACCATCCTGTCAGTATCTCGTTGGGCCACCTTTTGCCTTTAATGCTGCGGTGATTCTTCGTGGCATTGACTCCACGAGATGTTGGAAGGTGGTGGGAGGAATCTGACATCATGCCACAGGTGCACTGTCTAGTTGTGCTAGATTGGACGGTGGTGGATCCAGCCGTCTGATGGTTCGTTCGACTTCGTCCCACAAATGCTCAATTGGAGTGAGATCTGTGGATTGTGGGGGCCACCTAAGTAAGGTAAAGTCCCCCTCATGTTCCTGGAACCACTCCTGCACAATATGAGCTCTGTGGCATGGCGCATTGTCTTGCTGGAAGTAGCCATCTCCATTGGGGTACGCCATCAACATGACAGGGTGGACTTGATCGGCGACGATACGGAGGTATGCTGTCCATCCAGACGTTGTTCAACACGTATTAACGGACCCAACGCATGCCAGGAAAACATTCCCCAGACCATAACACTGCCCGCACCGGCCTGAATGGTTGTACTCATGCATGCGTGGTCCATGCTTTCGTGCTGTTTCCGCTAGATTCTCACGCGGCCTTCTGCATGATGTAACTGCAGACCACATGATTTGTTTCCACTGCTTGATATTCCAGTCCTTGCGCTCCTGAGCGAATTGGCGTCGTTTCCGCTTGTTGGCTGCAGACAGCAAAGGTGTGCGGACAGGTCTTCGGCTTCCGTATCCCATGCGATGCAGTGTGCGGCGGACAGTACATTCAGAGACCGTTTTGGAGGACCCCTGATTAAGGTCAGCAGTGATTTGATGCACAGTTACCCTTCTGTTATCCTTTACCACTCTTCACAGTCTCCGTTCTGCCCGAACATCAATAGCATCCGCGGGCGGCCACAACGAAAACGTTCAGACCCCGTCTTCCGGCTAACCGTCCAGTCTTTAAATATTTTAACGACGGCTGCTCTTGAGCACACACAAATGCTGCTGTTTCGCTGATACTCGCTCCATAGCTCCGAGCACCTACAATCATCCCGCGTTCGAAGGCTGTTAAATCGCGTCCTTTACCCCGTAGTTGAAGAATGGAACACGTCTACTGTTGTCGACGACACTCATCTTCCCTTTTTATATTGGTCCGGCCTGCTAGCAACATTGTAGCGACGTCCGTGCGCGCATTTGCATACGCATGTCAAGTGGTCATAATAATATGCTCACTCAGTGTACATGGAAATCTTGGTTGTCTTCTCTAATCATTCAAGGAAATTTTAGCAGTATGACATGTCGCATTGTCTTGCTGTAATTTCCATTCCGCCTTTGGGAAGGCAGTCAACATGTATAGGTCTATCCGAACCGCAATATTGTCTGGATACACATGTATGTGGTTCCAGACAATAACACTCCCATCAATAGTTTGTGTTCTTCCAAGAATAGTTTCAAGGTTATTCTTTTTGGAGTTTCCTACCGAATACGACAGCGTCCACCCATTTGATAGAGCAGAAACCTAACTCATTGGAGAAGGTTACATTTTGCCAATCACGAGAGGTCCAATTGACCTTTATCCCCTGTATTGTGATTGGTTGCCACTAAACGTCACTGATTTTTTTACAAAATGCAAATGGCGGATACTGGACGTGTTAACGGCATTTGTTGACTGTATCGTAAGTGAAAGTTTAATTGTTGTTGTTCAAAATTTTTATTGCTATGCTTAAATATTGTTGTATTCCCAATTGTCAGAGTGAGGAGAAAGAAATAAACATCATTAGAAAATAATTTTATAGGTAATTTGAAAATGACTATGAAATTAAAATTATGAAAGGTTATCAGTAAACATTTAAATCATATTATATTTTGCAAATTTCAGGTTAATAAACCATTAAGGAATGACATTACCAGGTACCGAAAGGTTAAACTAAACCATTCGCGGAACTATATTTTTTAACGGCCCTATGTTAACATTGGAAGTTTCTAATGGACCATTATGATACCATTAAACCACGTACCTTTGAAATAATTTCAACTGTCATTAATTTTACGTTATATTCATTCATGACACATCATTCCAAGTTGTTTGATATATTACATGCCATATTTTAGCATTGCAGTTTCAATGAACCATAATGGTTCCACTAAAACAGGATGGTTCCACTAAGCAGTTTCCTTGAAACCAATTTCGATTATCGTTAATTTTACGTTATATTCATTTATGACACATCATTCCAAGTCGTTTGATATATTACATGCTATATTTTAGCATTGAAAGTTCCAATGAACCATCACGGTACCACAAAACCAGGTTCCTTGAAACCAATTTGGACCATCATTAATTTTACGTTATATTCCTTCATGACACCTCCTTCCAAGTCGTTTGATATATAACATGCCATATTTTAGCATTGCAAGTTCCAATGAACCATCATGGTTCCACTAAACCAGGTTCTGTGAAACCAATTTGGACTATCATTAATTTTACGTTATATTCATTTATTATACATCATCCCAATTTGTTTGATATATTACATGCCATATTTAAGCATTGAAAGTTCCAATGAACCATCACGGTACCACAAAACCAGGTTCCTTGAAACCAATTTGGACTATCATTAATTTTACGTTATATTCATTCATGACACCTCATTCCAAGTTGTTTGATATATTACATGCCATATTTTAGCATTGAAAGTTCCAATGAACCATCATGGTTCCACTAAACCAGGTTCCTTGAAACCAATTTGGATTATCATGAATTTTACGTTATAATCATTCATGGCACCTTATTCCAAATCGTTTGATATATTACATGCCATATTTTGGTATTGAAAGTTCCAATGAACCATAATGGTTCCACTAAACCAGAATGGTTCCACTAAACCAGGTTCCTTGAAACCAATTTGGACTATCATTACTTGTACGTGATATTTATTTATGATACATCATCACAATTTGTTTGATATATTACATGCCTTATGTTATCATTGAAAATTTTTGAAGGTGTCATAAAGGTACCATTAGTGCACGTGCCAATGTTTCGATTGCAACAATTTTCAAAATGGTTCATTTCCTGAACCATATTTATTGGCCGAAATAGTAATTTATATTCGCTTGTATCTCGTCATTAAGATTTGTTTGACATATTCCTTAATATATCTGTGCATTGAAAATTGCTAGGTGGGGTCGTGATGGTGCCATTTGTGGACGTGCTGATGAACCGATTTAGATAAAATTTATGATTTTTTCATGGCATGTACCATATTCATCGACTGACGAAAATAGTAATGAATAACCGCATCTATCTCGTCATTACGATTTGTTTGATATATTACTCAATATTTCTTCCCATTGAAAATTGCTGGGCGGGAAAATAGAGGTACCATTTGTGCACGTGCCAATGAACCGATTTAGATAATATTTGTAACTGGTTCGTGCCATGAACCATATTCATCGACTGACGAAAACAGATTTTGAATATCTTTCATAACCTCAGAGGAGTTTGAGTTACAGACGGACAGGCAGACAGACAGACAGACAGACGGACAGACACGTTTCCCCACACTGATAGCATAAAGCACCTTTGGGTACTTAATAATGTATGTTAAATTAATAAAGATAATAATAAAAATCTTTAAAGTAGTAAAAACCTTTGGATAATGTAAAAAAATGAATTTTACTCAAATCACAAATGCTTACAACACGACCAAGGGACGCCATTTTTTATGTGGTCACGTGGGTAGTCAAGGCTACGGAGGCTAAGAAAATGTGTGAGAACGAGAGTTTATGATAAAGGTCAATTCTTTTACTGCAATACAAAATTTCTGCCGATGCATCTTCAGCATGAGGGCAGTGACTATCCGTCTGCCAACAGATTCGCTATACTGTCCTTGTCGACGTACGTCTGGCAGCCTCCGATTCATTTAGAGCAGGGGTGACCAACCTGCGGCCCGCGGGCCAAATGCGGCCCACCAAAGGAATTTATGCGGCCCGCGAAATGAACTATTTACTGTAAAATTTATTAACAAGTAAGATTGTACGTGGTTAATGTTTCATAAAAAATTTGAATGTGATTTGAATTACAAATGGTTGGCCCCCTGAAAACCTTCAGAAATTTATTTTGGCCCGAGACAAAAAAAGATTGGTCACCCCTGATTTAGAGGGTAAGTTGCGCAACTGTAACGTGTCGGTCTTTTTAATTTTCCTTTGTTATGCACTGCTAACGGCAAATTAGGAGGTGGTCGTAATAATGTGGCTTGACTGTGTAATTACATATGTTAATGATCATATGATGGGCATAATTTACCAGTAGGTGAGGCGTCATAAAATTAAATCAATCCACGAAAATCAATCAATTCTCCGCCTCTTCTATTTGCAACGACCTGGCGAAAATTAAATCACATGGCCTATTTGAGGTGAATCACATGTTCTTCATCCGTTATTTCAAAGGTCCATTTCCATAATCATTTAAAAAGCCTGTTGAATCTTTATTTCTTAGACATTTATTACGATTGAAGCAGCTTATGCTACTTTATCCCCAAACACTCAAATCGCATGTGCTTATTACTTTTCAGCATGTTCCGCGTGTTCTCCCGTCCCCCCACACACGATTTTTCTTTCGGGAACCAGATATTTGATAATTCTCACTTTGTACTATTTCTTGGGGATCGGGAACGCTTTTCGTATATTAAAAATTTGCACCGAGGTCATCGTTCTTTGACCTCGATGATATTTACATTAGGGACGGTTACTGTAGGGATAAAAAGGGCGGATACGATTTCGAGCGATTGCCCTTTCTCATCTGAATTTAAAATTATAATTGTTACTGTTCATTTTAAAGTAAATTGGAGATGTTTTCTGAAGATTATCCAATAAACACTATTTATCGGTGTGTTTCAATATTTTCGAGCTGCGAGCTGTTACACTTCTACGACGTCAACGAGAACTAGAATACCTTCCGCACGACGTCCTATAAATTTCATTTGCTTGTAAAACTTGGCTAAAATCAAGTCAGAAAAACTGTTTTTGTATCTTATTTAAAAATGATCTAATGGAGTCTGACGGACTTACCGATTTTCTACTGAGCAGTCTCTTTCCTGTTTACATTTCTGCTGACAGATAAACGAAAGTCTTTTGATAAAACTAAGCAGACTTTTATAACCTGTATGCATCCCCTCTCCGCGTTCAGTTTTCCCTGTGGTTTAACTTCTAAATTACTATTCATTACTTGTTAATTAGTGCATTACAAAATTGATGGTGCATGGAAGGCCCGTGTTCACCACAAATCATTTTTAGTAAAGCGATCTGATAAACCTCATTTCTTTAACAATGAAGTTATTAATTATGATAAATTAATCCAATACAGTTTTTTCAACCACAAAAATTTAACGCGTAAGCAATAAATGATCATTAAAAAGGAAAATTATATGAAGAGCTTTCGGTCAAAACAAGTTAAATCCGTTTAAGTTTATTTCGAGAAACTAACCAAAACTGATTTTAGGAGATAATATGGGTATTTGAACATGTAGTTTTGTTATATTATTACTAGATAGTACTGGTTGCACACAAAACTGGTAACATTCTATTATTATTATTATTATTATTATTATTATTATTATTATTATGATTAAGATTATCATTCAATAAAAAATGAGAAACCACAGAATTTTAACGTTTTTTTTATTATTTAATAATAATCAATATTATTGAATGAAAATCTGTAAGAAAACTTCAGCATACAAAATCAAAACAATGTCAATGAGTTTGAAAATTTTTTTTGTTTGAAACCTTATTCCTCACAAGCACAGCAGCAATCATCCTCTGGAAGATTTTCTTCCTGTTCAGGATCACCACGCAGTTCTGTGTAGATTTTGCATGCCGGTATGTTTCTCCAGGATTCACCAAGGAACTTAATCAGTAGATCATTGGTGCGTTGAGGAGGGGATGGGAGGCGGGATTGTGAGCTTATGGTTGTTGCTGCGTTGCTTCAGAAGGCTCAGGTCTTTACCAATATCACTACGATAAGACTGTTCACTACGTACAGTAATAGCAGGTCTTCCTCTTATCGGTGACCTTTGTATTATTATACGTTTCATTTTCTGGATGGATGGCACGTTTTGGTAAAGAAGTTGTGCGCGTTTCTTCCACTCGTGCACTTCCCAATTCTTAGAAAGTACAAACACCTCGTTACAGTGTTTTGTAAATATTTCATGGTAGCCTTCAGGTGATATAATTGCATTGCATACTTTTTTCCTTGGCCACCACAACCATCACAAGCAACTATCAATTCCGTCAGGGTTGAGAACATCAATCATAGTAAGCAGCACTTTTGATGAGATAATGAATGATTGCACTAGAAATTTGATTGGATCTCCGCCCAGACTGATTCTCGGTCCAAATGTATGAATATGACTTGTCCGTTGTCATGTCACACACACTAAGTTGTAGAGCGAAAGCTGCCGGGAATAAAAGGCATCTTGAATGGAGGTCTTTGGTAACGCATGAACCTGTTGTAAATCATACGAATCCCCCCATCTCTTCAAAATCAAACAGGACTCTTCAAAGTACTGTAAAACGCATTTTTGAAGCTTGTGCAGTCTCATGTCTCTCATTAGCTTTTGTTTCTCTGCAGAATCTGATGTTTTGCCACAGTTTTTAAGTTGACTTCGGATGTTTTGCACAAGTAGCACATGCGTCCACAGACAGGGCTCCAAATCCAATGTTAAATTCGTTTACAAATACCTTCTAGAACATGCTGTAACGAACGTGGTGCAAGGAATTGTTTTTATTGTAGATTGCGTGGAGTCTTGAAATGCTTTTTAATTCTGATGGCAAGTAAATCCGGACGCTTTTTTTCTCTCGTAGTGTGATTTCCTTCCTCGGAATGATCGTAAGAAGCACCTAACTCGTTTTTTCCCTCTACACTCTTTTGAGAAACGCGTTTTTCCCCTCGTTTAGATTGGTTAGTGGATATAAATTACTTTGCTATAAAAGCAACAGTGGATTTTATACGTTTTGCTGAAAAGGTTGTGTCAGATCGTTTCTCTAAAGAGAGGCCGAGTCGAGCCAAGAGAAATGATCAGACAAGGAGAAACGCAGAAGTTAAGCAACGGGGAGCGCGGCCAGCAAAAGGTTGGGTAGAGCGACAGAAAAATTAAGAGCGCCCGAACTTTCGAGAGCCACGGTAGTCATCAACTATTGGCTGAGATCGAAATTATTCAAAATAGATCACGGGAAAATCGGAATAAAAAGGCCAAGCAAGGCAACGATCGAGGCAGATTGACAGTTCCCCGCCTAGACGGATCTCTGCCAGCCAGCCGAAGCTGAAGGAGAAGAGACAGGCCAGTCAGAAAGGACATAGCCGCCGATGGAATCGTATGCAATGTTTCATTCCATCAAAGAATAATCAATCCAAAATTGCATTGAATACTTGCCATAGTCAAAGCCAACCGACCCAGGACCTGGAGACGAAGGATTCTCGGACTGCCCAAGCCACCAAGCATGCTGCCCTAGCCAAGCCAGTGGAATCCAGAGACAGGCTCCGAGATAGACGGAGACCCTCGCCGAAGAGAAGAGGAAAGCACCGGTGGAATCGAGGACACAAAGGTGATTCAAGAGACAGCAATAGCAGTCAGACATTTCGACAGGCAAGTGAAAAAGCAAATAGTGAATATAATTATATTACGAAACTCTGTTCGTTGGATCAGGGCGATGGTGAAACTAAGGCGACCCTTCATGTACAGAGACAAGCCCTAGTGCGCCCGGACCCCCAACTAGAGAACATAGCCGAAAGAAGCCAGATTCAACAGAAGGAGCGCAACGATAAGGACCACCCGCCACCATAGAGACGATAAGGAGTACGGTAACTGGAAAGGAGAGGACCCCGGCCGCAAGACGCCTATCTTAGGCAACCGTCGTATGACATTAGAGTCGAGGAGCCCCCACACAGCCGCACCCGAGATTGGAACGGAGCCCGGACAACGCACCGAGCCCAGCAGCCCAGACGGCTCGCTCACTTCAGCGACTTCTCGTCATGCGTCTTTAGAGACGACAACCAGGCCGATTGAGGGAAGGATAGAGGACGCCGACAGACCCTATTTGCAAGTCGCGACCGCGCGGAGATCTCACGGCGCGTGTTGCGCTTGGCTTCATCGATACTTCTATCCTGTGGGTGAACTAGATATTAAGTTAACACTAAATAATTAAACGGAGGATATAATTTGGTTGCTCCATTTTCTAATTTTAATTATATACCTCTCAGGACTCCAAGAGCTCATCACGGAACTAAGATTGTGCTTACCTATCTCTTAACATCAATTCTGCATTATATTGTTTCAGGCTCATCAATCGTGCTCCCAAACCCGATAGTCATATTCATATAACGCATTGACGTGGACGATCAAAACGGACTAGCTCTTCAAGGTATCACTCTACTCTTTTCAGGTATCATTTCATTACTCTCATTTCACGGTGCGCCCTTTTCAGGGCGATACTCACCTCCTGTTACGTCTTATGTGCTGGTCCCTGGCGTTGGAATTAATATTCCCGTAAATCAGTACATCAAGACGCTCATTATCCTTCTGGGTCCCTGGCGTTGGGATTAATTTCCTCTCAAACCTAACTAAGGACATTTTTTCATATCATCTATTACTATTCTAATCTATTATTATTCTAATCGTTCACGAGTGGGTCCCTGGCGTAGAATTAATTTTCTCGCAAACCTGATTTGTTCATTTTTTCTTAAAGCTAGGTGCGTCCTTCTTAGGACGGCTTCTTTAGCACACACCTAGCTGCGAGGTTACTCCACCCCCCGGTTCTATACATTTATATATGATGGCTTCGTTCAAATTAACCATGTTGAAGTCGGCAAAGGAGTTTTTGCTAGCACCTGACGGTAAAAGTGTGTTCTGCGAAAGGGCCTACAGGGATGCTTGTTTGGACCCTAGGTTTGCTGCATTTGACCTAGTATTTAATGAAATGCTAGAAACTCTCAGGAATGATATAAACTCTGGACGCGAAGGTCGACTCCTTACGAACAAGTTTTGACGAGAAATTCAATGGAATCAACACGGAAATTCAAAACTCTCGTACAGACGTCATCAACAAGATAAATGGATTTGTCGGCTTCAGTTATGGAGGCTCGTTGCTAATTTAAACGGTCCTCTCAACCTCTCTATGTTTGGTGGTCTCGTTTTCCTCGATGTCCAAAAGGCCGTTGACCAAGTCTGGCATGATGGGCTTATTTACAAAATGATTACCTACGGGTTCCCTGACGATCTAATTGCTCTGGTTCGCTCCTTCCTGTCAAAGAGGACTTTTCATGTTAAGGTTGGGGACTCCTTGCCTGAACCCTGCGATGTTAATGCTGGTGTACCCCAAGGCTCTGTCTTGGGGCCAGCCTTATTCAACTTCTTTATCCATGACTTCCTCAAGTTTGCAAACTGTAATCTTTACATGTTTGCTGACGACGATTCCATCATGACCTGGGCACGAAACCCAGCACATGTCATCACTCGACTACAAAAAGCTTTACGTCAGTGCGAGAGCTGCTTCACTAAGTGGCGATTAAAGCTGAATGTCAAAAAGTGCAAGGTCATGTTTATCACTCGCAAATGCAAAAACCCTCCAAAGCCCCTTGTCTTATTTGGCAAGAAACTTGAGTGGGTAAAAAGCTATAAATATCTTGGTGTCATGATCGACTCCAAACTAAACTAGAATGACCAAGTCCAATATGCGCTCAACAAGGCAAAGAAGGCGAAGTTCAGTTTGATTGTACTTCTGGGGCGAAACAGCGCTCTTGGTGTAGATAACAAACTCTGGATATACAAGGTTGTGATTCTTACTATTTTGCTTCATGGAATGCCTGCTTGGGCTTCTATTTGCAAATCTAGGTGGAAGGATCTCCAGACCTTCCAAAACGTTGCTCTCCGATCCATTGCCCAACTTGACAGAAGAGTTGCCAACAACCACTCTATCTATGACGATTTGGGGATGACCCACATAGGCACCTTTGTCCAGACACTTATGAAAAACATGCTACTCAAGATGGAGAATCATGAAAACACCCTGGTTTCTGGTATTCTGGACCATCCACTCGTTGTAAAGAATCCCCTCAGGTTTCGAAGACCGCGCCATATCCTGGATGTCTGCTTTGATGATGTTAACAAGGCCGCCTTCCCCAACTATTGGATCTTTTAGATCCTGCTGATTTTTGGGGACTATTCGTCAATCTACAATCTGACTCTCGTCCCTTCTGGGGACTTCTTCTCTGGAGGACTAAAGAGGTTCATCAGGCTTCTTACCCAGTTCAGTGTACCTCCTCTGGTTTACTCTTTGGGCGAGCGTGCAAAGTGAGCTTGGCTTCTGGACCACCCACGTCTTTCTTTTCACTTCACTGTTCGATTGTCGATTGTCGCTTTCAAGTCAGTTCACTCGGTTCCCCCTAGTGTACTCCTTGGTCCCTGCTGAATGATGATAGCCTTGCTGTCGAAAAGCGCTTCCAGGTTCAGGTTGTATTTTTCCTTAATTTTTGTTGTGGTGAAAGAGTTTTTTATTTCTTTTATTTAGGTTGTTTAAAAGCTCCTCGAACTAACAAAATCTATCATTTCAGATATAAGATAAAATAAATAAAAGACTCTTTGACCACAACAAAAGGTTTTTTTTTTGTGGTCAGAGAGTCTTTTATTTATTTTATCTTATTACTTTTATCCACATTTTTTCCCCTCTTTATTTTTTCTGGTGGTTGGACAATTTTTTGCTAACTCCCGAAAAGTCTTTTATATTTCAGATATAACTTAAAAATTACAGCACCATATGAAAGCATAGCGCCGACGTTTCGATTGCGCCCCCCCCCCCCTTGGCCTCCTCGAGAAGAGATGAAAACGCAACTAGCTACGATAAAATGGGGACAGCCGTAGCCCAGTTGTCTCGCCTTGCTCAATGCAATGGTGGAGTTAAGCAACCTTGGGCGCGGCTAATCGTAGGTTGGGTGACCACCTGGAAACTTCCATTCCTTCTTCGGCTAGCTCAAAATCGATGAATAACATACGAGTACGAGGTCATGGAAACCGGCGTTGATTTCGCACCGAGTGTCGCTCCTCAGTACTTTCATCTATTTTTATTTCTTCTCTCGTGATGTTTTGGTACTCTTACGAATGCTTTATTAAGTCTTATTATACTTAGTGCTTGTATACATGGGAATGAAATAATAATAGTAAGCATACATGTTTATTACAGACAGATCATAAACATGTTAGTCATCTAAAATCTATCTCTATGCAGACAGATCATGAAAAGCAGCATTAGAGATAGGCTTGGTTTCTGGTTTCATGGCGCGTGACGTCACATCACTCTTGAGCTATGACGTAGCGTTTTTTGGTGGTGTCAACTTTAATAATTTTTTTAAAAAGAACTACGCACAATTAGAAAAAAAGAATACCCATACTGGTATATTAATGATCTAAACTATCGAAAAAAATTTTTAAAAAATTTCATGCAACTTCCCCATTGCTTCGTTCAGCGGAGGGTTCGGCAGGCAAGCTTCCGTTGGCTTGGAAGAGGAAAGCGGTTCGTCATCGACGATTTCACGCCGAGCGATACCCCGGCCACGAGTAGCGAATTCACCGAAGGATTGCTACGCAATACAGCTCGTCTTTAAGGTTAGTGAACTTTATCCGCGTGATTCATGCGCCTCATGGACTGAGCTTCATTTTCTCCACGTCGAGCCGTTCAAATTTAATAATTTGGTTGCAGCTCGCTTAAACGTCATTTTCAAGCGGAGCTTTTACCGCCATGCCTTCGACGAGCTGGGTGCTACCAGAGCATTTAAAAAGGAACATATAAATGGGTTATGGCCCTATGGTTTATAAGCCTACCTCTCTGCCAGCATCGGCTTTATACTCGTGCGAGAGCACGATTAACTTGACTCTGATTACCATTTTACTCCACATTAACAATCCCTTTTACGACTGTCGTTCAAGACTGGATAAGCGGGCGAAACGGCTGTTTTGGACATATAAATATTTTAAGCATTTCTCAATTTTACTGTTAAATACACTGTCCATACTATCATCCCCTAATAGTGCTCAAGCCAGGCTATACTCGCCGAGTGTCCATAAGTGACGTCATTCGTCAGAAAGTGACTTCCCGATATCGACTGTATTTTTGCAGTTTTTGTTAGTGTTTGACTTCCAGGAGAAGATTGTCCACTTCGGTCATTTGCGGGCGTGAAGCATCATAGTCTTATTTAGTATTTTTGTTGTGGTAGTGCTTCTACAATTGTTTCTAGAGAATCTTCTTGTAAATGATCAAGTGTACCTGCAACGTGTCTAGTGTTGTATGCTACTGCATTTAAGCAGGAAAAACACCTGCCGATCTTACTTTAAGTTTCATTACTTAATTAAGTTATTTAATAATAGTCAAGCTAGATAAGTTTATTTGCTAATAAAGAATTTATTATTTTGCATTCAAAAAAACGTCTGCTCTGTCAATTATCTTTTCCACTGCGTTCTCTTAAAATAATCATGACAACGTTAGTACCAAACAAACCAAACCAAGCATCAGTTTCTTGAAGTCGTCATTCCCTCTGATATAGAGATATCGTCTGGTCTTCTAAGCTAGTTCTAATATTTCGTGTAGTAAATTTTAACGGTATACACAGTTTTATGTACCCTGTTATTCCTCCAGATTTCATTAATCTAAGCTTTACAGAACCTGAGTTATTAACTTGTTGATCTTGGTGGCGGCATTTTTATTTCTGTTAATATCTCAGTTATCGTTCAAATTCGGACTCATGTTCATATGAACTTTCTTGCTTAGAATCACCCATACTACCTCCTCTAAAAGTTTGTACATTGAATTTGGAATCCCCCTGTATTAAATTCCGATCCCTCTTTGTGAAAATGGAACCCAACGTACGAGCGCTCATTTCAAACAAAAGTTTGTACAGACCGTTCAGATATACCTTGTATTATTTATTACATCGTTTTCAAGGTATTAATTTTGATTGTTCATGAGACAAGTGTTTGTGATATTGACTATTCACAATAAAAATGTACCGTAAAATTTTTTTCCTCCAGTTCTATGTACCGTAAAAACCTTGAATAGAGGCCCGGGCGTCTATTTGTCCCTATGGTCCTGACCGGCGATTAATCGAGAGCCGGCGTTAAGGGCTATTCCCAAGAAATGGGAACAAAAAACGCCGGAATTTATACGATTAACTCGAAAAACAATCAGACCCGGCGTTTAATCTATTTTTAAAACACCACCAGGCCTTTAATCAGAACCGGCGTTTATTTGAATACTCAGCCTTTATTCAAGATTTTACGGTATATTTATTAGGAGCGACAGGTACTTATGTTTTCACAACGTGCGTCCAGAGAGAAGGCGCATTAATCAAGTGAAGGCACGTGACGATCGTCCTTGGTGGTCAAAATCAGTCAAAATTGGTTCAGTGGTACGTGTTTTAGTGGCACCGTTAAGGTCCATTGGAAACTTTTAATGCTAAGATATAGCATGTAATATATCAAACAATCGACAATCGAACAGTGCAGGTAAAACGAAACGAGTGGTCTGAAAGCAACGTCACACGTCAACTTGAAATGACTGTATATAAAGTAAAAATAATGATTACCAAAGTTGGTTCAGTTGTACGTTAGTAAATATTTATGGAGCCTTGATGATGATATTCTACTAAAAGAATTGACAAATCAGGAAATTAGAGACATTAGACGAAGAGTGGTGAACTACAACCCACCAACTCCTTCACAGTAACACGTGAAGGCAATACTCTCCCTGATTCTATTAAACTTGGATATTTGCGGCTAGGGTTAGACACTGTTTCCAACCCTTTACAATGCTTCCAGTATTGAGCTTTGGACATACTAAGACAAATTGCCGATTTTTAACTCTCTACAACAAGCATGGCAATGAAGGGCATGAAAGAGATAACTGCGATGCTGCACCCTTGGGTAGCATTTGCAAGGGAGACCATACCCCAGTTTCCAAAGATTGTCCAATATGAAAGGCCGAGAAGGAAATTCAAGCAGTCCATGCGGTTGTGTTGTTTTCAGGGGAGTGGTGCGGAAATTCTATAAGGTATCTTTAATAGAAATCCGATATCTGGACAAAGCATCACCGGTAAACAGAGATGAGAGAGTCCTGCTATTAGATAACCAAAAACAAGTAAATCATGAACAAGTAAACATAATACGATTAAGCGCCGAAGTAAGCAAAAGAATCCCAATATCAAAGGAAGCGAACAAATGGTACCCCAGTGGAGGAAGTCGCCCTAGGGTATTCAGAGATCTCATCTTCAGAAGGTAGATATCTTAGAAAATGAGATGACTGTAATGTATAGAAATAACAGATAGCTAATTTTATTGTACATAGCTCCCGTACGTTGACTGAGATTTTTTTTTAATTTTGTGGATTTTTAATGTTTTTAAATTTTATACGATTCTTTTTATCAAACACAGGTTGTAATTTTTATTCAAACGTATGTATGTTTATGTGAATGCTTGTCTTAAAGTCTGTAATCTTTAAGGGCCGTATCACGACTCGGTAAAATGAGTTCTCAGTCGCTATGGAGTCATTGATAAGACTGTGTTGTTGTCGCTTGGTCTAATTTGTTATACGTATTTACATGTCAACAATCGACAATCGAACAGCGCAGGGAAAACGAAACGAGCGGTCCGAAAGCAGCGCTTTCTCTGCCATACTCATCCAGGAAGTAACCACGGGAAGTACACTGAACTAGGCAAGAAGCCAGATGAAACCTAGTTAAGTCATCCAGAGGATAAGATGGGGTCCTTTCCTATAAGGACGATAGAGTTGATTGTTGATTGACGAGGGGCACGAGGAGCTATGAGATCCAGTATTCGGGAAATATGGCCTTTTGGATGTCGTCGAAGTTGATGTCCAGGACGTGTGGAGGCCTGCGATGCCTGAGGAAACTTCTAAACGTGAGTGGATGCTCCAGAATATCTGCAACCAGAGGATTGGGATGGTCCTTAATCTTCGGAAGCAAATTCTTCAGCGACTCCTGGATATAGCTACCAGTTGGAGGTATATGGAAATCTTCAGCAATAGAAATATTTGTTGCGACTCTCCTGTCAAGTTGGGCGATAGTCCTCAGGGTAACGTTTTGGAAAGTTTAGAGATCCTTCCATCTGGATTTGTATATTGTAGCCCAGGCAGGCATACCGTAAAGAAGAATGACTCGTATAACCATAACTCGCAAAAGTTTGCTATCCATTCCAAGGGTGCTGTTTCGCCCCAGAAGAGCAACTAGACTGAATTTTGCCTTCTTAGATTTTTTATCTCATAGGAGACGTGGTAACCCCAATTTAGCCTGGCATCTATTACCACACCGAGGTATTTATAATTTTTTACCCACTCGAGCTCTTTACCAGAAAGGAAGAGAGGACTCGGGGGTCTTCGAAGTTTCTTCGTAATGAACATCGTCTTGCACTTGTCAAAGTTTAGGTCGAGTCTCCACTTTGCAAACCATTTCTCACACAGATGTGAGGCCTTTTGTAACCGTGATATGACGTGAGCGGGATTGCGGTCAGTAGTCATGATGGCCGCGTCGTCAGCAAACAGATATAGCTTGCAATTAGTAAAAGGTGGGAAGTCATGGATGAAAAAGTTGAACAGTTCAGGGCCCAGGACAGAACCCTGGGGAACACCAGCATTGACGTTACAAGGATTAGACATGGAGCAGCCAACCTTGACACGAAATGTCCTGTTTGACAGAAAGGAACTAATCAAGGTAATCAGTTCGTCCGAAAAACCACAAGTAATAATCTTGTATATGAGGCCGTTGTGCTAAACCTGAGAGTCATGTTAACTTTGTAATATTTTTATCTAGCGTATTTGGCGCAAATGAGGCTGTAGTTGAATCAACTAACTTTGTAGCCATTCGACTGCAGGACTATGAATCGGAGTGCTTTAAATTGAATCACACTGTATATTCATTAATAAACTTCAGATTAGCTGGGAATGAATCAACGTTGCCCTCCAGGAAACATCTGCCTCTTAATGAAATTAAGAATCGCCGGGCCCGGATCTTTTTAGCGTAATCAGAAAACGTCTTGCAAATAATTTTCAGTTTTAAAATTATTAAAATTACTTATAGTTCAACAATTTTAAGACATTCTAAATTCTGAATTCGGAGAATCCATAAAAAAATTATGTACATGTACTACGTTTGTAGCTTTAAGAAAATCTCGTGAATTTATTTAAACGTTTTTCTTATAAACAGTATGAAAATTTGAAAACAGGAAAATAGCACAATTGTAAACAATTGTAATTGTAAATTATGAATTGTAAAATTGTAAATAAATAAATAAAATTGTAATTGTAAAAATTGCAAAAAAAATATGTTAATTAAAAATTGCTTTTAAGCACAAAATTAAAGAATGATATTATTATTATTATTATTATTATTATTATTATTATTATTA
>JAHWFO010099380.1:537172-631132 GCA_023313115.1 Rhysida immarginata
GCAGGGTGTCTAGCAAAACGATTTCGTAAAATTCCCTGACTTTTCCCGGTTCATCACGTAGTTTTCCCTGATCATCAGCAGCAAAAAAAAAATCTATTTTTAACCGACATCAAAAAAGGTTATCCATTCGACTCATATGTATGTAATATTCTTGGAATTGCACAATATTCGTATATGTTAGTCTGTGCAGGCTTCTAAACAGGTGTGCCAAATTTCATAAGTGTGTGTATGTATGTTTGTCCACGTATTTCTCAGAAACTAGAAATCGAATTGCAATGATTCTTTTTTTATTGGATTAAGTATCTTTCAACGTAGGGAATACTCCAAGTTTCATCAAAATCAGTTCAGTAGTTTTCAACATATGGACGGTTGTGTGTACAAATCTCCGGAAAAACACGCCGTCGGTTCTTGTTATTCTTTAAATGAATTCTGCTTGTGATAGAATATTATTGACATTTTTCAAATATTCGTTCCTCGTATTTCGCATTTTTTTGCTGATTTTACTATGGTGCGGGACTTTTCGGACACCCTGTACAACAAATTAACAAAAATTGCTAAAGTTATCAATTAATGTATTTGAAATGATAATTTTATGTAATTATTATTTTATACCCTTATATAATTTGTTCTTAAGAGGTGTGATCATATTAACAGCAAATTTCATTAAGTCCAAGCCATTATTTAATAACCTCTAGTAGTACTGCAAGTTTGCAAGCAAAAACTATTTAAAAAAATTAAATTAATTTCCTCTTTTACATATAAAGTTATAGTATCTTAATTTCTTCTTTTACAGATTGTTATGCATTTCGCTTAATATATTTAATCGCTGTACTTTGATGAAACTTTTACTTGTGACTTATTTACCCTTTGAAATGTAGGTAGCATACTAATATAATGGATCAACGTTTTCTGAGAAATAGGCGATGGACTTCTTAATATAACGCACGGCTGTAAATACTGTAAATTCTCCAAATAATTTTAACCCCAATTAGGAAGCACGAAATTCTCTTGAATAATCCAAACTTAACTTTTATAGATCTACAAATTTCGAGTAAACTTCATTAATTACATTTTGGAACCTTTCTTTTTATAGATTAATTTTAATCAGTTGTGATATTAAATATTAATCTTCAATTAAGTTTGTCCTTAGGGGCTGATTATTCCTATTGCATTAATTATATTAACTAACCGCATCGCATTTTTAAATAAGATTCTCATTTTTTTATTCAATTTCATTTGAATGTTATTCTAGTAATGCTCAACATCATATTTTTTTCTTTGTGGACAAGAGAATATGCTTTTCATCGTATCCAGAGTTTTCTTCTGTTTTCATTTTCTTCTGCCTTTATTTCATGGTGTCACAGTTAGTAATGCTTAATTTTGATATCATTTTATGTTTTATCCTTGTTTTCATAAAGAATAACCTGGTTAAATATACCAATATCATGAGCAATTTATTTAAAATATTATCATTTGTAGAAGTATATTTTATAGAAAGAATAACTTAGTTCAAATGAGTCCTAGATTCACACACTCCTTTAAGGTTAGGTGTTTAAGATTTCTAGAATTTTTTTTCAAAGAAAAGAAAAAGTAAGAAAGTGGAAAAGAGCATTAAGTTGCATTAGACAAACGAGATTATTCTTCAAATTCTTTTGAACGTATAAAAAAAAACAACAGAAAGTAACATTTTAAGGGTTAAATTATTTAGATATTCAAACTCGTTCTTCAGATTTAAGCAAGTTTCTGCAACCATAACTCACTTTAGAATTGCACTTGACTTGGAGAAGTTCCAAATACTTTTTAAATTATACTTTTGACGTTTTTCAAGGTGCCCTGAATCATCATTTCCGCGTTCACCTTTCCTTTGAGGATTATCTAATGACTACTTACTTCCCCAGTGCCATTCTGTACAGATGTCGTTCTGCAATAAAAAATACCTTCGAAGAACATTACAAAATGTAAAAAGTGATATAAATAATTTTATCAAAAAATAAAGTAATAGGCCTCTTGTCTTTTAAGTCAGGTCCCGAAAATATGAAGTTTATCTTGCCGTGATGTATGTTTAAAAAAATATATAATTTTCTTACTAAAGCGATGCGAGAATACTACGAGGTGCGGTCAAGTTCTAAGGTCTCAAAATTTTTTTCTGACAAAATACTTAACCCAGAAAGTTGTAACTACTGTTACTTCTCGACGTAATCACCGTGAAGTCGAACACATTTTACACAACGGCGGCGCCATGATCCCATGGCAGCTGAGAACTCTACTTTAAAGGGTATGTTTTGCCCACTGCTGAATCGCTGAAGCAACGGCAGCTCGGTTGGGAAACGAGCGATCACAGAGAGTGTCCTTCATGATTGGAAAAAGCCAGAAATCGCTAGGCGCGAGGTCTGGTGGGTATGGAGCATGGGAAACCACCTCAAAGTTGTAATTTTGAAGAAACTGTTGAGTTAGGAGTGCCCGACGAGCAAGGGCGTTGTCTTGATGAAAAAGCACTCGTCCAGTCTTGTTTGGTCGTTTCTCATGCAATGCTGGAAGGAATTTTGTTCTCAAAACATTTTCATATGAATTACATGTAACAGTAGTACTCTTTGGAACATAATTGCCTGAGGATTACGCCTTCGCTGTCCCAAAACATGGCCACCATAACTTTCTCGGCAGAGGCTGTGACTCGAAATTTTGTCGGTGACGGTGTGTTTCCATTGTGAAGATTGGCGTTTCGTTTCGGGGTTAAAAATGAAAAGAAAGCGCCATTCACTGCTGTATCACGTATCAACATCTGCTGGGAAATTGCCACCCGCGCAGACTTGATCACGTCATTTTCCCTGACCATAAGCAGCAACATAAATCTTGACACTATATTATTGACATTTTTCGTTCCTATTTCGCATGGCTTCTGTCCGGCTGGTTCGTGGTTGAGGCTGCTTAGGTTCATTCTCACATGATTCTCGACCTTCTTTAAACTTTTGCACCCATGAACGCACATTTTTAACACTCATAACGCCTTCATCGCATATCTCATTCAATTGGTGACGAACTTCGTTGGTTGTTTCACCCCGTAAGTGCAGAAAACAAATTATTACACGCTGGTCTTGTAATTTGAAATATCGTTCGCGGCAACGCGCACGGTATTCAAGCCGTTCACGGTAAAGTGCTGCCATCTATGTTAGTGAAGACGAAATATTTCTACTTACTCTCACTGCAAGAGAAAAAACATTCGGAGACCTTATAACGTGAACGCACCTCGTATATTTAGGCTGGTTAAGTTTTTAATATACGTCTACCTCTAGAGTATACATTCGTTTAATTATACACTACAGCATTATGAACTTAATATGAAATCTAAGGAGACAGAATTTATTACGTAATTTTCGAAAAGTTAGATGCTGCAGTGAGGGGGGTTTGGGGCAAGAAATAATTTCGTATTATACTGTGCGAGTATATATCCATTAATATTTATGGCCATATTGACTCTCTCTCTCGTAATTATTTGACCTTTTTAAATGATTAAAGATTTGATTATAAATTATAGATTTCACATAATCCAATAAGTTATTATATTAAATAAGTCTAAATTGGTTTAATTGAAATTATTTATTTTTTTCTTTATAGTTAACTTTGATCATTTTCAAATTTTGAGGGCGATCGGTAAAGGCAGCTTTGGAAAGGTAAGACCAAATGTTTCCTCCAGATTTTAAGATTTACCATCTATAAATATAAACTATTTCCTGAATGACTGACTGATTCATCTTCACCGAGCCGATATCGCTGAAGATATTGATATGAGATCTGGTCCGTAGTTTTATTTTACAATGTAGAGAAAGGGTTTCTGAAAAATCAATCTCCCAAGAGGGTGGAAATGGTTGCATGGAAAATTGTATTTCTTACCTATACCAAATTGAAACTTGGTATAAATATTCTTCAAAACAAATAATAAGACACACATTTTAGAATTCTTGAAACCTCTGAAAAGGGGTGCGACATGGTGTTGACGTTTGCAAGGGAAATTCTGAATCTCTGTGTTTGTCGACTTGAAACTTGATATATAGACTCTTCAAGACATATACGATTTTACCATTTAAAATCGATCAAAGTTTATATCCGAAATCCATGCAAACAAAGTCGCGGACAAAAACTAGTTTTCCATATAGGATAGATGAATGAAGAATTGGTTTAAACGAAAGTTACTCACTGATCCCTAAGTAATTTCAATTTGATAGACAGGATTTAGAATTGAACAAATGTACTGGTTTGTTAATGCAGCCTACATAAAAAAAATATACTTGGCTACTTTTATAACATTTAAAACAGTTTTACATTGCTGATTTCGTAGTACAGTCGACCGAAACTTTTAGATGCCCTGAGTCGGGGCAGTTTACCATAGCCTAAAGAATAATAACTCTGTAAAGTCTCGGTCTCATTTGCTGCCTTATTTGTACGACAATAGAACAGTGCCTGCTTCTCACCCTTCCGTTATCCGTTACGATCTGCAAAAAAATGGTTTAAATTGTGTGAATTTCCAACCCTCAGCACAAATGTACACAAAATTTAATCAATCAATATATAACCATTTAACAAATAATGAAGAAAATGACTGTAACAATGTTGTAAGTTTGATAGCAGAAACAGGGAAGAGGTAGAAAACCTCTTATTCTACCGCTTCCCTGGCAGAAACATTATAATTTTCAAAATAGTATTTAACATTTTGTATCATGATTTGTTTCCAAATAAATATCTTTAATAGTGGAAGTTGTTTTTTTTCTTTGACTTCTCTTTGCACGAATCTGGCGAAATTTTCAGGGATAAATAGGAAAGATCTGGGGAAATTTTTGTCACTATTTAGGGATGGCGCTCGCGTTAGACTTGGCAACACTGATCTGTCCACTAGCGCTGTGCACAGTATCCACCTATCGGTACGAGGTGACGTGCTTCTCCGGGCCCTAGAACCTGGTCTTCTGGCATGTGTGCCTTCATCTCGCCATTGCCTCAAACATCGGCCTACTGTCCGTGCGTCCTGCGACACATGGACAGCAATCCGTCTGGTTGACCATCCAGCCTCAAAGTGGCCAATAATCCGACCTCGGTCAAAGTCTGTTAATTGCATGAACGGTTGTCGTTGTCTCGTCGTCGCGGCATTGAGACCGTTGTGCGAATTAAAGTACTATACGTTCACGAGGCAGTTGCTTCCTCCCTACTGCATGGAACGTCTCTCACAGGTCTCAGCTTATGAGCCTATACAGACACCCTGTATCAACCCAAATGGTCATGTCCCGTGAGCATGCATCTAATCGTTTACTAGTCGGAGGTAAACGAACCCCCCAACTAAATATGGATAAGGTCAGATAATTTTGCTGGTGGGACAATTTCATTGCAAAGCAGTGTATTAAAAAAAATACTACAAAAAATTACATGTTAATCATAAAAATAGAAAATCACTAGAAATTTCAGTGCACTAGGATTTCAAACGAACTTCGATCAGACGAATATCAAACGAAACTAGCATATAATACACTGTAATTCAATATTATACACTAGTTCGTTAGGTCGAAGTTCGTTTGAACCCATCCCACCCCCTATGCCTGGGAGAGAAAAGTCAATGGAAAATTGAGAAAAAAGCAAATTATACAGTGTAATTGTAAATAAATAAGTAAAAATATACAATAAACAAAAATGGGGATCAAATTAATTAATATAAATAGGCCTATAATGCATCAAAATATAGGGTGACCAGATTTTTAAAAGGCAAAACCGGGACACTGTGTTGACCGGAACCGGATATGGTCGTGTACCGGAAGTCGAAAATTACCTGAAGTGACGTGTTTTGATTATCAAAATTCAACTTGAAAGCAAATAAAATACACAAACGAAAAAATTTTCATGAAACTTTTATTAAAACAAAATCAGTGCAATTGGAAGTGCAATCCATTGATCTAAGACTATTGTCGTGAGCAATATTATGATAAGCGAACGCACCTTCAACAGCAGCTAATTGTTGTTCTTTTATGTCCATCTGCTCCTTCCAGAAAAGACGTGCCAGTAATATTATTAATAATTATTACTAATAAAGAGCACATAAACTGCTAATATAGTAATAAAATAAGATGAAGACTTCTAAAACCATAAAATCACCGGCTCGGTGGCCGAGAGGGTTGAGGCTGGAGTTTTAAATTCAGTTTCTTGAATCTTCGAAAATCGCTTGTGTCGAAGCGTTTCTTAAAGCAACATGAAAATAACATCCTTAGAGCCAAGATAATGCTTATTTCACCAGCATTCTAACAAAACGATTTCGTAAAATTCCCTGACTTTCCCCGGCTGATCACGTTATTTTCCCTGACTATAAGCAGCAAATCAAATCTATCTTGATAGAATATTATTGATATTTTTCAAATTTCACGTTCCTATTTCGCATTTTTGCTGATTTTATAAAATCCTCTGATTCTTGTAAAATCCCCTGACTTTTCCCGGTCGCTAGTCACCCTGCTTCACGTACCTTCATCTGTTCTTGATTGTACTGTACATTGAAACATTCCGTATCCAGAAGTGGTTACAAAGGCACTCTATTCTACACATCGATGTATATAAAAATATATACTGTACACCGATGATTCCACATGAAAATTCAGCGCCAGCAAAAGAATATAGAAAAAAATAAATTTGACATTATAAACAAAAATCCCCCGTGTTTCTGAGCATTTCCGTGCAAACCGCATCGTTTTATTGTAAATAGATTAACAATTTACGATCACGGACTTTTGGATCACCTGGTATATTTCAATCCGAGGTTTAAGGAAAAAATAGATATATAAGATACTATACGGGGAAGATATTTGCCCGTTCGAATATATTCGTTATTGCTGTAAATAGTGAACAAGATTTAATCGAATGTTAATTAGGGAAAGAACTAAATTATTCAGACGAATTTCAGTAAAATCAATTTAATACAGTAAATATACAAGGTAGGCACGCTATTATACACACAATTACTATAGAATAGATAGGAATACTATAACAGTTCCTGAGAAACTACAAGCGATCTCATCACGGTCTATAGCATAACTTTCTTCGGGCAGATCTTTTGACGTCAGCAGTGCCTTCCAGCCAAGAGCCCAACCCCCGAAAAACCCAAATAGCGGTGTTTTCGGAAAAAGTTTACGAAATGCTATCACCTGAGCATTCATACTAACGGTACATGCCAGGCCAGCAAACATAAATGCAAAACTCTTACTTTCAGGAACACCACATCTTTTCAACTGCATCAAACTACTGTGGATACTATCCTCGTCTCTTGCAGTAGCGCCCAACATAATGGAAGCTGCTTCAACCTTCTCCCCACAAAAAGCAATCCCAATCGCACTTGGCTTACAATAATCTGCATTTATATACTTCGGAGCAAGCAATACATCCCCGAATCCACCACCACACGCAAGTTTAAAATTTTGACTCTCTAAGTATGATTGCACTATCAATCTGGCCACGTTTGCTTCTTCTGCCATGCCACTGAATAGATCAGCAAGCACGATCATGCACATGATCTCTGTATGGGGTGGAATGTTGGTGAGTTCTGAAAGCTCTACTTCGCTCAATGAGTCTCGTTGCCAAGAATGTGGAAAAGCATTAATGATGAAAGGATAAACTTCGACTCCTGGTATCTCAGGCATAAGAAGACAAGTAAAGGCAGACCTGCCCTCGAGTTCCAAACAATATTTGTCAGACGAAACGTTCGTCCCTATAATGCTTAAACTGATTACACCAAGTAATGGACAATCACGAGGTAGCTCATTTATCAAATAATTCACCACTGGAAGAAAAAGACATAATCTTATTAGATGTACAGAAAGGTAATAGAAGATAATCTGGACTGTGATGATTAAGGTAAACGAAAATCCTAAAAAAAGTAACTTACTAGGGTCATTATAAACGATAGAGGGGTCGATGAATCCGTGCTGATCCTGGACACATGACTTCGTAGCAAACAGAATCGCCATCTTCGGTCGACTGAAAGCCTGGCGCAGAACTCTGGAGACGTGATCGACGATTTCTTCACTTTTAGTTTGGCAAAACATCCAGAAAACTTGGTGCCGGCTCTTCTTAGCCCATTGGCTTACTCTGTTCCACATTTTGCATACTTTTGCGCAGTTACACAGATCCCTTATCGGTAAATGGCGAAAGATCTCCTTTACTATCAAAGGTACTTGACCGATCCGGTGAATCAGATGATCTTCACGGGAAGTATCCACACGTGCATGCACATCTTGTCTTTCTATTGCACTATCAGACACAGTGTCGGATTTACTCTCTGCAAAGTTAAATGAATCGTAAATATAGTTGTAATAGTATTTAGAAGTAAATAAAATACTTTGTCTATGTCATTCTTGTTAAACGGACGGAAAGGATTTTGCCGACCTGTCGTTCTTCCTTTTTTCCTTCTGGACTGATCTTCGTCCGCTAGCCGAATCAACTTCTTCTTTAAATTCTGACTACCGGACAATTTTCTCTTTGGAGCCATTTTATCTGAAAGAATTTATTCAAGTGTATTATAAAAGTTTTTTGTTTCCAAAAGTGAAAATTTTCCTGCAATACTCCTTGTAAGGCAATTTTACTACAAGCAAGGCAGGACCGAAGAAACTACACTTACCGATATGTCTAGAGGGTGAAAGAAGATGGTGTGGATCTTGTATGCAACGCAAACATATGTCATCATTAGGCACTCGAACAACGGAGTGTATTTATGATCTAGTGGAAAGGAAGCCGTGCCTTCACAAAACTCAACAAATACCACTGGATATTCCTGTAGTAGGCAAGACGCCTGATGAACCCAAAAGTATTACGAGAAAAAGGATTTGGCCATTATCAGCCAGTGGCATCAAAAAATAATAAAAGAGCAAAAACAGAGTTAAAGACGGATTTCAATATTCCAGTAACCTGCAAATTTGAATTTAGATTGTTTCTCGCCTTCCGACAATTCGCATGCCAATTCATGTTCAATAAATTCTTCTTAACTGCCGCCACTAATTCATTGCTATAACTCGACATTTTCAACATCACATGCATTAGGAGGTCATGGACAAATTTACCCATATGCGCCATTCTTCAGTTTAAATTTGTACTACCTAACTGCTTTCTGTTTGGAGCATTTTATCTGAAAGAAGTTAGTCAGGGACATTGTTGCAACTTGGTGTTTAAAAAAAAGTTCCACTATAGCTTGTCCAAAGCAAGTTGGACTAGTCGTATCCAATATCAATTGTCAGATTTTGATAATTTTATTTTCCAACAATTTCTAACAATTAAAAACGGAAATATATCGGGACACGCCCAGCTTTCGTTGGACAGGCTATCACAAAGAACGGTTCTGCTCAAAATAACCGATTATTTTCAAACCATTCTCTTATCTAAATTAAAAGGGAAAGTTATTACACAATAAATACAGAAGTTTCATAGCTTATGTAAAACAAAATTGCAGTAGCAGTTAGAATTTCTAACTTAGAAATGATGATAAAAAAAACAACACTTACCAATGGGAATCACAATGCTGTAGCTATTACAATCGAAGACTGAAGTTTATACTTAAAGGTGGGCTTTTATAAGGGCCACTAGTTAGTCGATGAACTTGTCCCTTTGTAGCCAACTAAAATATTTTTTTCATTGGCTCACAGACGAAGGCTTAGTAATTGGTTCTTATAAAGGAAGAAGAAAGACTATATGCCAACAAGAATCGTGAGAAGAAATGAATTCTATTTGAACTAGCGATGAGCGATTATTCAAGATGCCATAACCAAAACGGTGTCCTTTTGTATGGCTACGTGCAAAAGCAATCTGATATTATTGCAGTAGGCCCTGTGGATGATACATATTATTGTGATCATTCTCCTTCAAGCGATATACTTGATATTGTGTTGTTGAAGGGCTTCTACAAATCATTCAGTATCTATACTGTCAATGATCTATCCTCAGACCATAAACCAGTTGCACTAAATTTTGATAACGTAAACATTGACCTCAAAGAAGAACTGAGGCTCAAACAAGACTGGAAGTTTTTTAGAGAAATTCTCAAAAACGATGACGACCCACTAAATAACGTACATAGTACGAGCGACATAGATACCAATGTGAAAAGGCTTACTGAACGTATAAATGCAGCTATTGACTCTAGTGCTTCGCCCTTAGAGTCGAAGCGAGCTGATCACCTTGATCTCACCCCAGAAATCAAACAATTAATTGAGCAAAGGAATAAGGTTAGAAGGCAGTGGTACCGAACTCGTGATTCATGGCTTAAGACCAAGTATAATAGGCTCACAAGAAGAGTTCACGAGGAGGTAAAAGCACTTCGTAATGACAGATGGAATGATAAAGTTAAGAGTCTGTCGACCCACGATAACTCTATGTGGTGCATGGTTCGAGCCTTGCAAAACAAGAAAGCCATAAATATCCCACCTCTGTTAGCCCAAAATGGCAAATTCATCACGAATGATGATGAAAAAGCGCAGCTTATTGCAAGTTCACTTTCAGAACAGTTTGTCACGCCTACTGATGGTCGGCAAATAGGACTTGATATGTCTGAGAAAGTAAAATCCTGCATAACTGGCTTCTATAATATTCACGGCAATGAATTCCCAAAACATGGCATTAATATAAATGAAGTCCAAAGCATCATTAAAAATTTAAAAACGAGAAAAGCTCCAGGTAAAGACTCTATTAAGAACACTGCTTTGAAAAATTTACCTCCAAATACAATTCAAGATATTGCAAAAGTGATTAACGACTGCTGGAAGAACACTTACTTCCCGGATGCTTGGAAGCAATCAGTTGTCTTAAGCATTCCTAAGCCAGGACAAAATCCTGCAAATCCTGTTAGCTACAGGCCCATCAGCTTGTTACCATCAATTTCCAAAATCCTGGAAAAAACAATTCTCAAGAGATTCATTGAGCACTGTGATGCCAACGATCTCATCCGCGATGAACAATTTGGCTTTCGCTCAAACCATTCCTGCCAACTCCAAACATGGAGGCTCGCAGCGGATATCAATGAGCCCCTTAATCTCTCTATGTACTGTGGGGTCGTTTTTCTCGATGTACACAAAGCCTTCGACCAAGTCTGGCACGATGGTCTTATTTTTAAAATGATTATGGATGGATTTCCTCAAGACATAATTACTCTGATACACTCGTTTCTCTCCAACCGGTTCTTTCAGGCCAGAGTTGGAGATAGTCTATCTCCTATGTATGAAGTAAAAGCTGGTGTCCCACAGGGTTCAGTCCTGGGGCCAGTATTATTCAATTATTTTATGCGAGACTTCCCAAGTCCTTCTAAATGTAAGCTCTTTTTTTACGCAGATGACGCTGCTATACTGACCTGTGCTCGTCAACCAGCCGTAGTAGTCTCGCGGCTGCAGAAGGCTCTAAAGGAGTGTGAAAGCTGGTTTAGCAAGTGGAGGCTAAAATTGAATGTAGACAAATGCAAGGCGATGTTTGTCTCCAAGAAGAGAAAGAGATCATTAGATTCTCTAACACTATATGGCAAAAAACTGGACTGGGTTGAAACTTATAAATATCTTGGTGTTGTTATTGACTCTAAACTTACCTGGACTCCCCACGCAACTTATGCGTTGAATAAGGCCAGGAGAGCCAAGTTTAGCTTGATTGCTCTGCTGGGCCGGAATAGTGCTCTAAACATTGATAATAAACTCCTACTCTATAAGGTCATTGTTCGGACTATCTTGACCTATGGTATGCCCGTCTGGGCCACAATATGTAAAACTAGATGGAAAGAACTGCAAACGTTCCAAAACGTTACCCTTAGGACTATTGCGCAAAAAGATCGGAGAATTGTTCGCAATTCCTCCATTTATAATGACTTCAACATGACTCATATTGGCAAATACGTTCAAGGGCTCATGGAATCCATGCTGCCCAATATAGAAAATCATAGCAACGAGCTAGTCTCGGGCATTTTAAAGCATCCTATGCATAGAAAGAGATATCGTGATCCAAGGCATATACTTGATATTAATTTTGAAGACATTGATAATGTCTTATTTCCAGATTACTGGACTTCATAGGTCGTGTTTTATCTAATACTAGTGGTCTGCTTCTAGTCTAGACAGTCGTCAATCAAATTTTCCTCCACCAAGAGGAGGCAATTTTCTTTCATACTTTGGATGACCCTTGTGGGTACATCAGGCTTCTTTTCTAGCTCAGTGTATTTCCCTTGGAATATGATTATGAAGGGTGAGATTATGGAAGCTATGCTTCAAGTTCCACTTGAATACCGATACACTACACTGTTCGATTGTCGATTATATCAGTATAATCGATTATTCGTAATCGCGATTTATGAGGATATCCAATTAATTAATCGATTAATTGTAGCATTCTAAACGAATGATCGCCATCATTTTATAAATAGAGTGCCTTGGTTATAAAGCATAATCTGCACCTGGCGAGTAAATTTCAAAACTAAACTATAAACAGAAACATTAAAACATGAACAGATTAACATTCAAATCATATATTTTTTAAACTTAGAGACAACAATTTCTGAATCATGCCGGCTAGGGTTTTTCTGAAGTATTCGATATATCGATATGTTCTAACTCGATATTATCAAAATCATCAAGATCTAATATTAACAACTTTTTTTTATATTATGATTTTTCTAATTTGTTATTTTTAATTATTATTTTAATTTTTATTTAATTCTGTTATTTAATGTTTAAAATTTTTAAACTTATTTAATTACTTTTTGTATTTATTTGTAACTTTATGTTTTATATCCCCTGTGCAAAAGTTCAGAGTATACATCAGAAACAGTAATTTATTTCAGAAGTACTATGTAGTTTAGAAGGAAATGAAACTTACTATTTACATCTACATCATATCTACTGTTAACTAGTAAGTTGCTATAAAAAAACTACATTTGATTTCCGGTAAATAAATTATTCAAATAGATGTAGCTGATCAAAAGTTTTAGACCAGTAAAAAACTTGGTCAAAAGAGTTAGACCAGTTCATTCAAAACTTGGTAGGGCCGCTTTGATGACTGCCTTAATTCTAGCAGGCATTTGTTCAACAAGTCGTTGACAATCCTCTGGAGTGATTTCTCCTCAAAAAGTCCGACCGGTCGCCAACAGGTTACGCGGTACGATCGGCGGTTTACGATACTTCGTATGCCAGTTCATATTCAATGAGTTCTTCAGTATTCCATTCACAAGTTTATTGTCGTGAGTCTTCATCTTCTGTATCATAATCAAAAGGAGATCCTGTATAAACTTTCCGATATGGGCCATGTTTAAATCCATGTGGATGGATTGGTTTTTCACCGTCCTTCTGTCCAGCTGGGCAATGGTCCTCAGGGTAACATTCTGGAATAACTGTAGTTCACTCCATCTGGTTTTACAGATAGTCGCCCACGCAGGCATGCCATAGAGGAGTATGTTCCGGATAATCGATTTGTACAGAAGTAGCTTGTTGTCAATGCTGAGGGCGCTGTTGCGACCCATGAGAGCTATGATACTGTACTTAGCCCTATTCGCTTTGTTCAGAGCATAGGACATAGGCCGGTTCCATGAGAGTCTTGAGTCAATGATAACTCCCAGATACTTGTAGTTGTCCACCCAGTCCAGTTTCTTATTGAAGAGAACAAGAGAAATTGGGGGACGCTTGAGCTTCCTATTGAGGTACAAAGCCTTGCACTTTCCGACGTTAAGGTTCAACTTCCAGCAGTTAAACCAGTCTTCGAACTGCTTCAAGGCGCACTGCAGCCGAGTGAAAGCGTGAGCCGGCTTGTGTGCCCATGTCATAATGGCAGTATCATCCGCATAAAAATACAGATTGCAATTATCGGGTTTCGGTAAATCATGTACAAAGTAATTAAATAGCACAGGCCCGAGGACAGAACCCTGAGGGACACCGGCCTTTACAAGACGGGGCGTGGAAAGATTTTCTCCAACTGTGGCTTGATAGGATCTGCCGTCAAGAAAGGATTTCACCAACAAAACAAATCGGCAGGGAACCCGTCTCTGATCATTTTGTAGACAAGGCCCTCATGCCACACCTGGTCAAAAGCTTTACTGACATCGAAAAATACCACCCCACAGTACCTGGAGAGGTTCAGGGGAGTGCTCAGGTCTTCAACGAGCCTCTATATCTGAATCGGACAAGAGTGGGCAGCATGAGAGCCATACTGCTCTTCCCGAAAAAGGTCATTTGCTAGACAGTGGTCTTGGAATCTGACGAGAATCGTTTTCTCCAACACTTTGGACACCGTGGGTAGCAGGCTAATAGGTCGGTAACTCGCCGGAATCACAGGATTTTGCCCCTGCTTGGGGATACTCAACACAATAGATTGCTTCCAAGCCACAGGGAAGTAAGAAAATTTCCAGCAGACGTTAATGACATTAGTGAGATAGTCAATAAAGTTCTTCGGGAGATTTAGAAGGGCGTTATTACTCACCTTATCTCTTCCTGGAGCCCTCTTCTTTTTCAGTTTACTTATGATGGTGGCGACCTCTCCAGCCTCGATGCTGTTCTTCGTTAAATGCTGTGGGACTTCAACAAAGTTGACAATACCTTCTTCCACACGCTGAGACATGATTTGGCTCTCGGGCTTATCGTTGGTAGGAGTAACAAACTGCATTTCCAGTGAATCTGCAATGACTTGGGCCTTGTCCTGATCTGTTTGCACATAGTCACCTTGTGGTGGACGGAGTGGAGGAAGCGTAACATTCGTCTTCTTCTGTAAAGCTCTGACCATACTTCAAATGGAATTGTCGCGAGCCGACAAGCTTTTGAGTTTTTCATTCCATCTAGCGTCGCGAAGCTCTTTTTTCTCCTCTTGAACTCTTCGCACTAACCTGTTGTACTTGGTTTTGAGCCAAGGTTCATGATAGCGTTGCCATAGTCTACGGGTCCTGTTTCTTTCAACAATTAGGCGTTGCATTCGATGAGAAGGTTTATTCTCTATGGATACTTACTAGCTTCTATGGCACTGTTAATACATCTGGTGATGTCTTCAACACGTTGATTGATGTCCTCTGTACAGTAAGCAACGTCGGGATGGTAGCCATAGTCCTTAAGAATATCTTTGTACAGCTTCCAGTCTTGATGTACGAGTTCCTCTCGGAAATTTATGTCAACATTGTCAAAGTTCAACGCCACAGGCTTGTGGTCAGAAGAAAGGTCATCAATCGTGAAGATATTGTACGGTTTGAAGAAACTCTTCAAGAGCGAGATGTCCAAAACGTCACTACTAGGGGAGTGGTCGCAGTAGTAGGTGTCCTCCACAGGTCCAGCAGCGATGATATCGTCTCTACTTTGTATGTACCTATAGAGAATCATGCCGTTGCAATTCTGCGTTCTGGAGTTCCAGCTTGGATGTTTGGCATTTAGGTCACCAGCCAGAACGACTGGAGTGTCACCACTGAAGAGTTCATCAAGCTCACAAATGTCAAGATAATGTTTAGGTGAATTGTAGAGCGTCACGAACTTCACTTCACCACAGGAGACGTCATTGATAATGATGGAGGCCGATTCCATACCTGCATAAGACTTGGATACTAATTCTTGGTGTTGAATTCCCTTCTTAATGATGATCGCAGCGCCCCCAGACGCACATCTTGCAGCATTTGAAGCCATTCGATCCTTACGGTACACACAATAGCCAGGTAGCTTGAAGTCTTGGCTTGGTTTGAGGTGAGTTTCACAGAGGAAAGCAACGTCGTTTTCTTGCTTTATCAGAAAGTTGTGAAACTCGATACCCTTTCGGGGAATGCCCCTAGCATTCCATATCACGCACCGAAGTTCACCTTTGTTGATTACAGTATAACATTGTGCAGCCATACTAAAATTAGTTGGTCGTAAGGAGCATACTCAACTGTGGGTAACTTTTGCCTAGATTAGGAAACAGATTAAAGATACGTCCTAATTGTTTATACATACCTGGTAGGTCGTTGATGTTGAGGCCTTTATCTTCCGGCGTAGACACAGCGGCAGCATATGCTTTGCCTGGTGTCACTTTAGAACTAGACATCCTTTGAACCTCGGGGTATTTTGGACATTTCGTGTAGCTTGATGGGTGCTGTCCACCACATCTGATGCACTTTGGGGGGTCTTGTCCTTTGATCTTGGGGCAATCTCTTGACTGGTGCCCCTCAGCACATTTATTACAACGAGGATCTTCCGTGCAGCCCATGGATACGTGTCCGAAGCGCAGGCAGTTGTAACACTGTAGTGGCTTCTTGTTCCCTCGAAAGGCCTCCACTGAAACTGCCAGCGGCCCAATACGTGTTATGTTTTTCAATGACTGGTTGTGTTCGGTGTCCGGGAGTAGAAGCAAAACCATCGGCATATTAATGGATCCTTTGGCTTTCCTCAATCGAATAACTTTATCCGGGAAGTAGTTGGCTCTTTTTAGGTCTTCTTGGAAGTCATCGAGGTCATACGTCACATCCGCATTACGAATTACGTATTTCAAGACCTTCTCCGACTTCAGTTGATGATGCTGAATTTTTAAAATATTATCAGACCTAATTCCAGAGACTAACCTGTTGTGTGTTTCTTCATCTTCACATTTAACTTTGACGGTTTCAGCTCTGCCCGTATGAACTCACACATAAGCTCTTATTTACACATGACAGCAACCTTATCTAACCCTAACAACGAATGGCTTCTTTAGAAAACAAATGCTTTCTTTTTTATCCTCGAATAACTTAAAATCCTATTGGTCCTGGGCATTTCAGTTGCCTGACTTGTTATAGCTATAGTCCAATTCTTGGCCTTTGAAAGAGGCGGCAAGAGCTTATCGTAATTAAGCTGATAGAATGAGTAATTTAACGAATTATACAAACATCTGTGGGATTTCATTCCATCTCAACTATGCGGGGTTAAAGTCCAATGGCTTTCTTTAGAATTTAATAAATTAGCCACACATGCTATAGAGAAGAATCTTAAGTAATAATATTACAAACTGATATTTCAAAGGCTTTAGACACTGTTTGATTCATTGAGGAACTCCAGACTTTAAACATATCCGATCCCTATCTCGTCTAAATTAGAGCCTATTTGACAATGAAACAAATTCACTTACAGGCAGTAAAATTATAAATCATGAATATTCTAGAGGAGTTCTTCAGGGTTCCGGCTTAGGTCTACTTTTATTTGGTGTATCACCCTCTTCAATGTACCCATCTTGGCTTCGAATATTTGAAATTTCTTTTGAAAGGTAACCACTACAGACGAAAACTCCGCTATCACAACAACTAAAAAGCAAAAATTACGTGGTTATCTCATTATTTGGGTATTTATCAACATCAACATCTTGAACCTGCATACACAATGGTAACTAGACGATAATATGAGGATGTAAGGGTGTCCCACAAGGGACTCCCTGATTTTAAGAATAAATATCTCGGAAATGGAAATCGATAGAAGAATGAAACAAGTGGTATGTTTATTGCGAAAGGTGCACATTTTGAATCGATTGTGATATGATTGCAGTGGCTGCTTGCAAAGTTTTATAGCCTATTTCTGCGACTATAGCGTACAGCGCCATCTGTCAGCAACATATATAACTAATTTTGAAAACTGCCATATCAGATTTTTACGACTTTCGAAATAAACATACCACTTGTTTCATTCTTCTATCGATCTCCGTTTCCGAGATATTTACTCTTAAAATCGGGGAATCCTATGTGGGACACCCTACCTATAGTAGTATTAGGAATTCTGCAGGGCCGATAACGAGAGTTAAAAGCTGCACTACGACAACGCACGGCTGTACATAGAAAATATCGTTACCAAATATCTCTCCAAAAATGATGTGAAGAGTGTTCTCATCTTCCCTATAGTCCAGATTTAGCCCTGTGCGACAGTTCTTCCTAATATGAAGAAATGCATACGGGGAAGGCATTTTTCCAGCATGTGAAACATACGGAGAAGATTCTGAAGGATCTCTAAAAAAAAATGGTTTCCAGCATATCTTTAAAAAGAAACGCCTTCGTGCATCGTATTCAAAGGGGACGATAGAAATAAAAATATTAAAATTTTGAGGATGAATGTTATAAAAAAGACCATTCTTTCTGGATTAAAATAATGCCCGATTAGATAACCAACAAGAAAGTAGATCTTTTTATTAAAATTTATAATAGATTAATTCTCCTTGAAACTTAGAGGATGAATTTTTTATCTATATATTGCCCATTTTGAGGATGAATTTTTTATCTTTTCCCCAAAATTACATGATGTTTAAAAGGATACGATAACGAGCGTTTAATTTTATCAATTTTTAAGGCATATTTCATCAGGCATTCAGCTGTGATTTTCATTGAAAGTAATGAATTTCTGCGAAAAGAAAATGTAACTCATAAAAATTTAAAAAGCCCTGAAATTGTATCATACGATTTAATTAAACCCCCGTCGTCTTTTATTACGATTTAATTGCATAAATTTCAACGACATTATTTCATTATTCACACTGTTCAGTGCTCAGGTGGCGAAACAAAAAGAGAAAATTTTGAAGGGTGGGAGAGAGGAAGATGTATTTTTTCCTCTTAATGAAAAAAAAATTCTTTGTTTTTTTTTTAGGAGGAGAACTGTCATCTAACACCATTTTTTCCTGAAATCTCCATTTATATTTTTTTTTTCCAATATTGTGGGGGGGTTTTTTATTTCCCCCCCCCCCCCCCCCCCTCATTCTCTTTTATCATTGGCATTTTGAAGCCATCTTTTCCGACTGGCTGCCTGTTAATTAATTAAGGAAATAAAAGCGAAGAATCGACGCGACGCAAAACGCAAACACTTCAACAGGAAAAACGAAATGCGATGCTTTTGATAATTTGAAAGCTCGTCGAATTAAAGGATTTCCGATTAATTCCTCTTTTAAAAGGATTACCACTGGAAGAGGGTTATTTTATTGCAATTTAATATGATTATTTTTCATTGGATTTAATGCCGCAGTCAAATTAAAACTTTCTCATAATGTTGCTGAGATTAAAAGCAAACACCTTTGATTGTGAAATTATGGAAATTTGTAATGACTTAAAAGCTCGAGATAAAGTTAGTTATTTCACAAAAAAGTTATATTTTTAAACGACATTAAATGTGTAAGCACTGCCTTTATGTACTTTCAGTAAATATTAACAGCATGAGAGTATGAAATGTTTATAATCAATATGCAGCGAAATTTCACTAGTAATAAAATATATGGAGCTTAATTTGTTGAATTAGGAAAATTAGACTGAGAGTAAACTATAAGAAAATAATTTAATTAATCTCAACACAATAAAAAGAATTATAAAAGAATAAAATAAAATGTATTTAGAATAGAATTAAAATCTGTATTTATAATAGAAGTCATTGAATAGACTAAGTACGAGTAACGTTCAAATATTATTATGAATTTATCATATAAATATATGGATCTTTAAAACAACTAATTTTACGACGTTATTTAAAAATGTCGACGTGTTTCAGCCGTAGCTTCTTCAGGATTATGTGTTATACTGATTTAAAGACAAGTTTAGAACAGTTTTTCTCAAACGCCCCCTTAGAAATTTCTATACAAAATTTAGTAACCCCCCCCCCCCCCACAGCATCTTAAGGTTTCTGCAAATATCAAAGAGATTATAGCCTCCAGGACAAGAGTTTGGAAATTTTTAATTACTGCAACTATTTGTATTTAAAAAAGTAAAATAATAGAAAACTGGCTAAGTAAAGGAAAAAAATTATTAGAAAATTGACTTTGTCATTCACTTTTACGTCTAAAATAATGGGTTTTTTTTTTATTAACAAGCAATTTAGTAATAAATTAATTAAACAAAAGTCTAACGTTCTAACGTCCATAGTACTCGTGACATCCCCGGTTTGTACGGTACAGAGGCAAACAAGGTACGGCTGCACCAAGACAAGGCGTCGAGTCACACCGCCGCGTCAATTTGCCTGTTCCTGGAATGCCTGCAAGAAGATACCGGAATCTGCTCCATTCCATTCTGTAAAGTCGCCGGACGAATGGCTTACTAAAGGGCGGTTCACATTCAGCGATTTCGCGTCGGAGGGTTGTTAGGGTTCTAACAAAAACAACAAAGACGCAAAATATAAAAACACAAAAAATAATTTGCTGCAATTGTGCAATACGTCAAAGCACACCTTCGTAAAATTCTTGTTCGAACCATGTTACGAGATATGGAAGATGGCAAAACAGCATCCGTTTTTATTCTTTTGGATGCCATAACCAACATACTGTCCGCGACCGAGGCTTCCGAGATTATACAGGCTGACCCATATTAAGAAAAAACCATTGTTAAACGAGCGACACATATGGCGACAATAAAAAGGCTAAATTACCTGGGTAACCATTGCCATCTGGGGTCATAAAACCGAAATAGGCATTACCTCTCAGATTTTTACATGTAATATAAGCACGAAGCCTTTATTGAGATCATTAAAATCTTGCTTGAACGAGAATTAAACATGTTTATTTCGTTGATATAAGATAATTTTTAGAATTGAAGTTAATATGTTTCTGGTTTGTTTAGAAGATGGCGGCTATTTCAGTTTTATGACAACAGATGGCAATGGTACCCAGGTAATTTTGCCTTTTTATTGTCGCCATAACTCGGGTTATTTTTGCCTCTTTTCGCCATCTGTATTTTCGCCACTTTTTTCATGATATGGGTCAGCCTGTATAATCTCGGAAGCCTCGCCGGGACTCAAGAGAAGACCTCTGAGTTGCACAATTCTACCACTACACGGCAGAAACGTTTGGGTGAGTTCATTTCTAAAATGGTTGGATAAGCATATTGCAATTGTTGTCATATTTTTTCTCCGTGAAACAGACCCATCCAATTGCCGCCACTGCTTGCAGGCAATGGCAGCGTTGTCACCAGTGATGAGGAAAAGGCTCAACTGATCGCCGATTCCCTAAAAAGTCAATTTACCACGCCTGGTGAGACAGACTTGGACAGCCTTCAAAACACTCAGCTAGTTAACAATGGGTGCATCGCTTACCAGTGCATTCATCGTGTTCCCACCCCTGTGGAAGTCATTAGTGCCCAAGAAATCTCCGACGTCATCAAGCGACTTAAGACAAAGAAAGCAGCGGGCATTGATTGCATCACTAACAGTGCTCTCAAGAACTTGCCTTCTAATATTATCTCGATCATCACCAAAGCCATGAATGACTGCTGGAAACTTGGTTACTTCCCCGACCAGTGGAAAGAATCCGTCATAGTTACCATACCAAAGCCTGGTCTAAACCCTGCTCTTGCTGTCAGCTACAGGCCCATAAGCTTACTATCTATGTTATCCAAAGTCTTTGAACGCTGCATTCTGAAGAGGTTTAACGAATTCTGTGTAGCAAACAATCTCGTTCGTGATGAGCAATTTGGCTTTCGCCCAGGTCACTCCTGCCAACTTCAGATCTGGAGGCTTGTTGCAGACCTTAACACTCCTCTTAACTGTGCTAAGTATGGTGATCTTGTCTTCTTGGATGTTCGTAAAGCTTTTGACCAGGTTTGGCACAACGGCCTCATATTCAAGATGATTACATGTGGTTTTTCGGACAAACTTATTAGCTTGATTAATTCCTTCCTCTCAAACAGGATATTTCGTGTCAAGGTTGGCTGCTCCATGTCAAACCCTTGTGACGTCAATGCTGGTGTTCCCCATTGTTCAACTTTTTCATCAGTGACTTCCCAACTTTTACCAAGTGCAAACTATATCTGTTTGCTGATGACGCGGCCATCATGACTACTGACCGCAATCCCGCTCACGTCATATCACGCTTACAAAAGGCCTTACAATTGTGCGAAAAGTGGTTTGCAAAGTGGAGACTCGACCTGAACGTTGACAAATGCAAGGCAATGTTCATTACGAAGAAACTTCGGAAACCACTGAGTCCTCTCTTCCTTTCTGGTAAAGAGCTCGAATGGGTTAAGAATTACAAATATCTCGGAGTGATGGTAGATGCCAGGCTAAATTGGAGTGACCACGTCTCCTATGCGATAAGTAAAGCTAAAAAGGCCAAATTTAGTCTAGTTGCTGTTCTGGGGCGAAACAGCGCCCTTGGAATGGATAGCAAACTCTTGCTTTATAAGATGGTTATACGAACCATTCTTCTTTATGGTATGCCTGCCTGGGCTACAATATGTAAGACCAGATGGAAGGATCTCCAAACCTTCCAAAACGTTACCCTGAGGACTACCGCCCAACTTGACAGGAGAGTCGCAACAAATATTTCTATTGCTGAGGATTTCCATATACCTCCAATTGGTAGCTATGTCCAGGAGTCGTTGAAGAAGTTGCTGCCGAAGATTAAGGACCATCCTAATCCTCTGGTTGCAGTTATTCTGGAGCATCCACTCACATTTAGAAGTTTCCTCAGGCATCGCAGGCCTCGTCATGTCCTGGACATCGATTTCGACGACATTCAAAAGGCCATCTTTCCCGATTACTGGATCTCGTAGCTCCATGTCCCTCGTCAATCAACAATCAACTTCATCGTCCTTATAGGAAAGGACTCCATCTTATCCCCTGGATGACTTAACTAGGTTTCATCTGGCTTCTTGCCTAGTTCAGTGTACTTCCCTTGGTTACTTCCTGGATGAGTATGGCAGTGAAAGCGTTGCTTTCGGACCGCTCGTTTCGTTTTCCCTGCGCTGTTCGATTGTCGATTGTCGTATGGAATTAAAACGCGAGAGGAATACCTCGTAAGCGTCTGGAATTTCATAACTTTTTATTAAAACAAGAAATCGATGTGGTCTTCCTCTGTGAAACCCATCTCAGGCCGGGACAGGATTTCAAGCTACCTGGATTTAGTGTCTACCGGGGAGACAGGATAGCTGCTAACGTGACAAGAAACCCTTCTGGCGGAGCTGCAATCATCATTCGTAAAGCCATACAGCACCAAGAGGTAATCTTGAACTTCTACACAGGTATGGAGGCAGCCTCAGTTATTATTAATGATATCTCCCTATGCGAAGTGAAATTGGTCGCACTCTATAACTCACCCAAGCACAACCTTGGCTTCAGTGATCTCGACGAGCTTCTCGCTGGTGATATCCCAGTAATCATTGCTGGCGACCTAAATGCCAGGCATCCAAGTTGGAACTCTAAAGTAGTTAATAGCAATGGCACAATTCTCTACAAGTATTTGCAAACCCAAAACGATGTCATTGCTGCAGGTCCAGTGGAGGACACTTACTTTTGTGACCACTCCCCTTCTAGTGATGTTTTGGACATTTCTCTCATGAAAGGCTTCTACAAACCGTTCAACATCTTCACGATTGATGACCTTCCCTCCGACCACAAGCCTGTGGCCTTGATCCTTGATAACGTCAGCATCAAGTACAGGGTAGAAATTAAACACCAGCAAGACTGGAAGCTATTAAAGACATACTCAAGGGCCAAGACTCCTGTCTCGACGCTGCTCACAGCTTCGATGACATTGATCAAAGTGTTGATAACATCACAAAGCGTATCACCAGTGCTGTTATAGCTAGTGCCTATCCCTCAGAAAGCAAACCACTAATCACCTCGAGCTTACCCCAGGTATCAAACGACTAATCGCTGAAAGGAACCGGGTCCGCAGGCTATGGCAGCGTTATCGAGAACCATGGCTTTAAACAAAGTACAACAGGCTTGTGCGTAGGGTTCATGAAGAAGTCAAAGATCTTCGAGATGACAGGTGGTATGATCGGCTTAAAAACCTGTCGACCCGTGATAACTCTATTTGGAGCATGGTTAGAGTCTTGCAGATGAATCAGAAGAATGCCACGATTCCCCCGCTTCTCACCCCAGTTGGCGATTATGTCCAAATTGACCATGACAAAGCTCAAGTCATTGTAAACTCACTGGAGACGCAGTTTGTAACTCCCGACATCAACAATCCTGAAAGTCAATTCGTGACCCAGCGTGTGGAAAGCAGCATCACCAGCTTCTTTAAAGTCCCCCATTGTCCGTCGCAGATCCGGATTCAGACTGGTGAAATCAACTCTATCATATGGAGACTGAAAAAGAAGACGGCTCCAGGAAACGACAAGGTAAGAAACATTGCACTAAAGAATCTCTCGAAGAACGTTATTGATGACATCACGTCTCTCATTAATGACTGCTGGAAATTCTCTTACTTCCCGACGTCCTGGAAGCAATCCACTGTCCTTAGTATCCCCAAACAAGGGCAAAATCCAGCTGTACCCGGAAGCTACAGGCCTATTAGCCTACTTCCATCCATCTCCAAGGTTCTGGAAAAGACGATCCTTTACAGGTTCCAAGACCACTGTAATGCTAGAGGGCTAGTCCGGCAGGACCAGTTTGTCTTTCGGGCCAATTACTCTTGCCAGCTGCAGTTATGGAGGCTCGTTGAAGACTTGAGTACCCCCCTTAACCTTTCCAGATACTGTGGGATAGTCTCTCTAGATGTCAGTAAGGCGTTCGATCAAGTATGGCATAAATGCCTAATCTACAAAATGATCAGAGATGATTCCCCTCCTGATCTGATAGCGATGATCCAGTCTTTTCTTACCGATAGGACGTACCAGGCTAAGGTTGGTGAGAATCTTTCCTCTCCCCGTGCAGTGAAGGCCGGCGTTCCACAAGACTCTGTTCTCGGACCTATCCTCTTTAACTATTTTGTGCATGATTTCCCGAAACCCGAAAAGTGCAAACTGTACTTCTACGCAGACGACACTGCTATTATGACTTGGGCGCACTAGCCATCCCTTGTTATTACTCGACTACAAAATGCCCTGAAGAGTTTTGAAAAATGGTTTAACTGCTGGCGACTGAACCTGAGCGTAGGGAAGTGCAAAGCAATGTACTGTAACAAAAAATACAATCACTCCCCGGATTCTCTCGTCTTATTCAACAGGAAACTCGACTGGGTTGATAATTACAAGTACCTTGGTGTTGTCATAGACTCAAGGCTCTCATGGAATCGCCAGTTAACGTGCGCCCTGAACAAAGCGAAAAAGGCTAAATACAGCCTCTTAGCTCTCCTGGGATGCAACAGCTCCCTCAGCATTGACAATAAGCTTCTCCTTTACAAAACAATCGTTAGGACTATCCTGCTGTATGGCATGCCACCGTGGGCAACTATCTCCAGAAGTAGTTGGAAGGAGCTCCAATCGTTTCAGAACGTCACATTGAGGACTATTGCCCAACTGGATAGAAGAACCGCAAAAAATCAGGCAATCCATGGTGACTTCAACATGACTCATATTGGGAAATACATCCAGGAACTACTCAAGAATATGATCCTGAAGATCGAGAACCATGACAACGACTTGGTGAAGGGGATACTGAGGCACTCGATGGAGATGAAGTGGCATACTAGGTACCGAAAGCCTAGGCACGTTCTGGATGTAAATTTTGAGGACATTGGCAACGTTTCCTTCCCGGAATACTGGAAGTTGTGATACTCTATTTACCCCGTGGTTTGATGGTTTTGTTCTGAATTGCTTTGCTTAGCTTCGTTGTGTCTCGTCTGACAATCGTCAATCTTATTTTTTGTTTTGCATAATGTGGAGGACCTCTAGGGTTGGCCAGGCTTCTTGCCCATTTCAGTGTATTTCCTTTGGCGTTATTTACTGTTCGATTGTCGATTGTCGCATGGAATTAAAGAATAAAAGAAACAAAGGTGGTGTTAGGATAGACAACATTCAGTCCACTGTTGATATCAACGATGGTGTCTCTGTAGCCCTACGAGGTAACAAAGCTGAGCTTGGTTATTCCCAAAGCAATGTCACCCATGGAAAGGGAGTTATTTACATTCCTCCGATTATTATTCGTCATCATGGAAAACCAATCAAGGAAATTCTAGAGAAAATCACAAAACATGTGTCTTTAGATAAAATCATCTGCCACACAGGTCGTAAGGACACCATTAAAATTAAGTGTCTTGATGAGGACACGCACACAATTCTAGTATCTGGAGTAAAGAGTAACGATGTGCTAAATATCCAGCATCATCAGCTCAAATCAGAAAAGCTGCTGAAATACGTTGTCCGAAATGTTGACACAACGTATGACCTGGAAGATTTTTGTGATGACCTCAGAAAGGCAAATTATTATCCTGAAAAGGCAATCAGGCTGAAAAAAGCTAACGGTTCCGTTGAAATGCCACTGGTGTTAGTTCTGCTCCAAAATACTGAGCACAATAAATCATTTTTGAGTTTAAAGCGTGTCGGTCCCCTTGCTGTCGTTGTTGAATTATTTAGAGGCAACAAACGGCCCTTACAATGTTACAACTGTTTACGTTTTGGCCACGTCTCCCAAGGTTGCACCGAATCGCCTACATGTAACAAGTGCGCAGGTGACCATCAGTCGAGGGACTGTACAAATGTAAAGGATAAAGATCCCCCTAAATGTATTCGTTGTGATGGTCAGCATACTTCAAGTTATACTAAGTGTCCGAAATATCCCCATGCCAAAAGGATCAAAAGCACCAAAGTAGTTGATGGCAGAACCTATGCTTCAGTCGCATCCAGCTCTTCTCATTCAGATGCGGTCGATCCAATCCAATTGCACAGCATTTATAGGAGTCTGGGTAACCTTCTAAACCTCTGTAAGGAAAGTGGCAACGTACTGCCACAGGTTGCGTCCCACGATATCAAGAACTGACCATGGACAGACACCACTACAGAACAATTAGCCACGGAAAGCTTCGTTGGAATATATGGAACGCCAGGGGAATCTATCGGAAGCGCATCGAATATTACAATTCATCATAAATTGGAATATTGACATAGCTTTCGTGTGTGAGACCACCTGAAATTAACTCAAGCTTTTAACTTGCCGGGTTATCATGTTTATCGAAAGGATCGACCTTTGGGTAACAACGCCAGTCAAGCATTTGGTGGAGCAGCTATCATTGTCAAAGATGGCATTGATCATCGTGAGACTGCCACTCCAAATTATGTAGGAATGGAAGCTGTTTCCGTGATAATAAATGGCGCCGACGCAGGTGAAATTAAATTCACCTCTCTGTATAATTCACCTAGGCACAAGCTTGGACCGTGCGAGCTTGATGAGCTGCTCTCTGGGCCCGTTCCAGTGGTTATGGCGGGAGACTTTAATGCTAAGCACCTGCATGGAATTCCAAATGCTCTAACCAAAATGGCAATATCCTCTATAGATATACTCTAAACGAGATTGACACATTTGTTGCTGGACCCCTTGATGACACGTACTACTGCGACCACTCTCCTGTCAGCGACGTGCTGGACGTTGTAGTTCTTAAAGGATTGTTTTGAAAAGCTTTTGATCAGGTTTGGCACGAAGGCCTGATACACAAACTGATTACTTGTGGATTTCCGGACGATCTTATTGCCTTGATTAGATCCTTTCTATCGAACAGGATATTTCGTGTAAAGGTTGGCTACTCCATGTCAAACCCGTGTGACGTCAAAGCTGGTGTTCCCCAGGGTTCTGTTCCCAACCCTTCATTTAGATTCAGTGTCCACTTGGCAAAACATTTCTTGCACTTATGAGAGGCCCTGCACTCTTCAACTTTTTCATCCATGACTTCCCAACATTTACAAAATGCAAGCTGTATCTGTTCGCTGACGACGCGTCCATCATGACCACTGACCGCGTTCCCGCTCATGTCCTATCTCGATTGCAGAATGCCTTACATAAGTGCGAGAAATGGTTTGCCAAGTGGAGACTGAATCTAACTGTTGACAAATGCAAGGCAATGTTCATTACAAAGAAACTTCGGAAACCCCCGAGTCCTCTCTTCCTTTCTGGTAAAGAGCTCGAATGGGTAAAACATTATAAATACCTCGGAGTGGTAATAGATTCCAAGCTAAATCGGGGCGACCATGTCTCCTACGCCATCAGCAAGGCAAAGAAGGCAAAGTTCAGTCTGGTATCTCTTCTGGGGCGAAACAGCGCGCTTGGATTGGACTGCAAACTATTGCTGTATAGGACGGTAACCCGAACCATATTGCTTTGTGGTATGCCTGCCTGGGCTACAATATGTACGTCCAGATGGAAGGACCTCCAAACTTTCCAAAACGTTACCTTGAGGACCATTGCTCAACGTGACAGGAGAGTTGCAACAAATACTTCTATTGCCGACGATTTTGAGATACCTCCCATTGGGAATCACGTCCAGGAATTGATGAAAAAGCTGCTTCCGAAGATGAAGGACCATGCCAATCCTCTGGCTGCAAGTATTCTTGAGCATCGTCTCACCTTCAGAAGCCTTCTTAGACATCGCAGGCCGCGTCACATCCTGGACATCAATTTCGACGACATCCAAAAGGCCATATTTCCCGATTATTGGATCTCCTAGCTCCTCGTGTCCCTTGTCCCTCGTCAGTCAACAATCAACACTGTCGTCCTGATAGAAAAGGACTTAACTTATCCTCTGGATGACTTAACTAGGTTTCATCTGGCTTCTTGCCTAGTTCAGTGTACTTCCCGTGGTTACTTTCTGGACGAGTATGGCAGTAAAAGCGTTGCTTTCGGACTACTCGTTTCGTTTTACCTGCACTGTTCGATTGTCGATTGTCGCGTGGAATTAAATTGGGTGGTAGATGCCAGGCTAAATTGGGGTGACCACGTCTCCTATGCGATAAATAAAGCTAAGACGGCAAAGTTCAGTCTAGTTTCGGGGTATAATACGCCGTCACCGATAATACACACCCTTGTTTTTTCGTGTTTTGGCAGCCATCTTCAAGAGTTGCTGAGAAAACCTGGTATCCCTGGTTTTATAAACGGAAAACGGAAGAGAGCCACCGAATTCGCTTTTGCAATAGCTTTTCGTGGAAAATAATGTGAATAAATACCGTAATTTTAGGGATATTGACAGGAGAGTCGTAACAAACATTTTTATTGCTGAAGATTTCCATATACCTCCAATTGGTATCTATGTCCAGGAGTCGCTGAAGAAGTTGCTTCTGAAGATTAAGGACCATCCCAATCCTCTAGTTGCAGATATTCTGGAGCATCCACTCACGTTTAGAAGTTTCTCAGGCATCGCAGGTCTCGACACGTCCTGGACATCAATTTCGACGACATCCAAAAGGCCATCTTTCCCGAATGCTGAATCTCATAGCTCCTCGTGCCCCTCGTCAATCAACAATCAACTCCATCGTCTTTATAGGAAAGGACCTCATCTTATCTTCTGGATGACTTAACTAGGTTTCATCTGACTTCTTGCCTAGTTCAGTGTACTTCCCCTGGTTACTTCCTGGGGATGTGTATGGCAGTGAAAGCATTGCTTTCGGACCGCTCGTTTCGTTTTCCCTGCGCTGTTCGATTACACAATGCTGCATTTAAAAAAAAATTTCATGTTGATTTAATTCTGAATGGTGATTTTGAAAGTACTTTTCATGCTGATTTTAAATCTGTTTTCAGTTTCACTGTATCACGTCAGGATTTTTCACAAATGATTAAACTATTTTCTTTGTCATGTAAATTTTGTTTACTTCACTAATCAATTTTTTGTTACATACAATTACCAATAAGAGCAAAAGGAATAATACCATCTGACAAAAAAAGGTAAAAACACTCACATGGTATGTTTCAACACTAAAAATAACCAAGGTTGGAACAATATGCCCTCTTTTGAAACTTCCTTTTTCTCGATTTTCTTGACTTACTTGTTGATTGACATTCCCGTTTTAGAATCCAACAAAAATCTGCCATCAAATTTGTATTCCATCTACCTTGATATCTTTGCTCCATTTCTTTGATGTCTTGATGGAATCTCTCACCATGCTCTTCACTCAGATCTCCTAAATTCTCGGGGAAATAGTTCAAATGTGAATGTAAAAAATGCACTTTAACACTCATATTGCAACCAAGTCTTTTAAAGTTTTCCAGCATCTTATTAACTTTGGTTTTGTATTGAGGGTCCCTGTAATTTCCTAAAAAACCATCAACAACACACTTAAAACTCTGCCATGCTGCCTTCTCCTCTTTTGTCATGGTTTTTTCAAATTCAGAGTCATTCATCAGTTTACGAATTTGAGGGCCAACTAAAATTCCAGCTTTTATCTTTTCAGAAGTTATCTTGGGAAATTTCTTTGAAAGGTACTGCATGCAGGGGCCATTTGGAGTTACAGCCTTTACAAACTGCTTCATCAACCCCAGTTTAATATGCAAAGGAGGCAATAACACTTTCTTTGGATCTACTAGTGGTTCGTTCAAAATGTTCTTCAAGCCTGGTGCAAGATCCTTTCTTTCTGGCCAAATTTTCACTATCCAGTGCTTTTCCTTTGCTCTACTGTCCTACTCACATAAGAAACATGGCATCTTTGTGTAACCTTCCTGTTGCCCAAGAAGCATGCCGATGATCTTGAAGTCACCACACAGTTGCCACTTGTATTGCTCATATCCAATGCATACCAATAACTTCTTCACATTTTCATAGGTCTCCTTTAAATGAACAGAATGAGCAACAGGAATGGAAGCATATAAATTTCCATTGTGAAGCAATACACCTTTTAGACTAGTTTTAGATGAGTCAATGAACAGTCTCCATTCTTCCGGCTTGTGATCCACTCCAAAATACGTACTTAAGCAAATCAGGAATGTTACAGCAATACACGATAGTTTCTTCTTCTGCAAAATATGGAAGTAATTCATGCTCTCTGTGGCGATACCAAGAGAAAAAAGTTCCTGGGCTTAAAAGATTCTTTGCTTTTAATCTTGAACCAAGGAGTTCTGCTCCATCCTTTGTCAAATTTAAATCCCTCACCAAGTCATTGAGCTCTTCTTGTGTGAATAACTGCGGCCTATTTTCTTCTACTTCTGGGGCATAGCACTCATCTTCTTTCAGTACTTCAGCTGCACCAAGTTCAGGGTCACTTTGCTCTGAAACATTTTCAAGAGTATCTGGTGGTGTTGGCACAGGAATGTCATCTCTGTGTGGAATTGGTCTCAGTGCTGATGGTAGGTTAGGATATACCCTTTTTATTTTTTGCATTATATCCATCTACCTTGACAATGCAGAAATAACAGTCACTGAGGTGATTCTGAGGTTCTCTCCATACGATAGGCACACCAAAACCCATTGGCCGGCCAGATGGCCGAGAGGGCTAGGGCGTAGGCTTTCTAGTTCTCGAGTCCGCCTGGCTGCGGGTTCGAATCCCGCCGTGGGCATGGATGTTTGTGTTTGTCCCGGGCTGCGTACTGTTATAAGTTGTGTAAAAGGCGCAAAATGACCTTTGTAGTCGACGCCAAAATTTCTAGAACCCCCCCCCCCCCAAAACCCATAGAACTTCTTTTTCCATTTTTCCAATGTCGCAGTCCCTCGGCACACTGTATGGGGAGCCCAAGGCTTGTCCTGGTCTCCTAACTTCATGCCAAAATAAGCATGATATGCATTTATAACAAAAGGAGTTATATTTTGTCTCTTCTTTGCAGGAATAAAGCTGCCACAGATATAGCAAAATATATCAGGATTATTTACACAACTACGTCTACTGGCACTCATTTTGGCTGATATAACTGCTTAAACTTAAACACTGTTCACTATATATACTGTTCTTATAACAAAAACAAGCTTGTAATAGTAATTGTAACCATAAATCAGTTCCCAGCATTAATCAGTAGTCTTTTGTATTTGAAGGAGTCAGGCACCAGTATCACGCAATTTCACTAATCTGAAAAAGATAAAATTTAAATATTTCAAAAACTGTACGTGATACAAAAAAAATAATTACATTTTCGAAATCAGCATAAAAAACTGGCATAGAAACAAGTATTATCTTCCACTCAGCAAAAATCATGCAGCATAGTGTTATCGATTGTCGCATGGAATTAAATGCACGTGGACCTTTGTGCCTTTGACTGTAAGGGTTGCATTTCGAAAATTGAAAATTCCAATGCTAGTTTAGCCTATCCTCAGTTGACAAAAATACCAAGTGCGCTTTTTTCCATTCCAGTATCAAATGCAGATTGTGAAAGGAAATCTGTGACATTGATAAAAAATAAAATGCGCAATAAACTTTCCGTAGAAGCGATGACACGCCTTATAACAGTTAAGCAAAGGTTAAATTCATGCACGTCATTTACACCATCAACTGAAATGTATCGGCTTCGGTGGCTCAGGGGTTGCGTGGTCACCTCTAATGCCCGAGGACGCAGGTTCGACCCCGGCCGAGGACGACGATGATATTTTCAGGGGGAAAATCCTGAGATCACGCACTTCCTTCGGAAGGGAAGTAAAGCCGTTGGTCCCGTGTAGTCGTTTGCCGGCTGCACGTTAAAGAACCCTTGCGAGGCAAAATTTGCGGCCCCTATAACGCCGTCCTGAAATGATCATGGCAGTTGTAAAGGACGTTAATACCAAACAAACTAAACCAAACCAATCAACTGAAATGTTATCAAGTGTTGATAACGATATGCATCAACATATTCGTGAAAATGAAACTTTTGAAAGTATGATACTTTGTTATTAATAAAAGGTTTAAATTATAATTAGTGGTTTATTTCTTTTGTGTTTGGCAATCACAGTTGTAATTTATGACAGGCTAAATGTAGCATAAAGCGTAACATAATTGAGATGGGTCTGTAGCATAAAGTAGCATAATTCAGATGGCACTGTAGCACTTTCCGTTTTCAAAACCTGGCAACACTGGTGGGAAGAAACGTCAGTACGAATTTGAATGCCGTAGATATTGTGCCACCTGCGTCAGCCAGTGTAAAAATATGGCAGAAAAATTGGTGATACGCGGACTCCTTCGTCACTATTGGAAAAAGGGGACCAGTGCGTGAGCAGCAACCGCCGAAATTTGCAGGGTGGAAGGTCAGGGTGTGACCAATGAACAGACAGCACGACGATGGTTCTCCCGCTTTGCGTCTGGAGACATGGGCCTGGAAGATGCTCCAAGGAGCCGAAGACCTAAAGAAGTGGATGACGCAGCCCTACGGCAACAAGTGAAAGCTAACCCAGGCAGTACCACCCGTGGACTAGCGGCGGACATCGGGACATCACAGTCGAGTGTGGTTCGACATCTGCACGCCATGGGAAAGGCCAACAGGAGCTGCCAAGTTGTGCCCTACGAGCTGACGCCCGAGCAAGCACAACAACGGGTGAAGGGGTGTCGTCAACTGCTGGAAAAGCTCCGACCTGGCACCTTCCGACTACCATCTCTTCCGGTCCATGGCGCACTTCCTGCGTGGACGGCGCTTCGCCAATGTCAGTGAGGTTGAAGTCGCCGTGCGTGACTTTTTCGTGACTTCGCAATGAGTGATTCCTATCTGGTGCTTATTTAAAAGTTTGCGCGGTGAGCGGCCACTACTTTTGTCTCAACTTCCGTATAATCGTCTGTCACGTACATCTTGCATGCGCACCATCCCAACAACATCTTGAGCATGCGCAGACAGAGCCGAAACGAAGTGCACGCGTTTTTCCAATGTGAGGATAATTTGTCACTACTCCACTCTGCCCATTGCAACGCAATGCATTGTTGGAATTGTCTGCAAACGGACGGACGTTTGAACAAACAATCCCATAAGCACTTTTCTACGAAAGCTATTCTAAAAAGTGTACATTGAAAGAATAAAACATTCAATTCAAAAAATTCACACAATTCTTGAAATGCTAACCCACGACGAGCTTCAATTAAGTATTGCTGTTCTACTAAGAACGTAGGTAGCACAAAAGTATAAGATAAACTGTGGAATTGAACAAACTATAATGGAAATGAGAAAAGAACTACACTTAGAGATATAAAACAAAATGTGACCAAACAGGTATCAAAACAGCCTATACAACGCCCAAATTACACGGCGCTTATTTTGTATATGTTTCTTTATTAGAGAGATATAATAGGAAATATGGGTTGGAGGACTTTAGAACCACCTGTATTTTAATTGCGTTCATTTTGAAAGCAGATATCGGTTTTGCCCGAACTTGTTCAAGTGACCGTTAAAACTAAATACACCAAACTTGACTACGTGGATGAGGGGCACAAATCGATTGTGACGATAATGCACATGGCAAATTCAGAGATAAGCCGATTTTGAGCCGGTCTTTTGTCGGTGAACTAAATTCCTTTCGTTGAAAATGTCGAGCCGGTAGTCGTGCGCTAAGAATGATAGCAGTGATAAATAATATGAAAAACTTTCAGATACCACTTTTAACATTAATTTTAAATCGCACGTTTATTTAACACCTGTACACCGTTGAAAAGAGGAATTACATTGTCATTCAGATACTGATATCTCAGACATTACAGCTGTGAGAGCCTTTTAAAATCGTGTCCCCATTATATAGACTATAATGGCGCGTTTTTCTGCCGCTTGAGGACGCATTTCCTAAATTTCTGAATAGATTCTTATGAGTTAGGTTTTTTTCGTATAATAATTCGATATATTTTTTCCGGCTCGTGATTTCGATGTAACGTTCCTCTGTGTGTTTCCTCTTCAGTGATTATTTCATTTGATTGATGAGAAGGGGAAATTACCTTCAAGTGACTTTCTGTGTCGTGTTTAAATTTGCTGTTAGCAATCTTTTAATTCTGACAGGAGCTGGTTCAAAAAGGTCCTACAAATTCATGAGATGTAACCATCGATATTTCGTGTCGTGGTCAAGACGTCAATCACAAACCCATTGTTTCAGAATTTCCACTTCGGACACCGTGTCGGCTACAATTCCAACGGAACTAGATTCGTTTGCCGCCCCATTTGCTAACTGTCGATGCGTTGCTGTCAAGATCCGTCATCGGAGATTTCTCTATCGAAAACATGAAATTAATAGAATTTCGATTAACGATCCACAGCAAATAATTAGTTTATTAAAAAATTTTAAAATTAATAAAATTAGTGAGGTCCGATTTGAAAATTTTTGAAGTTTAACAGTTATGAATATGCCCGTGTTTAGAGAAGTCAATATTATGGAAAATGAATTCATCGATATTATTTTTCAGACCAGAAGCGGTTATCATAACCTAAGAAATGTAACTCATCGATCACCACCTAGTCCTAATGCAATTTTTATGGAACTGATATCTACGAAAGTGATTATAAAATTATGTCAGTGTTCTAATTTTTGAAAAAAAAACAAAACAAAACTTTAAAGCACATTAATTCGCACACGAATGCAGATAAAAAAAAATTAATCCTAGAATAGTTCGGTTTTTAACCAACAGATGGCGTTGTCAGGTTACAGACATCACTGTAACAAAATTGTAGGCATTAATCGAGAAGGCCCTCTTAGTAAACTTTATTATCAGGATAAGAAAAGTGCCAGTGAGGCATTGCGGGCATATCGACGCATTCATGGAAAATGATAAGACGATTTGAAGCCACGCGTTCTTTGACTGCCGGCCCTCACTATCCATTGCTGTCGCCCAGAGAGTCGAACAGACTGTGCAAGCACTGTCCGAGATTTCTGCACACGGGGAATGCAGTGCGCGAGAAGTGTCTCGACGGATTGGCATTTCGTACAGCAGTATATGGCGATCACTGCGAATTATCCTTAAGCGATTTCTGCACAAGATGGAACATAATCTGACACCTGACGACTTCATCGCTCACCAAGATTTTACGTTATTTAATAAAATGGAGCAGCAGCACGAATTGCTTTTCACTGTGCTTTGGACCGCAGAAGCGCATTTCACACTTTCTAGTTGTGTTAACACACACAATTGCCGCGTATGGAGTACGGACAGTCCACATGCATTTGTTGAACAACCCCTACATCAACCAAAAGTTTGTCTGGTGTGGCTTCACCTCTCATTTCATAATCGGCCCATTTTTCTTCGAGGAAGTCACAGGGACAGTTCTAAAAACAGTTACCGTCACTGGTGTGCGCTATGCAGCGCTGTTACAGACCAGCGTCATTCCAGAATTGCAAGCGCGACAAGCACTGCATACAGTCATCCAAGAACAGATGAAGGTAGGTTCTTTATGCAAGATTGATCACCATCGCATATAGCTGCGCCTGTGCAACAATTGCTCCGCTCAACTTTTGGGTAGAATCGTGTCCTCAGTCGATACTTTCCGCATGCATGGCCTCCCAGATCGCCCGATCTGACGCTTTGTGAGAATATGGGGATACCTGAAGTCAAAAGTTTACCGCGATCAACCGACATCAATGGCAACATTGAAAGATTCCATCCGACAAATGCAAAGTGAACAGTGGCGGCTCGTCCATAGGCACTGCGGCACTGCAGCACCCCCAGTTTCACTTTCGATATCGATAAAATTCAATATAATGTGTCTTTTTTTTCTTTAATACTATTCTTATACATGTATATTACATGATCCTTAAGCTTAATGTCACTAGCTATTCTCTAGTTCATGAAAAAATTAAAGTTTTCTGACGCAGCACCCCCAGAAATTTTAGCTACGAGCCGCCACTGAAAGTGAATAATCTTGTGTTCTAGACAGTGCGAAATAGTCGATAGTGGCTACAGTTTGGAAGATGTAGACATTGCCTTATCAAAGATAACTTCGATGTAACCGAATAATAGTGTTCACGGCGACATGTAGAATATATTTGAACATTTAGGTCGTTTAGTAACATGTGTCTGCCATACCGAGTGAAGTGTTGCTTAAAGGTAAACTCCACACCCAAAACTTCTTTGCTTAAAATGAAAGATAAAAGTCTCAGTAACAACGTAGTATGTATAAAAATTTTCAATTCGTACTCAAAATTGATAAAATATATAAAAAACTTTCACTTTTCCCTCCCCCTGCGATAGACACTGGCGCCATGGTTCGGCAACTGTTACGTCACAAGTTGCCGAGAAGTGCGAAGGAGTTTCGAATTCGTGACGTCACACATTGGACGCTATCGGTTAGTTGTCAGTTGGGCATCGCAATGGATTGTGAATATGAAACAAGACCGGTAGTGACGACTGCGATTTTGATAACAGTGACAGCGATATACAAGGGCCGTTAGCAGAATTAAATGCTACTGCAACTTCTGCGATATACAGCCCTATGCATTAAACCGTGAAACGGGATCTTCTGCTTGCCGCGTCGGCGTGTGCACATTAGGGCGACATGTGCCTGTAAAGGTGGCTACGGCCTTATACAGCAGATAGGCTTACCTCCTCATTCCTTCGGCGTTTAACGAGTATTGTTGCGGTCGTTGTTCTTGAAGAACGCCAGGCCCGTTTAGAGTTGGAAGAGCACCTAGTTCCACCTTATACGAATCTAGTTTCAGCGAATTTCTTGTTTGAATTGATACTGAATTTTAAACGGCGGAGGCGTAGACAAAGCAAGACGCTTCAAAATGAGCACACGATGCTGTTTGGAGTTGGATACCAGTTCCCTCGCTGTCAAAAACTAATCCATTTTCTTTAATCGATTCTGATTGTGGAAATCTATGAAACGTGAAATTTCTATCCGACTGTCTATTTACACATCCAAACAGAGAACAAATTGAAGGCATTCCGACATAAAACAGGTTAGCAAAATCTTAAGATACGTAGAATCGTTCTAATGCTGGGTGCCCACTTAGCGCGACGATAGCGCGACGGTAGCGCGATTCTATCGCTTTGTGAAGCACGCATGCGCAGAGTGACGTCACGAGGGCGATTCTGTGGCGCATCTAAGGCGATTGAAAAGCTCTGCATGCCAGAGCTTTTCGATCGCGCGACTCCATCGCACCCAATCAGAAAACAGTTTCGAATCACGTGGCACATGCAATCATGGCAGCACCTACTTCGAGATGGTCGGATATCGCTACGGAAAATTTGATTGAAGATATCAAGTAATATGCAATTCTGTATGCACGAAATATCCAATTCTAATTTTGGAAGCACGAAATCTTGAAGTGGGAAACGAAATGATCGCGTAGATAGCGCATGCGCATTCAGTCACGCGGCCGTCGCGCCAAGTGGGCACCGAGAAGCGAATTGATCGCCTGGCGTTTGTTGCGCATGCGCATATGACTCAAAGCGATAGGATCGCGCTATCGTCGCGCTAAGTGGGCACCCAGCATAAGCGACTAGAATCTCGGCGACGAAATTCCCCAAGGTTCTCATGGCAGGAAATGACAGCTTGTCTCCCCGTGTTCTGTGGAGAAGGAATGGAAGATCCCACGCAAATTTTCAATTTTCCGATGCATTTTTCTTAATAAAATATTAGGAAAAATCGAAAAATTTTGAATGATAAATACTCTATTAACCTGGATTAATGTTATGATGCAAAAAAAAATAAAGTCAATTTTTTCCGTGGAGTTTACCTTTAATGCGTTCCTTTCACCGCAATTCCTTGCCGTTGATGCCTTCCGTCGTGGAATCCGTTGTAGTGTGAGTCTACAAGAATAAGTCTTCAAAATGGGTGTCCTTAGTATTGTTTCTATCAATGAAATTGGTAGAGACTTTACAATACAATAAAGGGAGACAGAGTTTCCGACTAATTTCGCCATTTATTGTATTGTAAAATGTCTACCAATTTCATCAATACGATCTTTGCTTTTAAAGATCTTATCTTTCAAGCATGAGATTTTCTCCTTACAAAAGTGTCCTAAAGTCAAACGAAGAAAATATGGCAATTAAAATGCAGTTATTACATCTTTAGTAACAAAATATAGATTTTCTCCTTCCATGTTCTTATTTATCTTTTTTTCAGAAATAAACTTTTTTTTTTTTTTAAAAAAAAGTTTTTTTTCCTTCAGTCTATGGACAATTTTAACATCACATAATTTTTTAAAACTGAAAAATTTATTATTTTTTAGAATTCTACATTTTCCCTGAGGATAATTTGGCCAGACCTAATCTGATCAAGAAACAATCATTGTCTTAAGGTCAAAGATGGTGTCAACCGTGGTATATGCTACAGTAATTTTGGTCGGTAACAAAGAAGATCCTTATAGAACGGCTAAAGGTCGCTTATAAATAGGACCATTAGGACTTCTTTTAGAATAAATAACTTTGAACCCATTATCTTCAATTTCTAATCTTACTTTGAACACAATTATTTAGCTGGCAAAATCAAAGTAATTTTTCGTATATTTATTGATGAACACCATCCGGCTGAATTGTGTAAAACTAGAACCTACAAGACTGATCTGTAAATACAAATTGAAATCTCCCTGTAATGTTTCTACTTTCAGTAAGCTGAGATTTCCTTCTAATGCCTTGCATTGCTGGAATGAAATGCCTTATACGTCAGAAAAACCTTGTTTAAAGCCCAAATCAAAGCTGTTTAACCATTATCGCCATCTTATAAGTCTAGTAACTATTTGTGCTATGACAATTCATAATAACTATTAGTTCCTAAGGAGTTTTGATGTTGTTTCTCCCTTATACTGTAACATTTTATCTTTATTCTATTGGAATACTATTTTAATATTAACAAGAAATTAACCCCCCCCCCCCCCTGAGGAGGGTATAGGAAAGTAGCGGAAAACCTGAGTTCGTCTATTTTTTACCACTGTTATCCACAATTTTAACACAGTTTTTCTAAAAATTGATTTTCTCGAACATAGTAATTTAGAAAATGAAAAACAGCACTATCCTCTTATGCTTATCATCATTTTCAACAGGATGATATCACAAGCCGTATGTTGCCAGTTGAAAACAATAGATCCCAAACCTCATATTGCCTAGTTATTTAGATCTTGCCTAGAGGAATCTGCATAGCGAATTTCACTCCTGTGCATTATAGGCCAGAAGATCCACTGTAATTACCATCCGTAACTCCGACCCCAGTGGGCCAATCAAAACCAAACTAAATAATGAAGTAAGATACGTTTCAAATTTCAACCTTTTACGTCAAAAAATGTAGAAAATATGAAAGGGACAGACGAACATTGTAAAACCAATAAGTAGTTTCATTCCGCTATTTAATAAATAAATAAATAAATAAATAAATAAATAAATAAATAAATAAATAAAATAAACAAAAAATTAATTCCCCCGAGGAGGGTATAGGAAAGTAGCGGAAGCTTTGAGGTCATCTCTTTTGTCCCCCCCACCCCCCAATATTTTTAATCAAAAACTTTTGCCCCTTTAACTCTCACCCCGTAACTCCGACCCTAATGTAAAATCAAAACCAAAGTAAATGGTGGAGTAGGACATGCCTATGGTAATCTTCTACATTCCAAATTTCAACCTTCTATGTCTACAATGTAGAAAACATGAAGGAGACAGACCAATAAGTGCTCCATTCTTCCGCTACGTAATAAATATTCTCATAAGTTTTCAGGGTAGACCATAAGTTACGATACAATTTATACAGTCAATAAGAAATTTATAATTCCGCTTTCAACGAACTTAAAGAGTTTTTGTTACTGAATTCTATATTTACGTCTGTCCGCACTTTTTTAAGGTGCGGGATATACGATAAATGAAATGAATTTGTCTTTCATCGCTGATTTCATAGCGTCCACATTTCTGTAGGGCCAATAGTTCCCGAGATATTATCCAGAATTCGAATTTCCGAAAAATGCTATATCTCACAGCAAAATGGAACCAAAACAGTTTAATAGTACATATAAAATCAACAATTTTTATATTGACAAGTGGTGAATATTCCGACGGATACTATCGAAAAATCATGATTATTGATAATCGACATTCAATATGGCAGCCGATACCGATGAGACTTATATAAGTGCATATAATAGACTCTATAATAAATATAAATTTGAAAAATTTTCAAAATTGGACCAATCGTTACGGAGATATAAGTTTTTTAAGTTCGTTGTTGTAATGATAGCTTGCTCATTCTCATCTAGTTCGCTTTTCTTTTGATATAAATTTACAAATCTTCACTTGGATTTCCTTCAAAATTCTGTATCTTCGCAAATTTTATTTTTGCTCCCGTGCTGACTTGGATTATTTTCATTATCATCATTGGAACTTGCCGATTACCACAACTTAATGTACGCATATCTTTTGCTTCTCGTTCGACGGCTGAGTTTTGCTCATGAGGATGTGTCAGCAGCAAATAATATCTGCTGATTGCTCCGGGAACGTTTATAAACAATTTCATTAGCAATTTTTACATAAATATAATGCGATTATAAAACGTTCAATATTTTAACTTATCCAATGATAGGTTAACATGAATAAGCCTAAGCATCTTTTCTCGTCGTCAGAAGTTTGCAAAAAGCCTAAACAAACCTTGTACTAAAGCATTCTCTTCTACTAATACGATAAATAACTTCGGAGACTGCCCTCCTGATAGATATGATGTATTGTTATCAAGTGTTATACACAATCACCTTCAAAGTACCCCGCTTCTGCAACTATGCACTTCTGCCAACGCACGTACAGTTGCTGAAAACATTCCTGGAAGCCTTTGGAGAAGACGATCTTCAAGGCGGCCGTCACTGCTTCCTGAACCTTAGATGCACTTTTAAAACGCTGCCCTTTGAATTCCTTTTTTCAGAAAGAAGAACAGGTAAAAGTCACATGAGGCGAGATCGGGTGAGTAGGGAGAGTGTGGAAGGGTTGACGTTCCCATTTTGGCCAGTGCAGCCTGCACCATGTGAGACCAATGTGCGGGGGCGTTGTCATGTTGCAGTACTCAATCCTTTCTTTTCCAGAGTTCTGGACGTTTTTGGCGGACAGCATCACGGAGGCGCACCAGGATCTGTGTGCAATATTTCTGTCGTCGATTTCCTCAAACGCTGACAGAAGTTGATACTCCATGTTGTTCCTCACACGCCATTTCTGCTTCCGGCGAACGCGAACAACTACAGTTTCCTGAAACGCATTGTTTGGAAAACCCTGCACCAGTGGCGTAGCTAGCTTTTTAGCGCCTGTGTCCATTTTTCATTTTTAACTTTTTAGCGCCCCTTCAATTTAGCTTTTTAGCCTCCCTAATTCGTTGCGCCCTGCACTGCGAAGCTTCTTCCTCCTTATCACATCTCGCTCATATGTGCCTCTACGCCGCGGTCAAATAGTTCTCCTCTCCTCAAAGCCTGTGATGGAGTTATCAGTTTAGTCTCCGAACTTATTGATCATAGTGGTATTAACTTTTCATTTTATCCGAATTAGAATTCGCTTTTTTTAATCATCGTTGCAATCAGCTGCAAGTCACTGTTTTTGTTAAAAGATAGTCAATGTGCTGATCTAACCCCGTTCGTTTACCAAGTGTTCTGTTCTCTAAGGCAGTTGTACGATATACGCTTCTGTGTCGTATGTATAACAAGGACGGCCATGTCAGCACCAGAGAGCAATAATGGGGAGAGGCGACACTCTAGACTACAAGCCGTCGGTCAGTTTTGCACTGCAGCGCACCAAACGTCGGGTGCGTAAAGGGATAGATGCGTCTGCTTAGCTCCCATCGAGAACACTGTTTAACGTTGCCTCTTTTGCTGATTAAACAGAGAAAAAATAACTTAAAATAAATTTTAAAAAATAATATTGGTTTTATTAATAGCTTGTTATTTTTATATCATTATTTGACATAAAAAATTAAAACAGAATGAAAGTTTTTACATATTCCTTTATGTTCTCTTACCCGTACTGATTGTTAAATTTTTAAATAAAACTCACAGTTTTTTACAACCAATAATATATTATCATAATATTAGCAAAAGTAATTAGAAAATATTATAAAAAATTTTTTCAAAAAAATGAGTCAGAAATGAACTATGGAAGAATACTAAAAGCTTATGAAAAATTAAATGATCTTCCAGGATTTCTTCTATAGGTAATACAATATTAAAATAATCAATAAGTGTATGGCAATTTTTAACAATTTTTTTTAAATGTATATGTTGTTGGCAATTTTTTAAAATTACAATTAAAATGCTTTAACCCACTTAAAAATTTAAATTTATTAGTAATCTAATTTTTTTTTCACTTTTTTGGCTGGAATTTACTTTTGTAATTAGCGGTAGACATCGCTCTATTAAAGAGTTTCACAGTGTCTCGCACGCATTATAGAAAACAATCAATCACATTTAAAGGTACATTACACACCGTAGTATTTCAGATGAAATTACTTATTTCTATTTTCACGACGTTTTCATAACGTTTCAAGAAACAGGATAGATGTTTTGACAGTTCAAAATGCTTTACAAATGTTGCTTCTAAATTTTTAAACAATTCTACTTTGTATTTTCATCGTAAATGAATCATTGTGCCAAATTTGGAGACGTGTGAACAACGGAAAATGGGTTAAAAATTGTTTGCAAGATTTGAACGAAGCAGAAGGAAAGAAACTGTATAAAAATAAAACAATCCTGTAGTCCTTAATGTGTTTCTTGTACTAATTTTTGTGTACATAATCTTAGAAGTGACATATGTATATGATTAAATTAAGAACTGCAAACGAACTTCCGATTCTTAAGGGGAAAAAAAATTTAAAAAGCCATTTTTTTATTATTTATTTACAAAAATAACTTACAAAATTTACAAAATCTACCAAAATTGAATGAGCAGTTTTGCTCGTGAGATTTTTGTTTAAAATCCAAATTACACTTAAATCGCTATATTTTAAAATCCAAACGGACAGAATGTAATATAAAAATAAAATAAATACAAACCAATAAATATAAACTAAGTTCAAGAAATTGGCTGAGTAGCTGGGGTGGATCAACATCTAAAAAAAGGAGTGAAAAACACGTTTTCTATACGTTTTAAGAGTCAATATTATTACTAAATTTCCTTAGTCGGTTTCAACAACAACAAAAAAAAAATCAAGTCTAATACAATATTCAAAATTGAAAAGTTAGTATAAAACATAAAATTTTAAAATCCAATATATAAAATTTAAAATTTAGCACCTTACTTAAGACTTCGTTAAATATAATATTTTTACTAAGTATTTAAGATACAATCCCGTTGTCATGAAAAGCAAAAGATGGGGAAGAAAATGCTTCACCGCAGACGACAACATTTCAATTAATTACCAAAAATTAATTATTTTAAGTAAGTTTTTATTTTATTTTTTATATAAAATTAGATATGTTTATCTCGTGCTCAGAAAGATCTCTTAATTTTCCGTGATGTTTTTGCGGACATATAAATTTTTTCTAGTTACCCTGCCTATGTTTTCTACAGTAATTTTAGGTGGATTTTACGCACCTAACGTTCGAGGGCGCTACCAGGCTTTCATTTTTTTTGTTCCTAATGCAAATGAAGGAGTGTCGCCTCTCCCCATTATTGCTCTCTGTCAGCACTATGCTATTGATGATCGAAATCGAAATAGCTGTAAACAACCAGTTTCAGTATCGGAATCTCAAGCGGTGTTTTTTTGCCAATATGATTCTCTGAATCCAAAGAAAGTAACCATACAAAAAGAATTAATTCACTACTTTTCAATGGACCTCATTTTAATGGCATTTAATACTTAAATAATTTCTACTTAAATAATACCAGTTGGTAATAGTTAAATAATTTCTCTAATTATTATTATTAAAAATGAACCTATAACATCCTTTATGAATCAATTAAATAACAAAGTTTACGGTTACATGACATGAAATATTTTTCACGCTGCTTATTGTGTTTTATTGGTAAATTATCTTAGTGTCTAATTACTTAATTATTAGGACCGATAGGTACTTATGTTTTCACAATGTGCGTCCGGCCGTCCGTCTGTCTGTCTGTTGGTGCTCTAGCTTTCGAACGCCTCCGAATTTTCGACTTCCGTTTTCGCAGTTCGACAACTTCGGGAAATCGGAAGACTGAGTTCGTTGGTGGAAAAAATCGATAAACTATTTCCGGTTCAAAAGGCCAAAAATAATATAGGGGACCACGTTTTTCACTATACAATTCCATGTATAAATGGCCTGTGCTTTGCCAAATGCTGTTCTCCCTTTAAGATTCTATAGCTAAAGCAGAGAAAAGGCTTGTGAATTAAGTGAAGACACGTGATCGTCTTCCTTGATGGTCAATGTCAGTCAGAACTGGTTCAAGGGTATGTGGTTTAGTGGTACAATTACGGTCCACTGGAAACTTTCAATGCTAAGATGTGGCATGTATTATATCAAACAGCTTGAAATAACATGTCATGATTGAATATTAACGTAAAATTACCAATAGTCCAAATATGTTCAATGGTATGTGGTTTCATGGATCCAGTATGGTTCAGGAGAAACTTTCAAAGCTCAGATTTGGCATGTAATATATAAAACAACTTGGAATGATGTGTCATGCATGAATATCACGTAAAATGAATGATAGTCGAAATTGGTTCAAAGGTACCTGCTTTTCATGGACCCATTATGGTTCATTGGAACTTTCAATGCTAAAATATGGCATGTGTTGCGGTTGATTCATGAAACTTCGGAGATCATCATGTGAAGAACAAAAGGAGGCAGGAGAAACAGTTTAACAACGTCTTTATTACAGTGAGAACATATCGCAACTAACTACATAGGAAAAAGGCAAACAGAGACAAAACAAACCTAGTGGCAGAAAATGAAAACAAAACTTTCTTAACATAAACCCCCCCCCCGCCTTGAAAGGATCTCCTTTCAAAGAAAAACATGAAAGTAAAAAACCAGTATTAATTACATGGCAGAGGACAAATCTTGGAAAAGGATCTTTTCATGTCACCATTAGTAGTTTTGATGGTAGCTACACGAGAGATATTATCCTTACCAGGATGCAACTGGACAATGCGTCCAAGTCTCCAATGCACTGGAGGAAGATGGTCGTCTCTTATTAAGACTAAAGTGCCCAGCTTCAGAGTTGACAAATTATGCTTCTACTTCGATTTTTGCTGAAGTTCGCTGATGTACTCTGAACTCCACCTCTTCCAAAAATGTTGCACAAGACTTTGAATATGCTGGAAACGAGACAAACGGGATAAAGGAAAATGGGTCACATCAGGATCAGGGATAGAGGTAGGTGCTCTGCCCAGTAGGAAATGTCCAGGAGTAAGCGGGCTAAGATCATCAGGATCACTGGATAAAGGGGTAATGGGACGAGAATTGAGCCCAGCCTCAATCTGTGCAAGGAGAGTAGAAAACTCTTCGAAAGTAAGCGATACATTGCCAAGCACTCGCCTTAAATGATGTTTTGCAGATTTAACGCCAGCTTCCCACAGCCCTCCAAAATGAGGGGAGTGACTGGGGATAAAATGCCAGGCAATTCCAAGTGTAGAGGCGGCTATGGAAAGGGAGTCTCCATTGCTGTTAAGGAGGGCACTAAGTTCTTTCAGAATGCGGTTGGAGCCGACGAAATTGCGGCCAATGTCGGAGGAAATGTGTGCAGGGCAACCTCGCCGTGCGACGAATCTTCTTTGGGTAAGTATGAACGCCTCCGATGTTAAGCTAGAAACAAGCTCAAGATGAATAGCACGTGTAGCAAAACAAACGAAAAGGGAGACATAGCAGTTGAAAGACCTTGCTCCGCGACCACTCTTCGACTTCAAGAGGAACGGACCCGCATAATCAACACCCGTAGAAGAAAACGGGAAGGTGGCCTCAACGCGATGCTTTGGGAGAGCGCCCATCAAAAGTTGGACAGTTCGTGGGGAGGCACGGAAACATCTCACGCAACGATGCACAACCTGCCGGTATAGGTTTCTTCCTCCAGTTATCCAAACTCGGTCTCTTAATGAAGACAGGAGCAATTGCGGACCAGCATGCAGGAGCCGAAGGTGCTCAGTCGTGACTAATAGCCCTGACAAGGAATGTTTGTCAGACAAAAGAAGAGGGTGCTTCTTATTGTGAGAAAATGCAGAATTACCAAGTCTGCCTCCGACACGAATTAGACCCTGAGCGTCAAGAAAAGGTGAAAGGCTGAGTAGTCTTGAACGCAGAGATGCATTGGGGTTTTGCAAAACTCGAATTTCCTCGGGGAAGGACTCAGATTGAGCTAACTTGACGAGATGCAGGAAAGCATTATTCAATTCAGATGTCGTTAATGGCCTGTGTATATGAGAGCCCCTTGGGGTCTGGCAATTATTCTTAAACCGTAATACAAGGGCGACAATGCGAAACAACCTCGAAGCGCTGGAATACTTGGCAAAGGGAAAATCAGAAGAAACGACGACGTTGGCTGATGGAATTGAATGCTTCACATCTGGTAAGGATGCTGGATCATTGGACGGAATGGAATGCCGCCAGAAACTTTCTTATTTTAGCAACCAATCAGGACCATTAAACCAGAAGTTTGCATTTATAATGTCAGTAGGAGAGATTCCTCTTGACAGCAAATCAGGAGGGTTAAAATCGCCTGCCACATGCCTCCAAGAATCTTGCTGAGTGATAGATTGAATCTCAGAAACACGATTGGCAACGAAAATCTGGAGACGACTCGGATTCATCTTAATCCATGCAAGAACGATAGTGGAGTCTGCCCACATCGTGCAACGATCAAATTCAACTTTCATTGTTTGCGTAACATGATGGACTAGGCGGGCCAAAACCAAGGCTCCACAGAGCTCTTGGAATAGAAACAGTCTTTAAAGGTGCAACTTTAGCCTTTGAACAAAGCAGCTTACAGGATATAGTGCCATCACATTGAATTGAACGAACATAAACACAGGCACCGTAAGCTTTCAAAGATGCATCTGAAAATACATGCAGTTGTACTGAAGCAGGCTGATCGCAAATGACTCGACGAGGAAGTCTGACCTCATTGAGAATTGGGATGTCTGACTTGAAGCTCAGCCACTGCTTCTGAAGAGAGGCTGGAAGGACCTCATCCCAGGCAAGCTTCTCCAACCACAGAGATTGCAAGAAATTTTTGACAAAAATAGTACAAGGGCCTAGCAAGCCCAACGGATCGAAAATCTGTGAAATACTGGATAATAGGGCCCGTTTTGTAATTTTTGGCTGCGAAAGCAAAGAGAACGAGAATCTCAACTCGTCGTCGGCGGGAGCCCACAACAAGCCAAGCGTCTTTGTGAATTCGTGTGAAGCAATGTCGATGATCATAGGGTGGAGTTCAACTTGTTGAAAACCTCTTAGAATTTCAGTGCTATTCGACACCCACTTTCGAAGGTTAAAACAACCGGATTGAAGCCTTGCAGAAAGAGCTGTGCAGATTTGATGGTCATCAACTTCGGTTTCAGCTCCACTAATTAGATCATCCACATAGAAGTCTTCTTTAATGACCCTCGAGATCTCTGGCTGGGTGTCAGCACAATCATTGCCCAGTTCAAAGAGGTAACGAATATCAAGGTAGCTGGCAGCGGCTGTGCCATAGGTGACTGTGTTGATGTTGTAAAGTTTGATAGGCACGTCGGGAGAGGGCCTCCAAAGAATTCGTTGCAATGGACGATGTTGAGGAACAACTAACACCTGCCGATACATTTTTTCAATGTCAGCTGTAAAGGCGAACACATGTTTTCGAAATCTCAAGAAGATACTTGTTTACTCTCAACTTAGTCGTGAGACTGTCTTCCTTCAAAACTCCATGGTGTGGCAGGAAGTAAGAGATTTCAGAAGGCTCAGGCGTGCATGGCGACATATGTCCCAAGCGCTCATATTCGGACATGAAGGCGGAGTACTGCTGATACAAGTTCCTGGCTGGATTTGAACCGTCTTTCGAGATTCAAGAGACTTCTTTCTGCCAAATGAAAGGAATCTCCCAGCAACTCAGGGGGCTTGTGCAAGGGGAGGGTGACAACAAATCTTCCATCGTTGTTACGTACAGTATTTTTTAAAAAATGCATTTCACACTCATTCTTATCAAGAGGAGAATGGGGAAGAGAAACTTCTTCTAATTTCCAAAACGCTTCCAGCTGGTGCTGAATATCGTCTACATTACAGCTATGATTGCACTTAGTAATTTTACAAGGGGGGAGCTACCACTAAGAGGACTCGCAACTATCCATCCTAAACGAGAGGCGTGCAACGAAGGGCATCTGGCTCCAAATGAGAGCCGGCGTCCTTGTACAATCTGACAGAAACAGCTCACTCCCAGCAGAATATCTACTTCACCAGGCACATTGAAATTAGGGTCAGCTAATTACACATTTGATGGAAAGGAAAATAACGTGGGATCGATAGGGGAACTAGGGAGCAAACCAGTAATTTGTGGCATTACTAAGCACTGTATCTTTAAAGAAAAATTAGAAGCACAAGATCTAATGACTAAGTCACATCGGGAGTGAACGGATGTGATGGAACCAGTAACACCCTGAATTCGAGTGTTCATCGGGAAAACAGGAAGCTGAAGCTTGTTACAGAAGGACGTGGTGACGAATGAAGACATACTCTCTGAGTCGAGCAAGCACCTTGCTTGATGATTAACACCTTGGGAGTCGTCTACCTTAACAACAGCGGTGGAGAGAAGAACACTTATGCTCAGGAACAGTCATTGAAGATAAGGTGATGCGGGTACTAGCATCACCAGGAGAATTCTCTTGAGAGCCATCGTTGTTCTGGTGCAAGAGAGTGTAATGACGTGCATGGCATCGTGAACAGTTGTGCTTTGACTTACAAGAATTTGTGAAATGTCCTTTAGAAAGGCAGTTGAAACAGAGCTTTGCTTCTCTCACCTTGGCAATACGATCACTGATAGAAAATTGCTTAAAGGCAGGTCAGGAGTAAACTAGATGATCTTTACTGCAAACAACGCAGGTGGATGCAGCCGCAAGGAAAGATTTCACAGGAGCACGATCATTCGTTGGCTTAGAATGTCGCTGTTCCAAAGTCTCTAGAAGCGTTGAACGTTCTTCGAGGAATTTGAGAAGCTCATCAAAGATGGCAGATGAGGTGGAAGATGATCTTCCTTCAAACTCCTTCGTGGTCGTAGGATCTAGTTTGGAGCTAATTAAATAAACCAGAATGGCGTCCCTTTGCATTTTTCTGTCTAGCAAGGAATCCAATGATCTAAGATCCTTTCTTGCACGATCAATCAATGCTCTGATTTTGGTAGATGACTTCCTTCCAACGGTTTCACAATGAAAGAGAGACTTGATGTGGTTGTGCACTAATATCCTTTTATTATTGTACCGATCATTAAGAATATCCCATGCGATATTGTAGTTAGAGCTCGTTAAGGAGAGATTTTTTATGGACTCAGCAGCTCTGCCAATCAGTGCAGATCTTAAATAGTGAAACTTTTGCACAGGACTAATGCTATCAACGTCATGAATTAAGCTGACATACAAGTCTCTGAAGTTAAGCCATTCGTCAAAATTCCCAATAAAAATACGCAAGTTGATAAGGGGTAACTTAACTTGGCTGACAGCAGATGGAGCTACAGTTGAAGATGAGAGAATGCCTGGTGCCTCATTAACGGAAGCGGCCGGTGATGGAGGGGGAGGAGTGTTTTGTTCCAACAGGAAACTAGCCGTGGAGATCGCTTGGAAATAACGTGTTTCAAAGTCAGAAATAAGAGATTCTCCATCGGTGTCCTCAGTGAGGGTATCAATCTCAAGTTGCACGTCGGTGAAGGAAGCAAACAGAGTCTTTACATGAATTAATCTTTCGCGCAATTGAGTGTAAACAACAACAGGCAAAGTTCCAGGTGCTGGGTTCGAAATCTGTATATTTTGCAAATAGTTCTCAAATCGAGTCAATTGCGATTTAATGGCAGCACGTTTTTTCTTCTGATCCATTATAAAAATGCAATAAAAGAAGGCACAGTCTTAAAAGAAATGAACGCTATTTGTAGAATTAACAATGGCGGCCAATACGAGAGGAGAGGTTTGACCTTGGGCAGAGGAGCGAGAAAGCATTATGAAGTCAAGGCGAGGGCAGGCAACAATTGGAAAACAGCAGCAGCAGCAAACGTTGAGCATTAACGTGAACAAGAGGCGAAAGAAAATGAGACGACAGCGTTACTTACAGGCATGAACGAACGAGAACAGCCTGGGCGGGAAAACAGCTTGAGTTGCAGCGGGAAGACGAAGTGGGCAGGAAACAAAGGCACGATTCCAGAAAGCAGGGAAAAGTCACTTTAAATCATTTTAAGTTCGCAACGATGATCTCGCTTCGATAACTTCTTACTATCCAGCTCGAAGGACCAATATATATGTTGCGGTTGATTCATGAAACTTCGAAGTCATCATGTGAAGAACAAAAGGAGGCGGGAGAAACAGTTAACAACGTCTTTATTACAGTGAGAACATATCGCAACTAACTACTTAGGAAAAAGGCAAACAGAGACAAAACAAACCTAGTGGCAGAAAATGAAAACAAAACTTTCTTAACAGCATGTAATATATCAAACGACTTGGAATGATGTGCCATGAATGAATATAACATAAAACTATTAATAGTCGAAATCGGTTCAAAGGTACCTGCTTTTCGTGGACCCATTATGGTTCATTGGAACTTTCACTGCTAAGATATGGCATGTAACTACTTATGCCTTATAATATCAATAGTTAGTTTGTGTTAGGCAAATTTTAACAATAGCTAGTAGCTACTCATCCCTTCAATGATACATGCTTACGTAGAAAAACGATGGCAATAGTTTTTGAAGAAAGATTATTAAATAGGAATGCTAACAAATTAAAGGATTCCTACATGTTCTAATCTATAGAGAAATGTTACTTTCTCCATTTACCTTTTCAGATAGTTTTATTCTGTTTGAACTATACGTTTCCCTTAGAAGTACGCCTTGCTTAGCAACCCGAGGTTTCCTTAGCAACCTCATATAATTCATAACAATGAAAGGCTTCTTTAGAAATCAAATGCTTTCCTTTTCGTTCTCGATTTCTTTAAAATCCTATTGGTCCTGGGCATTTCGGATGCCTGACTTGTTTATTAAGAATTTATTTAAGGTTCTTAAAAAATGACCCATTATTAATCATTTTTTAGCGGTTAAATAATTAATTGATCATTTTGTACATGATATAAAATTTATTTAATAAAACCATTAGAATAAAACCATTCTAGCTACATTCCGAAGCTGTATGCTTATATTGCCAAGTGCATTCAGGCTGTCTTGCGTGCCAACAGTGCTTTTATACAAGATTTTAAAGATTTTCTTTATTACAAGAGGCTTTTCCATTATTTTATCAAAAGGAAAGGAGAGAAATCATTGGAAACCTACCGATTTTGATTGATATTCGTGCTTAACACCACTCCACTCTCACAAGTAAAATATAAAAAGAATTTTCTGTTCTGTTATAAAAAAATACATTTTCACCTAAAAATACAATTTTTCATGGCGCGCTCTGTAAGGTAGGATGTCATCGAATTGCAATTAATTTCCTTGGCTGTAGGAAAATCAATGAAAATGCCTCTCGTATCTAGTACTTGAGCGCGCCATGAAAAGAGGCACTTGATGATTTCTCTTGTTTTAACAAGAGGCCAATAAGTCCTGTTGTGAAGCAAGCGGCGAATTTTGCTGCTTTTACGATGTGCTACACTTAACGCTTGCGGGTGGAAGAGTTGAAGAGCGAGGTCGTATTTTCTCTTGCTGATTCAAACACGACCAAATGTTGTTGATGAGAAAATGCGCTCTTTGTATTAAAAAGATATGTGGCTTTTCGCTTAAATCGCTTTGTGGCTGACCATTCTAACCAAGACGCTTTGAACCCTTTTAAATTACACGCTACATATGGGCATAAGACACAAGAATTCAATGACTCGAGGACGTGCTGTTGTATCGCCGCTGATTAATTCATGGACATTTTAAAGTTCCAGAGTTGCGGCTTCATTTGTCGGGGTTTCTGAATGCTACTTCAACAAAGGTTATTTCTATGCCGCGGAATTGCGTTTCCTCGCAGTCGTTTTGAGCTCAAGTTTGCTTTTGATTCTCTCTTCTCCTTTTCGTCATTCTTATACTCCTTTGATTTCGAAGCCTTTTTAATTAACACATAACATCTGTGCCCTTCACTTCGATTAAAGATTATATAAATGCTGAATGCTTGACATAAACTCTCTTGGATTACTGCAGCGAAAGACAAACGTAAATTCTCAACCAAAAATGGTATTGCAGACTGTTACTCATATTAAAAAAGACATCTATGAGTACAAAAATTGTATTTGCTTAGAACTCAGAAGTAAAATTTCACCAGTTTGGGGAGTCTAAAGTTCTCCGGGCTCCTTCCGTGATAATTTTTGCACCCTTTAGACAAGTGATATGAAATAATTCATGTTTTACAAGAATTTATGCATTCCAGTTGGTGCCCGCTTAACTTGTGCCTCTGTAACTGAAATTGACAACTTATCCACGAGGTACAGTATAAAAGGTCATGATGTCACATGCAGTTTTCGAGAAAATGTCTTCTGATAAACGTGGGCGACAGTCAAATGACTGAAAGAGACAAACGGACATTAAGGACGATTGTGACCTGAATAAGAAAACAACTGCTGCAAAAGTGATTGCAGAGCTCAATTTGCCTTCAAAAAACTGTGAAGAGGGAACTCTGTAAGAAAAATGTTACGGGCGAGCTCCAATTATCAAACCACTAGTGATATTATTGCTTAGAAAATGATAGTGGATTAACGATCAGTGGAAGGCTATAACATGCTCCATTGAATCGAGCTTCACACTCACCCGGACTTGTTTACGTGTTGCGAGTATTGTTCCAAGCTTATGACTAGGACTGTCTTGTGCCAATGGTAAAGCATCGTGGAGGCACAATCATATGGGCAACTGTAGCCAACAAACAAACAAAAAAAACGAGTGGCAACAGATTCCATTATCCACCATCCAAGACTTATATTTGTCAGTACCCAAGAGAATTCAAGGCTGTATTGGATGCCAAAATAAAGATTTCGTTCTTTAACCAGGTGTTTCCATAATATTGTCCAACCCTTTTAGATTAGGTTTGACATATGTCTTAGAATATCACGTCATTAAGTGAAATATCACGTAGGAGATACACAGGTGAACAACTTCCGTATTATCAGTATTATTATTATTGTTGTTTGGGGACGCCAAACTCGGTTCAAGTCCGGAAGCCAATCCCGAATGGCGGGCCCAAGAGAGGGCCAAGGCCAAGGGCCTCAAATGCAAGGGAGGGCAAGTTACGCATTGATGTTTTGGGTAGGCGTATTGATGTTTGGGTGTAGAAATTTCCTTATTATGTGACAGGTGTTTAGAATTGTGGCTTTCTGTAAGGTTTTGTATAAGTGTGGGTTTAAATTTAGTGTTGACAGGCTTTTGCGTAGTGAGTGTGGAATAACCCCAGTGGCAGAAAGAACGATAGGAACAATGTGTACTCTGTTAACTCCCCAAAGACGTTTTATTTCGTATGCAAGATCCGTATATTTAGTGATTTTGTCAGTGTGTGTTGGGGATGGAGATATCCATTATGTAGGCCACTTTGTTTTGCTTATCTACTAGTGTAATGTCTAGTCTGTTATGAGGGATAGTTTTGTCAGTGATTATAGCTCTGTCAAAATATAGTTTATGTGTGGTGTTCTCTAAGACAGTGTCGGGGATATATTTATAGTAAGGAGTGTGAATGTCCCTTAGCTTGTGTATCTTAGCTAGATGTTGATATATGATGTTGGCTACCTGGTTATGTCTGTGTAAATAATCTGTCTGCGTGAGTATTTTGCAATTGGATATGACGTGTTGGATGGTTTCCTCTGCAATATGGCATTTCCTGCAAGACCCATCAATCGAATCTTTGATAATATGTTTTCTGTAGCTTTTAGTGTTAATAACCTGGTCTTGTATGGCGATCATGGTTCCTTCAGTTTCCCCAAAGAGACTTCCTTCACTCAACCAAAAGTTCGACGCTTTTTTGTCGACGTGCGGCTGGTTGAGGTCAGAAGGATGTCTACCGTGGAGTTGCTTTCCGAGCCATGATTGAAGTTTAGTGCCTATTGTAGGAATGTTATGGGTGTTCTGTATGCTGTTCAGATTCAGAGGTGTGTATTTTGTATCAGACATGTAGACTGCTTTGTGTAATGGTGATGTGTGTTGTTTAGAGTGAAAGAATTCTCTGAGTGACTGAGTCTGTTTCTGGTGTAGATCTATTATTATTATTATTATTATCGAAAGCGAAACAAAAAGGTAAAGATTTTAATTGGAAACTTGTATGGGTGCGCTATGGAAATATTTATGTTCGAAAATCATCTGACACTAGGGTTTTTAAAGTAAAGCAAGAAAAAGATTTAGAAAGAATGAGAAATTGAAGGAGCAGTCCAATTTTTCGTACAATAAGTAAATAATCGTTTGTTTTTTTTCAAATGGAAATGGATGAGTTTAACTGGTTTATGGTGAATATTAGGAGCATAAAAAATATTGGAATGAACTGTTAATATATATAGAAATGGTTGGAGAAGTGGATTTTTTTGTCTTACTTGAAGTGGATATTAGTGAGGAGGAAAGTGAACTATATAATATTACAGGATTTAAACAATTTCCGTTTTGTAGAAAACATAAAAAAGGGGGTGGCATTATTATCTATATTAAAGAAAATTTAAATTTCGTGATAGATGATGCGCAAAATATTGAAGAATGTGAAAGTGTTACTGGAAAAAAATTTTTTCTTTGTATAAATATGAAAGAAGTTCAAAAATATTTGCATTGTGTAGTAATATATAGATCACCTAATTGTAATATTAATAAGTTTATGGATTCGTTTAATAGTTTACTAAAAATATTTGGAGATAATGAAAAAGTAATGATAATGGAAGATTTTAATTTGAATATACTCGACAGTGCCAATCTAGGTATTAATAGGTATCTGAACATATTAAGCCAATATGGGTTAACTCAAAGAGTCAATATGCCAACAAGAATTGAATAGTATGGTGGAAAAATTACAAAATCAATTTTAGATCATGTGATAAGTCGGGTTTTTGACTGGGATTGCAAAGTTAAAGTAGTTGCAAAAAAGTTTGCTGATCATAATATTCTCTGGGTTAAATTAAATTGTGGTAGAAACAACATTGTTCAAAATGTTGGCAAAGATTGGATGATAGATGTAAAATTAGTAAATAAGGTAAATTGGAACAGGGTTAACAGGGTTAAAAAACAAAACAGCAAAAAAACCATGGATAACTCAAGAAATAATGGGTTTAATACTGGAAAAAGATAAGGCATGGAAAAAATGCAAGAAAAATAATTATAATGATGAGAATATGAGTTATTATAGAAAATTAAATAACATCGTGAATGCCCAAATACGAAAATTAAAGAAAGAGTATTTTATGAAGAACTTTCAAAAAATTGAAAAGAATATTAAAGAAACATGGAGACTAGTTAATAATTTAGTGGGAAAAAATAATAAAGCTACAGAAAATGAGGATTAATTCATTGAACAACATGTAGATAGGTTTAATAATAACTTTCAAGAACAAGTTAAGATCTTTATAGATGGAGTTAAGGATGAGAAATATGATGGAAGTAAAATTATATCGTTACAAAATTCTATTGTTATAAATTCTGTGGAAGAAAAAGAAATTGAAAAAATTATTGGAAGCCTAAATATAAATAAGTCTTCAGGAATTGATGGAATTAGGGCAGGGGACATTAGAAGTAATGGTAAAATTTTTGTAAAACCTTTTACTCATTTATATAATGTAATATTGAAGACAAATGAATGGCCGGAGCAGATGAAAATATCAAAGGTTAGACCAATCTATAAGAAAGGTAAAAAGACAGATTTAAATAATTATCGACCAATATCTATACTTTCTATCATTAAAAAAATATTTGAACATTGGATTAAAAAAAAAACTGGAGGAATTTTGGAAAAAAGAACAATATTTTTCGTAAAGAAATATATGGATATAGAAAAAAAAGTCAACCCAAAGTTTATTAATGGAATTGACACAAAAATTAAACAAATCCTTTCATCATGGTGTTAATTCAACAGTTACTTTTATGGATTTAAATAAAGCCTATGATTTGGTTAATCATGATATTTTATTTTTAAAATTAGGACAATATGTTATAAGAGGACAATGTTTAAATTTGTTGAAAGGAACGTATACGAATAGAATGCAAAAAATTAAGGTAAATGATTCTGAAAGTTCAGTTTGTGAAATCACAAATGGTATTCCTCAAGGATCAATATTAAGTACAATAATGCTTAACATTTTTATAAATGATCTACCCAATTATGTCTCTAATGCACAATTTTATATATATATATATGCAGATGATGTTGCTTTGCTAACTATGCATAAAAATGAAGAAAAAGTTTTAAGAGATACGCAGAAAAATTTAGCTCTAACAATTAAATGGATAAAAAATAATGAGCTTAAATCTGAATAAAACACATTTAATGAAATTTATAATTCCACATAAACAATCTAATTTCTTAACGCAAAAGTTTTTTTTTCATAAAAAGAAGTGTATGGAGAACATGGAGGATTGAAAAGATAATTGCTTATGTAAATGTCCAAAAATCCAAGAAGTTAAAAACATAAAATATTTAGGATTAGGTATCGATAACAATCTATCATGGCATATTCACATTAATAATTTGGTGTCAAAATTACGCAAAATCTTTTATTTGATGTTTTTTGTTAAATTTTACTGTCCTCTAAGGGTTAGAAAATTATTATATCATACATACTTTGAATCAAGAATACGCTATGGTCTGTTGGTTTATCATCATGGAACACAATTTTCAAAAGTAAAAGACTTCCAAGATAGAATTATAAAATCAATGGTTGCTGGAACACATTTGGAAAAAAAAAACTTATTAAAACTTATAAAAAATTAGGAATACAAAAAGTTACAGATTTGATAGAGTATTTGATAATTATAGAAAATTTATTTTCAAAAAAACATTTAGTTAAAAGAGAAACTCAATATGGTTTAAGAAGACAATACAATTATGTAGTACCAAAATTCTTTAACTTATATGGTGCAAGAGAAAAAGAATATTACGTCCCACAGATTTTTAACAAACTCCCCACATGGATATTACGTTTAATCACATATAAAGTATTAAAAATTGTTTATTAATTTGGAAAAATTATTTGTGAGTATTATAATTATTATTGGTGTTATTTGTGACTTTATTTGTATTTTATATAAAGTTGAAATGGCTTTTGTATATTAAGTTTTTTGTTCTTGATTATGAAATTTTTTGTCCCTATAATTCCATACAAGCTTTATAGTAGACTTCGGGATTTGGGATGTGCATATGAATTGTTGAATTGTATAGAATTTTAAATAAATAAATAAATAAATAAATTTTAAAAAATTAAATACCTAACCTAGCATCCTTCAACTTCTAGGGGTTCGTGCCCCCAGACATCATAGAGATGTTAATATTTATCTTCAAACAATTCGTTGGCGCTCTAATACGGTATTTCTGTAATTGATCCAGCTTATAAGTTAGTTTTAGCTTTTAATTGGTGGCATTTTTAGTAAGAATGGACATGACATTTTTAACGATTCTAGTTTTCAAATTTTTAATTAGTCTTGTGATAGTGTCTATGCTAACTCCGTCATTGGATTATTATCTTTTGAGGGTAAGCCACGTATGCGTGTTGATTAATTAATTTTTCTAATGTAATTATCTTATTAAATGTACCTTAAATTTTTAATTAATTGGTGTGCGTTTATGTCTATGACCTTGAACGTTTTATAAGTTCTCTCTTTAAATTTTTCTTTTTTTTAGTGTTGTAATCTGCCGTTTTTGTGTTTCATTAACCCCGTTTTGGGCTTACGCCTGTTGGGGGACAACAAGGGGTTTAATCTCTCAGCCGATTCTGGCTGTCTGGTTCTCTCCCCGCAGTTGTTGTTACAATTTCATTTCATTATTATTATTATTAATATTGATGATTATTTTTGATATTACCCACAGGTCAAAATTCCGATCATGTTCTTTGTCACGATTAAACATCAGTGGAAGCAATTAAGTGTTTATATAAGTACCTTTTATTAAGTTAACAAATTGACTGACATACACAAAAATTGTAATTAAATGTTCCTTGACCATTAATAAAAAAATACGATCTTAATAAGAGTAGCTATTATTAGCTTAGTCCACTTTGACTACAAAATAATAATATCAGTATTTAACGTGTACATAGACATTCTTCCTACACAAGTGTATTAGCAAACGAAACACTTCTAAGTCGTTTTCTTCAGTTTCCTTAGTTGATAAGCTCCGTGAGAAACCAACGCCACGGGAGCAGTCCACTTTCCGGTTCTAGATGGGAGTGTATAATTGGAGACGGCACACAGCTTTCCAAGGACTCCACATGAAAAATTTAAATAATAATAATTAGTCAAATATTCTCACAGGACCTAATTATTCAGACACACAGTCTATCTTCTTAGGAGTACTAGAATAAAGTTCCATTTAAGCAAGTAGCTTAATCCAAATCCAGTTTCAATAAATAATATTTAATGACAAGCTAAAAATAGAGACTTCTTATCTTAGCCGAATAGATAATTTTTATTGACGTAATTTAAATCAAATATCAGGTTACCGTAAGAGGTATGCCACTCCTTTAATTACTAAGTAATAATCCCCTTTAATAATTTTAGTCAGCAATAAAAAAACTCAGCCTTCAATACGCAATAGACTGGTCTATTTTAATCCACAGGTAAGTAGTCGTAAACGAAATTAATTACATCTGTGTAGATTAATTTCTTTGCAAACTTCCAATTTCATTATCGAAATATGAGGCAAGTAAATAGGAAGAAATTGAACTCATCTCGGGAAATTATTTCTTCGCACTGTTTTATATCTATTACTAGAGTAAGACGCTAAGCCACAAAGGGAAATTCAGCAATGCATTTGACTGGATAACCACATACGAAAAGTTCTGCCTTTGTTTCTTTAACGTGTCTCTCAAACGCGCTATTCCTTGCACTTGAGACAGAATATTTAATATAGCAGGGAGAGACGAACTTCATTACAATTCGATAACAGCATTAATTTTACGAGCTACGCTTTGCAGGGCGAGTTATTAAGTCTATGTCCGTTCGATTCTAACTTGGGAAGAGAGCGTAAGGATACAATTGTGAGAGCGCTAATAACTGTACACACAAACCTCTCCAAACTCCAATCTTTTCTTTCCGCACATGTCGACGTCTCTCCTCCATCGTTTTCTTTTCCAGTCCGGCTCCGCCCCTCCTGAGCTCTTTTCTCCATTCGCTATTTCGACTGCTCTCCCTTCAACTTCCGCTGTCTGGCTTTTTGTACCCTTCGTCGGTACTCCATCTGGTGTCCCCCGGAATTATAAAACCATCTTGTTTTATAGAAAATCTGGCACGATGCTCGTGTATTCTTTCACATACCGAGTGGCGCAAAAAAGGTGTTAGAAAGTTTTTGTCTATTGCGGTTTAATCGTACGCCGTAAATGATTTTTCTCTTGATACTGCTGTATTGCAGTTCTGAACATTCTATAGCTCACTCACTGATATCTCTCATTACGGTACTTTTCAGAATGGAAGCACTAACGTTGGAACAGCGTATGTTTATCGTAAATAAATTTTACGAAAATGCTGGAAGTAATGCTGTAGCAAGACACTTATTCAACAGAACCTTATTCAAAGATGCACCTGCAACACTCCAGGATCTTCGTACCGCAATTTCCAGAAAATGATGTCCTTCAGTCGTGCAGTCGAAAATGATGTTCTTCAGAGAGTCACCATGAATTCAGTTCAAGACTCTACACAGTGATTGCAACAGATAGAAATCGCTTTGAAAACCTTCTGCATTAAATTTCAGGATGTCTGTTTTAGCATAAATAGTAGAATCTATAACCTCATATTATGTCGTAGTATACAAAAACACCTTCTTTGCGCCACCCGGTACTTGTCAAAGCTATTGTAACTGAAACCTACTTAAGCAACAGCCAAATGTATATCTTATTTAATAATATGAACATCGTTATTCATCTTGATAATACTATATGTGCAATTGCGTAAACATGTTCCTGCTTTGGAATATAGAAGCTGCGCCTCCGCGGCGCCGAACGGATTTCCCTATTGTTTTAATATGGACACGCGATTTAAAAGACTCTCATGAGTATAAGTTTAAATCGAAATGATTGGCACAAAAAATCGCTTCTCCAAGGCTGTAGTCAATATATCGGTGAAATAAGTGGCAGAATGACAAATTATTCCTTCAAGTTTGCACAAACCCTTCACAGATGTTTGATATGTTTCTCCTTATGATATGGTAAACGTCAAGGCGTCTGTCTAGCTCGTCCCATACCCGTCGCAGCATATCTAGTGAAAAATCGAGGCTACTGCATCTCGTATACGCCAGACAGAATTTTATGTATAAAATTTACAGGATTGCTGCTCGAATGTTTACAAATAGTTTTTATTGACGCCATTATCGGCTCATAAGCAATCGGTCTCCTCAAATTGTTTTCCCACCGTGAGGTGCAAGCTTAGTTTCCAAGCTTCATCTGAAAGGTACCATTATTAAATGTTGCATTCAATTGCTCACTATTACTCATGGCCAATATTAACTAAATATTAGTCATCTAATCATTCTCTGGACTTGAATAAAGTTCCTTTATTTTTACTTCCACTTTCATTAAGATTTGAACTCATTTAGGAAAAACTGACTCTCGCGTGGCTTAATATTGCATTCCCGAGTTTTAAAAACGCTGCAGCATCGTAAAGGAAAAATGAATAAATTCGTTTTGTTGCTTTGCGGTTATTTTTTTTAAATTAATGAGAATACAGACATACACAAAATTCGGAAATTAATATACATAAAAATTCTAAGAAGATAAATAAATGTTTAAAAAATAAATAAACTTAAAGGGTATTGAACCTATATTCAATAATATAATTTTAAAGATGCCTTTTATAGTACAGAATTCAGTTCATCACATAAAATTTTAATTTTAAATTTAATGTCAACAATTGGAATATTAAAAATTATGCTATTTAAAAAGAAATAAAACTCTAAAAACACGAGCATACGTTAAATATAAAAACACCGACGGAAGAGTTTCATAACAATTTGAAAATATAAGATGCTCAAATGGCTGATATTACAGAGGGTTATTAGGGATCTGTGGTAACAATTAGCGCATGTTCAATTCTCGCGAGCTATCACGTGGTGTATTGGTAGGGCAGATATTAAAATAGTATTTGAACAGCGAGCTAAAAATAATGAGTTATGCCACCGAAAATTAACAGGTACATGTATTGTACCTGTTAATTTTCGGTGGCATAACTCATTATTTTTAGCTCGCTGTTCCATGTGTATTGGAAGAGCTACATGGCCCTTTCTGACGTCAAATTCAGCCATTCCAAAATTATGAAAACATACAAGAAGCGAGGCTTCATAGTTTCCAAGAAAGGAATATCAAGTGTACTAAATAACATTGGGAAAAACCAGAAGCGGCCCCATTCCTGAGGGTAAAAACATGGATGAAGAAAACATGTTTTCTTCATCCATGGTAAAAAGCAGGCCAATCCGAGTCCAAACGTTAGTCGTACTCCTGACGTCGCTCGGGCTTTCGTAACCGGATGTAACTCACCAACATAACGGACCATTGCACAGAAGGTAGGGTCATCTGTGTACACGCTAAACATAATTATCAACTCTGATTTACAACTGGAGAAGCGACACAAGCGCCACGTTTATAAGTTGTTGCCGCGCCATGCTCAAGAGCGACGGGCCAACTGCCCTAAACGGTATGAACGATACCTGGCGGATGAAAAGTTGAAATAAGAGGTCACACTAGATGAGACGTATGTTTATCTAAGCGACTGCAACAAGAGCTCAGCCATTTTTTCCCTAAGGGGTTCTAAGGACTTCAGAAAATGGTACCGAGAAAACATTTTCAAAAGGTTTCATGAACGTGGCGGGATACAGCAACAGCTGTAAGTTAAATTTACACAGAGTTGAGTCAAAGACCAAAGTCAAAGCCATGTACTATCTAGACTAACGTTCTAACCCCCATATTTATCCGTGAGATCCCTGTTTTTTCGGTACAGAGGTAAACAAGGTATGGTTGCACCAAGACAAGGCGTCGAGTCACAGGGCTGGGTCAACCCGCCTGTTGCTTGAACGCATGCACGAAGATAGCGGAATCCGATCCATTCCATTCAGCGATATACCCGTCATATCGCCGGACGCATCGCCTATGGATTTTTGTTGCATACTTAAATAGACCCTTGGACAGAGACGACAGTGGAGGATCCTTGTAAAGCGTGTCAACAGGATGGTTATGAAATGATCTTGGTGTTCTGAGTTCCAGCCTCTTGCGATGCAGGGCAATAGCAGCTATGCATGGCTACCAGAAGAACACATTCGATGGTGGCGAAAGGGGTTTTCTACCTTTTCTGGCTCTCTGTAACATGTTACCATAGATCCCTAATAACCCTCTATTATTGTATTTCATTCCTAAAAGTGAATCATTGTAAATTTCAATGATTATTAATTAAATTATAATGATTATCAATAATTAAATATCGATTAGACAATGATGAGATAATTATGCAGATGTCTTTGACTCAGTGTCTTAATTGTGGGTTTATTTATCTGCTCAACATATAGTATAATAATGAAAAATCAATAAACATAAATAAAAAGGAACTAAAAAGAGAAGAACGACGAGATCTTTCGTCCTGGCACTCAGGACATCTTCAGGTCATCTGGCTTGGTTTAAAGTTTGAGGGCCCTCCCCTTCTTCTTGGACATTTCGCGGTGTTGGGTGTCAGGCAAGATTTGTGGCTTTTTTGCGGAGGAGGACTGACCTGGGGGGTGAGATTGGCAGGGTGGGATGGAGTGGGCGATAAAAATGTAAACAAAACGAAACGAAAAGTAATCGAACTTAAAATCGGCTTAAATATTGAAATGGAAAATAGATCTAATTATAGAATTACTACCAAAATTTGGGTGGATTTGATAAGAGAGTAGATATTGATATGAGAGTAGATTGAATTATATAATTGTTATAAAAAAAGATAATAACAATTTGGCAAGTTGTTCTTATCAAGTCCACCCAAATTGGCAATTAATTTTATATTGGCATAACTTGAGACATTTACAAGCCGTAGATGACCAGGGTGGGCGAAGAATGTCTAAGCTTCGAAGACAATCGACATGCCACCAAAACCAAGATGAAAAGTTAATTTCTGAGCTAAAACTTAAATTGTTTGAAAACTGTGAGATATGATATGTTCGTGATATCAAGGCATTTGGTTTAACGTGTTTTTTTTTGTATCATTTCGTAGGATTGAAAATTGGCTGCCTGAATGTATTATTCGATGATGAAAGCCCTCTGCTTAGTGGTGTAGGCTGCCTGCTAACGCGGAAGTGATATAAAAGGTGATATATATATTTCCTAATAAATGATAGGAAACTGCGAGTCTCAGTTTCAGATATCCTTCGCATGATATGAGAGGGTGGCGGGAACATTTTATGTATTTAATCGTAGCATGCCCTTTCTCACTGAAAACAAGAAAGCAATTTACTGTGGTATACTCGATTCTTGATAATCTCGAGCACTACTGCTGTTTGGAAAAAAAATTAACATTAAAGGTTATAATTTATCTACCGCACATAAAGGCAAATAACATAGAGCTTAAGACGAGAGATCTTGACTGCAGTTATCGAAAAGAATTAGGTGGATAAACAGAGATGAAAAAAAAAATTATGCAATATTTACGTTAACGCATTGGCAGCGGCGGATGTGTCACGTGCAAGCCACTCATGATATTCAGTGGGAAGGCATATATGTAATGTTAATTTTTCACGGGAACTCAATCTTTGTTAAATCTATGACGATATTGTTCTCTGTATTGTGTTTAAAGACAAAATGAGAAGAGACTTTACTGTACAACATTGTAGTTAAAAACCAACTAGTTTTGGCATTTAATCCCGTCTTAATCAGGCTATCTAATTTTACTGTCTCATTATACAGGGTGTCCAAAAAGTCTGGTAACATGGCAGATATCTCAAAGCTGCCAGGTAGGCGAGATCTGATGTGTGTGGTTTATAGGTAATAGGGGGGGAGGGGAATTTATTGTCGCACTCAAATATGACTTTGACCCCCAAAGTTAAGGTCATTCATTTGCTAACTCGAAAACTATTAAAGATATAGAAAAATTTCCAACTGCTACCCTGTAGAGCAAGACTACATTAGTCTAAAAGCAATTTTTAATCACACCTTACCCCTTGAAAGTTTTTGAGAAAATGGACGAGAAAGAGTCACTCCAGGTCAGCTTGAACTGGCCACGTTGGCTGAGGTTTTTAACACATTTGAATTGCAGTGAAGCACACCGTTGGGAAGGATCGGCTCGTTATTCTAAGCATCTGAAGGACATATGGAAAGGGCACACATTAAGTGATTGATCTTGAAGGACATATGGAAAGGATCGGCTCGTTATTCTAAGCATCTGAAGCTTTGTGCGCTTTATTTCGACTCTTGAAAACAATGGCTATATTTTACTTTTTCTTATTTTTCTTTTTCTTTTAGTATGCAGCTTGTTCAGCAACAATGTTCAGAGTTTCCTTGCCTCCCCCCCCTAACCCGCAGGTCATCAGAAGAAATTCCTTTACTCCATATGAGAAGACAGCATTGTTTTGTTTTTCTGACAGTTAATTTTCTTTAGTTATTATATTTAATGGCAAATTGTCAGACTAGTATATGATCAAATTGTTATTTTAACCAGGTTATTAAATGCTCTTCATTTCAATATTTAACTCTGATCACTTCAATTTATGTCCACGTGATACGTAATTTGAATGATGGGAGCTTTCGTGTCGTGAAGTTACGAATTAAGAACTAAAATGATGGAAATATTGCAAAACTTTAGATTCGTCCTCTGTATTAAGCGCACACAAACAGTATTTCTTCATCTCTCTGTGCTTTATTATCAGAATCCCTACATTCTCATGCAAATGGCTTTTGGTCAACGACGTCGTTGTTTCTTACAACGCTGTTGTGAATTCTATTACTCATGTCTTTATAGAACGTTGACACAGATTTAAACTATCCTTTTTCAAATACCAAACGAATAAGATCGAACGGACAAGCTTGAATAGTTCTCATTATGTTTTAGAAGCCACGTTAATTAAATTTAGCTTTTGAATTCCACAGATCTTCGGAAGCGGTAGAACCGGGTTAGGCAACATCATCGCTTAATTACTATTGCGGTGCAACGAAATGATCAGCCAATTTCAAAAGAGCTCCCTGTGGTTCAGCAAATATATATAAAATTACTTATTGCGAGAATAATCTCTTGTGATTTGGATTCTTCTTTTTCTTTTTAACAATCAGATAATCAAAAATATCTTAGTCTGGCAAAAAAAAAAAAAAACGGTTTGCTTCCTATTTGCCTTCTTGAAAAAGTGACTTGCATTATAGTGCAAAGAAATATACAGGATGTACAGGAAGTACTCTTCCATTCATTTTATTCGAAGAGTAATAATGAAAATAGGGCATTATTAGGGGTACGTTAAAAAAATTCAATATTATCCCCTCTCCTTTATGCAATGTCATCTCGACCCTCACGCTTTTCCTGTTGAAGACACATATCTAATTCCAATTGCTAAGTTGTAGAGTTCATCTGATTTGTTTAAGTTCATCAACAAAAGCAACATTTTATTAGTCCAGTTGAAAGAATTATTAGGAAGCACCGTGGGACGCTCTAAATTTTAGGAAGCCGCCTTTATCCTTAGTATTATTGCAAAAGTTTGAGACAGACTTACGCAAATGATCTTCGCTATACAGTATTGCATTTATGTCGCTCATAGTCAATATTTATATAATTAATTTAGAGTATTCAATCAGTTGTTTACTGATGTTATATTGCTTTTAATTGTATTTTTTTAAATTTTGAAATGGGTTTTGTAAAAAAAAATTATGTGAGAAATACAATTTTTTTGAAAGTAGAGGTATCTTTAATGGTCAATATTTCTTTTTTGAAAATTTTTTTTCACTTTTTTTTTATTATTTGCCTTAGAGAAATTTAAAGACCATAATTAGTGGGGAAAAAAATCACATGTAATCTTCATACGAGGGAGGATCTAAAAGTAATGCATACTGATATTTTGTGGCAACATTTTTAATAATAAGCAAAATGAAACAATTCACAAGAAAGCTGGAGGTTTTTCCCTATATTTCGACATATGCACCAAGTCTGTCGACACATTTCTTCCATGGTGGCACCGCATTCATAAAATCCCGTTTTCTGACTGTATAGTGAGTGACCTGTGCTTTTCATCTGAACCAAAGCGTTAGCCTCCTAGGAATTTTTTCATTGGTCCGAAGAGGTGATAGTCAAATGGTACGAGATCTGGATTGTAGGGTGGATGTTTGAGCACTTCTCAGCCAAAGTCCTCAATTTTTTTCACGAAAAATCTGCACCATCTGGAGATGTTGCTACGGTCCAGACAATGAGCACCATTCACCCTAACATTTCTCTCGCATTTTTTCGTTGGCTCGCAAAAATCGGATTACACCTTGCTGTTCTTCACAAGTTGACGATTCTAGCAAATACGCCATCTTTACTCAGTAGTTATCGGTCTTTCCGCTAGGGATAAGTAGTCTGTGGATCAAGCCATTGCTGTCTGTAGCGAAAGATTCAAACTACCAATTTGCCAACTTTGAACATCTAGAGCAAAATAGTATTTCATAAAAAAAGTTGTTGTGCGTTACTTTACGATCCTAGTGTCTGTATGATTCTCGTATCTTTAAAAACATAACTAATAGTCTACATTGAAAATAAGAATATCAGGTTTTTTTCTTGAGTAACAGATTTTTTGATAATTTTTTTCATTTTTTTTTTGAGTTTTGAGGTTTCTACGTGATTGATGTTTTCAATACTTTCGCAGCTGTTATCGACTCTCGAAGAATGAAAGACAGCAACAGAATTGAAAACAGCAACATCCGTTTCAGTAGTTCATTTTAAACGGGATTGTTCACGTAACTTCATCAACTCCCTGCCGCTGCTGAAAAATCGATTTACATTTTTCTTTTATGCCATTCCCACCGGCAACTTGACGCCCGGAAGTTCAGAGGATTTAAAAAAAAATGAATGACGTTATTAATAATGACTCAAACCATTTTCAATTTATAAATTATAATGAGAATGATTATGTATGGAAATATTGAATAAATCATAATCATCGTGCTTCACCCCGGCTTTTAAAATAGAAAATCGATAATCAAAATCTTCAGTGTTATATAAAAGCCAAAACGTGTCAAACCACAAGCGAATTGCTAATACTTTCGGTATTAAAGCTTGAATCGGAAGGAGAGAGGTTAAGTGCAGGAGAATAGGTCATATGACACCAGTTAAATTGCATGCTCTTAAAAGAAGTATTTAGCCATCTTGTAAGTTCACCAAAATTTAAACACTGCTGAAAAAGGAAGTAATGAAGAAAGCTTAGTCATAAAAATAATTTGAATGTGCCTTTTACTATTAGAAATAACTACAAGTTAATCTTTTAAGCAATTGTTCTAAACTGATTTTTATGTTGTAATTTAATTTTTTTTATTTAATGAAAATAATTTAGGTGTTATTATGCTGCGCTAACCTATTGCGAGAATTTAAGACAATCAAATATTAAGGTTAACAGTTCATTTGTTTGAGGAGAAAAATTCCTATTTTGAGATGATAAATCAGAAACCTAGCACATGGAAACATTAAATCAGATAGTAACAAAAATCAACAATAAGAGGATAAAACTACTTAAATATACACAAAAACACACCAGGCTCGATGCCTTCATGGAAGGTGTACAATATTCGTATCTCGACGACAGTTAATTTTCGTGCAGTTGCAGCATTTCATTTCATTCTTTTTTTCAATCGCATACCGGTATACTGAGCTAAATTACACTACGGTCGGAATTACGGGGATGGGAGTTAGAGGGGACTAATTGATCTATGGTATTTAGATATATAAAGGAGTGAAATTCGATATGCAGATTTCTGTATGTAAACTCTACATTACTATGAAGTTTGGGCCAAATTCTCCCAGTGGGGTCGGAGTTTTATGGGGGTGGCAGTCAGTTGGTCTTTAGAACTACGGCAACATATGGCATGTGATATATCATTCGATCGAAAATGATGAGAAAAGAAAGAAGATAGGGTTCTTTTATCTGTTCTAAATACTACGTTCGAGAAAATCAATTTTTGATATAAAAAAATGGGAATTAATAAACGTAGATGAAGGGGTAAAAATAGATGAACTCAGGTCTTCCACTTCAGGTGTAGTTTCCTATACCTCCCTCGGGAGGATTAATTTCTTGTTTAAATGAAAAGTAACGATGCATAAAACAAGATTAGACAAAAAATTGCATTAATGCCAGTAGATGATAAATCGGGATAATGGCGTATAAATTTTGATAGAGACCAGGAGACCAGGGATAATTGATACATTTTTCAGTTTTTAATTTTTTTTTTTTTTGTAAAACTATAGAAATTTCAAAAACGTTTGAAATAACAGCTTATTGATTAGTTTTATTAATTGGGTAATAGTCATTTTTCATGTCTGAAGCATATTGTCCGTAAAAAAAATTTTTATTCGACTATGTGAAGGTGTCTCAATGCTGAGGTAAGTTGATAGTGTAACCTCTTACAAGAGAACTACACGAACATCTATCTCACTGATTCCCCCCAAATTAAAATACGTTACTCATTTACAACTGCTATTGATGCATGCAAAATAAGAAACTGCTAAATTTTGTTTCTTTCAAAATAAACCGAGAAAATTTGAGCACATATAGCCATACAAAGACTCCATTGTTAAATGTGTGTATGTGCATTATTGCGCTTTCAACTTCTTTCTTCACTACGCACGAATCCACTTCAAGTGACAGCAACGCTATCGCTTCCAAGGTATGCTTGCGTGCAAAAAAAAAAGTGCTCGTACAGCTCGTACCAAATCATTTACTGTTTATTAAGAAATTTCGCTAAACTTTTGAGATAATGAACATATAAATACACTGGTTAACAGACAAAATGCTCACGGAACCAAATTAGGTGTTTCTTTCGATATTTTTAATGGACATTACAAAAATGAGAGCGAAATTTTTCTATCAGGCGCCATTTTTAGAAAGCGTCATATATGTATTTCCACTTTCTACTTCTATTTCCCAAGATGTGCATATTACGTAAACACTATATTCCAAATATTTTAAAATAAAGTATAAACTGACCTTGAGGAGCTGTGGATGCATAAGGTCAACATTTGTCCACAAAAGAGAGATATCTTTCTCCTGCTTGTCCCAGAATCTTGAGGTTGTACGAGCCACAATTAAGTTCATAAATTCCAGATTTATGAGTGAGGACAATTTTATCTTCCGTGCTACCTAAAAAGATTTTGTTGATGTGGCTGCTTTTGTAGACGATGTTAAGGTCGAAGTTCTTGCAAATCCTTTCCATCCCTTTCAAAAGCAGTCTATTGAAGGGCAAAGATATAAATTTCTTCTTTTTCTTTAATCTGCGCCCGAAGGTTGTGACTTTTTCCACTTCCGTTTTCCATTTTTGGTTTTTGTAGGGGATATATATTATACCCATTTGCTACTGTGGCTTTTTTGATGAACGAAATTCTTCTCTTCTTTTTTCTTCAGTCATTGGTATTTTTAATGGTCTCTTTACCATGTGATAATAAGCAGCTATTTTATGATTGTATCCATGATTGGAGTCCTTTCTGTAAATCTCAAAGTGAAGGTTGCTCTCTCCCCTTCTAAGAGGACAATCTCTTTTGTGGACAAGTGTTACCTCCTACCTTCTATAATTTCAAATACGTTCAGTTTTCAGCATATTAGACCTGTTTTGGCGAGAACTTTCTTTTGTATATGGCATCTAGAAGGTTCCGAAGGAGCATCCAGCAGTTAGGGGCCCATTTTCCCTGGTACCGCCTCTCCATGGTAGAAATATCCTGGTGGAACCTTTCTCCATGTTCATCACTAAAGCACCAAGGTGGGCAGGAACAAAGTCCATGTGGGGATGCAGGAAATGAACCTTTAGTTGCATACTGCATCGCAATTCGTAAAATGCTTGCAAAAGCTCATCAACAAGTTCGGCGTAGTTGGTTCCTTATACTTTCCCAAGAATCTGTGCGCTACAACCGTCGATGCTTTACAGGCTGTTAAATCCACTGTGTTCAATCCAGTTTCAAACCCGTTATCAGCTATTAGCTCCCTGATTTATGGGCCGACAAAAATGCGGGGAAACTTCCGTTTCAGATGGTGGAATCCCGCGCCCTGCCTGTCCATTAGCTTTACTAGTTTTTCAATAAACCCAGTTTGATATGAAATGGAGGTAGCAGGATTTTTTTCAATTTCGGCTTATCTTTATTTTCGACATTCATTTGCCCAGAATCAAATTTTTGGCGATGTATCCATTCCTTTGCACTGTAGTGGAAATCTTTTGCCCGGCTATCCCACTCACAAATGAAACAATATTACTTGGTGTATCCGCTCTGCATGCTTAGGCATGACCTTGATATTTCCACAATTATACAATTTGCACCAGCGAATACCGAATTGCAATACGCTTTATCTCAAAAAGTGTACCTGCTAGAGAAATTTCAAAATTATATTGGTAATCAGCAGGAAAAAATACTACCAAATTCATCCACCTTCATTCCGTGAACAAGAAAAATCTTAAATTTTGTTGGCCAGTGACATCAAGAGTGGAATAAATGACATTTTGAAGTTAAAAGAAATGAAACAAGCTCCATAAGGCTTCACTTGAAGAACCTGGAAATAAAGGTTTGGGATGATATTTCTGTTGTTTTATTGAATTGAAAAATGTCGTGAATTTACTACTGTTTAGCGTAGCTAATCGTTTTCGCTACTACTTGTATATGTGCATCAGATTCAGATACAGTGTATCAACCTACCTCATGAGAAATGTCTGAACTTGCCCCATTTGATGCCATTACGGCAAGAAACTGCTGTTAGGTTGGATCTGCAAGTCGGCACACAGCAACCCCAGATGGCACAATTCATAGCCAACCGCATTTATGGGCTCCAAACAGACGATGTATACACTATCGGAATAAAAGGAAAATACAAATCCACAAAGATTTTTTATTGACTCAGATTATGTTCATTACGAAGAAACTTCGAAAACCCCCGAGTCCTCTCTTCCTTTCTGGTAAAGAGCTCGAGTGTGTAAAAAATGATAAATACCTCTGTAAGGTAGTAGATGCCAGGCTAAATTGGGGTGACCACGTCTCCTATGCGATAAATAAAGCTAAGAAGGCAAAGTTCAGTCTAGTTGCTCTTCTGGGGCGAAACAGCACTCTTGGAATGGATAGCAAACTTTTGCTTTATAAGATGGTTATACGAGTCATTCTTCTTTATGGTATGCCTGCCTGGGCTACGATATGCAAATCCAGATGGAAGGATCTCCAAATTTTCCAAAACGTTACCCTGAGGACTATCGCCCAACTTGACAGTCGCAACAAATATTTCTATTGCTGAAGATTTCCATATACCTCCAATTGATTGGTAGCTATGTCCAGGAGTCGCTGAAGAAGTTGCTTCCGAAGATTAAGGACCATCCCAATCCTCTGGTTGCAGATATTTTGGAGCATCCACTCACGTTTAGAAGTTTCCTCAGGCATTGCAGGCCTCGACACGTCCTGGACATCAATTTCGACGACATCCAAAAGGCCATCTTTCCGGAATACTGGATCGCATAGCTCCGCGTGCCCCTCGTCAATCAACAATCAACTCTATCGTCCTTATAGGAAAGGACCCCATCTTATCCTCTGGATGACTTAACAAGGTTTCATCTGGCTTCTTGCCTAGTTAAGTGTACTTCCCCTGGTTACTTCCTGGATGAGTATGGCAGTGAAAGCGCTGCTTTCGGACCGCTCGTTTCGTTTTCCCTGCGCTATTCGATTGTCGATTGTCTGTAAAATCAACTAAGTACAGTCCACCGCTCTACCAACTGAGCTATCGACGGCGAAACATTCTTGCCAGCTCCAAGTTTGGAGACTCATAGCGGATGTTAACACTCCCCTTAATCTTTCGATGTATTGCGGCGTCATCTTCTTAGATGTTCATAAAGCCTTTGATCAGGTCTGGCATGAAGGCCCTATTTATAAAATGATAACTGATGGTTTCCCCATGATTTAATTAGTCTAGTTCACTCGTTTCTGTCCAACAGGTCTTTTCGGGCCAGAGTTGGAGATGAATTATCTAATACCTGTGAGATAAATGGCGGTGTCCCACAAGGATCAGTGCTGGGGCCAGTTCTGTTCAATTACTATACGTGACTTCCCTGAAATCTCTTACTGCAAGCTATATTTTTATGCGGATGATGTTGCTATGCTAACATGGGCACGCCAGCCTAGTGTTGTTGTATCACGTTTGCAGAAAGCCCTTAAAGAATGTGAAATATCTGGTTTAGCAAGTGGCGATTAAAACTGAATGTCGACAAATGCAAAGCGATGTTTATCACTAAGAAGAAAAAGAGAAATCTTGACTCCTTAAAGTTATATGGCAAATACTTGGAATGGGTTGATAATTATAGATACCTTGGCGTTGTTATTGATTCAAAACTATCATGGAATATGCATGTGACTTATGCGATGAACAAGGCCATAAAGGCAAAGTTTAGATTAATTGCTCTGTTGGGTCTTAACAGTGCCCTCAGTGTTGATAACAAACTACTAAAGGTTGCATTCTGTTCTATATTGCTGACTTGATTAAATAAAAAGAGAAGGTCCAGGAAGAGAAATATTGGTAGCGTCTTTATTGACTGTTCAACGCGTTTCGAGTATTAACTCATCATCAGGAACTATGAACGACTACTACTGTTAAAAAATCAAACTACTACTGTTACACTATGTACTACTGGAACTAATCAAAACTACTATGTACTACTGGAACAAACTACTGTTATACAAAATGATTGTTCGTGTCATCTTGCTACATGGCATGCCCGTCTGGGCTACAATTTGCAAGACAAGATGGAAGGAACTCCAAACTTTCCAGAACCCTGTTCGATTGTCGATTGTCAAACAAAATTTCTGGAGAAACAAACGCCACCATCAGCAAGGTAATTCCGCTTGTATCTATAATGGCAGATGCACTTAGCAATTTGAATCCCCAAACAACCGTCAGGAATGCTTTAAGAAAATCCGCAATTCACCACATGGGCAAACGATTTGGAAAACATGAAAAGAGCGTTTTACACAGTGTAGCAACCATACTTGATCCAAGATTCAAAAATATGGACTTCAAGAGTGCGCAATATTGTGCCACAGCCATTAACTTTGTGAATAATGGCCTCAAGTCTAAACCTGCAAGTGATAAAACAACAGGTGACAATGTAACTGCCACTGATAGTAATGATTTGTGGTCAAAGAGAACTGTAGCGTTAGCTAGGAAAACTGCTTCGTCTCACAACATAACTAGCAGCAATGGCTTACACGCAAGTTTGGCATTTTACCTTGAATCGCCACTGACTCCTCATAATAGTAATCCACTGCATGCTTGGAAGATGATGCACTAAAATAATATTACATTTAGAATGATGGCCCAAAGATTTTTAACGCCACCAGCAACATCTGTGCCTGCAGAAAGACTTTTTTCAAAAGCAGGTTGCACCATTGTATTAAAAAAGGACCATGTTAACTTGTTAAGTCCAAAGCAATTGGAGAAATTGTTGATTTTACAATCGATGCCTTTGAAAGTCTTGCATAAATTTTGTTAAACCCAACTTTTATATTTGTCAAATTATCAGTAATAAAATATTTGTTGTGATCTAAGCTTTATCTATGTGATTTTATGCTATTTTAATGAGATAAAAAAATTAAAAGAACCATCGATGGTTTTCCTTAAACCATCGATGGTATTCCTGAACCCATCGATTGGGTTTCGATGATGGTTCATACTATCGATGGTGGTTTTTAAACCACTAATGCCCACGGAGAGATTCGAATCCGACCAGACGGACTCGAGAACTAGAAAGTCTACGCCCTAGCCTTCTCGGCCACCCAGCCGGCAGAATACTACGGAAAAGCCATAAGATAAAGCACTTGTTAATATTTATTTGAAAACAAATAAATTGCTATATTACAAAAATCTTTTTCTTTATTATTATTTTTTTTAATTAGCAGCATATAAAATGGGAAGCAAGTAATCAAAATAAAACATCTGTAATTTTGGAATACAATTCTCTAAAAAAAGCTCATCTCTTTGAACAATTACACTGGTGGCCAAGAGTTTGGACCAACCAGCAAATCAATAAAAAATGAATTTATACTAAAAATATTTTACACCTACAACTCTAAGTAAACATGAAACAATATTCAGGGAAGAAACAAATTTATTTCTGCGTCGTTGCTTTTTTTATTACCTTAAATCAAAATAAGACTGGCCAAAAGTTAGAACCAACATCACAAACATGCAAATAATTTGCATATTACAAGTCCTCGTATTGCGTGGTGAGCACTAAAACCATATTATGTATTGTATAATGTTAACTGAAGGCCAACGAGAGTGAATTTAGAAGTTTTAACTAGCAATTTACAAACTTCAAATAAGTTGCTGAAATCTCTCATGTGAGCTACAAATCTTTATCAGGAATTGTTAAAAATGTTAATTAGAAATAGGACGACCTTGTTCACTGACGCGAAGAGACAAATCAAGAATTAAGAGACATGATATTACATCTGGGCATGTAGTCAACACCACACAAGTCAAACTTAATCTGCAACTTGCTGCCTCAAGAAGAACATTTCGCAGCGAACTACGTGCTCAGAACTTTGCCAATTAAATTATACCCAAAAAATTGCCACTAACACAGAAACAAACGCAGGATAGACTGGAGTTTGCTAAGATACATCTGCGTGAAAACAGACTTCCAATTGTTTTTTCTGATGAAAAACGAATCAGTTTGGATGGTCCTACAATATAGCTTCTTATGAAGAGCATCGTGATAAAGAAACACTTGTTCCACTGCGAATTAAGCGCCAAATGGGTGGTAGTGGAGTGATGATTCTGGGTGTCATTGGAAGCAACGGAAAGTTGAAGATTCACATTCTAGATGGACATTGCACAACAGCTCAATATAAAGATGATCTTCACAATGTGTTCATCCCTTTGTGCAAAGTCTAGTTTAAGCAAAAACCATGGATTTAGCAGCAGGACAGTCCTGCAATCTTTTACTGCACGAGTTGTGAAAGCCTATTTTGAGAGCAACAACATTTCCACTTTTGCTTGGACTGCTCGAAATCGAGATCTCAATATTTTTGAGAATGTGGCATCTCTCACGGAACAAAAAATTTACCAAAACACAGTACAAATCTCGAGAACAACAAATGGCAGCCATTCAGAATGCTGTTAAGCCAAATGTTATTAAAAGCTTATTTAATTCTATTTCAGGTCGTTTGTCAAATATTGTAGAGTCAAAATGATCTCAAATATCAAAATAATTCATTAGTTAATGATGTAATACTTTTTTCCCTTTATGTTATACAAATGTGGTCCAAACTTTTGGCCAGTCTTATTTTGATTTTAGGTAATAAGAAACCAACAACGCAGAAATAAATTTGTTCCATATTTACTTAGAGTTGTAGGTGTAAAACAGTTTTCGTATAAATTCAGTTTTTCTTGACATTGCTGGTTGGTCCACACTTTTGGCCACCAGTGTAGATGAACATAACCTTTTTCAAATAGTTTTTAGCCTAATAAGAGATTTGTTAATATACTTTCAAAATGCTCTTCGAAATTTAGCGTTAGAGAATGAAGTTTTACGTGGTAGAAGAGGCAGGGCGACTCATGTCTTTTAAAGTATTTTTTTACTGATTTTCTAACGGCTATTATAAATAAATTACCTTTAAATAAAGATTTCCGTCGAAATCGATCAAAATTCACGCTTTGAAAACTACAATGAATAACTATAGGAGGCATAATTTGCGTTATAAAACGCATTCTTGCCTCGTTGATTATAATGAAAGGCCAATTTTGCCTCATCTAAATGTTAACAATCGTCACGAGTAAGCGCAACGATCGTTTTTTCTGCCTATGCAACTAGCCTATACAATGAACTTGTTTAAAAACAAGACAAACCAAGGCGTAGGTTATTGTTAAGCCACATAAAATAAGACCACACCCAACTTAAAAAATTTAGTTTTTTGCTGTTATATCTTCCAAAAGAAAGGAAAAAGTCGATTGAAAATTCAGAGAAGAATTTGTTAATTATTAATGGCGTTCTTGCTTTCGTTATGTTCTCTTATTTACGAAAGGAGAATCTCAGATCCCTGAAGACGTGAAAAATGAGTCATCTTCCTTAATCCCTTTGGAAACAAGAACTCTTGCCTGTCAGCTAATCACGTTTGGGTGGAAACAGAAAAAGCTATGAGCAAATAAATACAATAATTAAATTTAAAAAAGTTCAAGGATTTTGGAAAAGGAAATGAATTTTTCAGTAACTTAATTAAATTAAAACACCGTAAGATTATTATTATAATCAGAGTGGCATTATCATTATTATAATTATTTATAAGAATGTTTCGCTTTGTTTTTTTATATAATAGGAAGAGAATTAATGCGTATATTCATTATATTGGATGAACATAAATTATCATCAGAATGATGTATATAGTACATTTTGGTTTAATAAATCGGAAGATATTTTTCTTTAAAGGCAAAAAAAAATGCAACAAAGAATGATATTGAATTAAAATTTTTTTTTTGGGGGGGGGGGGAAGAGGGAACTCTTACTAGCTAAGATCTGTCAATTTTGGTGACCTTGTAAAAGAGTACCATCATCAGAAGGTGGATGAAAGGTGTTGAGAGATAAGTCCCTAGTGACATTATTTGAGTTGTCAACGTTACAACTGGCAAGGAAGAAATCGTTGGCAAAGAGAATGAGGAACAGCCTTTATTCCTGTCTCTGCTTTCGATACTCCACCTTTATCAGGCGAGGATAGGTAATGTTAATGGATAGGAAATTGTTAATGGTCTCTTGATAGTTCTAAGAATTTTTTCCTTATCAGAGTCGTTCAGGAGAAAGACAGGCGATAACACAGACAACGTCACGCTCTGAAAGAACTTAATTTGCCTCCCCTTGGATGTGGAACACGAATCCACAGCAGTATGTGAAAAATCAATAAATTCATAAAGCACGAAGGTAAGTTAATTAAATCAATGAAATAAAGATTCATCGAATATGTCCAGAACAAACGTCCATGACTCAATTCGGTGTATAGTAAGGCTTGTCACCCGCTGCTCTTCCTTTTTACTATCGACCTAGCCTCCAACAAGGTTTTCATCTAGGCATTAATAGACCTCTTATCTGGTGGTCGTATCCCAAACGTTAACCTGTATCGTCTCTGAACAGTGTTCGGTGATTTGGTTTCAGCAAGCCATACTGCACTATCCACCTTTTATTCCGTTGATACCGTTGTCTATGAACGGTTTTCTCAATAGACGATTATATGAGATAAATCATTTGGAGTTTCATAACAACCGTGGATAGTTTCAAACTGGCGAAGAAAGTGCGACTGCATTCGGACCTATGCGACGAAACACGAATTTCTTTTTACTCTCACTGTGTAGGAATGTGTCTATCTAACAGAGGAAGAAGATAAACCACTATTCCACAAATGAATTTTATAAAATAAAAACTCATATGTACGAGGGTTGGTCGAAAATAATGCCTCCATAGCTGTAACTTGTTTATTTGTTAACAGATTTTCAAACTTCTTTTTGTATCTGATACATTTGTCCTCTATGTATTGCACTACTCATTTTCGACATAGTCCCATCCCTTTCCACGCATTGGGCCAACGCGTGACTAGTCGGGCCAACGCGAGAGAAATTCCGGGGTTGTTGTCGACACGAGGATTGAATGGCATCTTTCAACCTCATCGTCAGAGCGCAACTCATATCCCTTAAGGTGCTCTTTCTTCTTTGGGAAGTGGTGAAAGTCACAAGGTGCAAAGTCTTTCATCTTTGAACTGCAGTTTTTCATCTTTCACACTGTAGGCGCTGTAATGCCTCTGGTGTGTGGCGATTATGGTGCAGAAGAGGGCCCAAATAAGTTCAGAAACTATTAAATATTGTTATGATACAAATCTTTTATGGACAACCAGTACAAAAAACTTGGTTGCATGAATGAGGAACGCTAATCGTTTGCTAAAGGAGTTTATTGTATTCGTACGGCAGTTCAACTGAATATTCAAATCTATACAGATATTAAGCCTGTCAAATGGCAATTATTTTCCATTAAAAAGTAAGGAATTTCAACCTTAGAATGTCTATAAAGCGTGTCTGCTTAAGTTTTTGGCACTGAGTTTTCGTTTCATCATGTTCGGTGATAGGGTCGATCTGTTCGCCATGGACAACAATGCTGTTAGACATAAACTGGAATAAAATACGAGGGTTGGGGCAAAAGTCATGGCAACTATTTTTTTTCTTGAAGATACCAGTCCGGTTGGAAAATGTGACATATACAGACGAAAGAACAAGGCGTTAACTACACGTGTAGACAATGATTAGCACTGAAATATCGTAACACACTAATTTATTACGGTAGTATACAGGGCAATATGGCCTTCACGGTGCAAAAGAATGACAACACAGTACACATAAAGTTGACATGACAAACTTGGGCCTAAAGACTCTCAAAGTAGTCCCCTGCTACTGTCACCACACGCTGCCAACGATGAGGGAGGCGCTGAATATCATCAGCCTCAGGCGCTGAATACCATCAGCCCGAACGTTGCTCATCACTGGTTGACACACGTCCTTGCTGAAACTTTCCTACCCACCGTGCTACTGTACGGTATGGTAGGGCATTATTCCCAAGGGCTTCCACAAATTCACTGCGACATTCCATCGCATTTCTCCCTCGGAGAACGGCTATTTTGATGTAAGCGCGCTGCTCAACACGGGTTACTTCCATCTCGCACGACACTCACCAACCGACTGATTTCACAGCCCTCTCTGCGCTACTACCAGCTATCACAGAGCCATCTGTTGTTCTGCATACACACTATGCCTGCAGAACTTCCACACGACACATATACGTTTGTGATCCGTTCACATATCTACAAGAAAAAAAATAGTTGCCCTGACTTATGCCCTAACCCTCGTATTCAGACTTAGAAATTCGAATTTTAATCTTATGGGTAAGTTAGACCATTGGAAACATAAAAGCAAAATACAGATATGGTTTCTTTCATATTCTGATATCTATCGAAATAGTTTCAAAATCTTACTCCCATACTGTATTAACGAATAGGAGAGTGGCGCTTAGCGGTCACGAAAGAACACTTTATAAATTTTTGTGTTTGCTGCATTTCTGCTGGGCGGATGCAAACATATCCAGAAATTTATATTTTTTTAAACGCGTGAAGAATGCGAACAGATTAATGTCATTTCATACCTGTGAAATTTTGCGAAATATTAGTTCAACATGTAGGGAAGGATGGGGGCGATTGGCACAGAGACATTAACTGAAAAAATACTGCAAATTTCGATAATACAGAGCAATATGCATCATCATTATCCCTATGTATTAAACATCTTTGTCTTCAGCCATTTTGAAATAGGAAATAGGAAGCCCAAAGGAAATTCCCATTTTCTAATTCAAACAGTTTTTTCCCCTACTCGTGCAAGCTTTTTAAGGATTGCTTGAAAGGTGCATATTGAAGAGTAACCATTAATAATAAGATTGAATCTGTATGGATGCGTTTGGTTAGAGTTAAACATTTAACCAATAATATGGTTTGGGGACACAGATAACATTGAGCTTCAGGAACACGGGTTACATTCTTGAAAAAGGAAGTTGATAATTGGAAATTCTACAAAACAAGTGTTGTTCTAAAGTTGTTTTAAAGTTAACAATGGAGGAACAGAATGGTCATGTGTTTGCTATGCTTTGAAATAGTCTTGATAAGTAATTTTATTTTTGTGACTGAATTGCAACAACTATCAGATGGCATTCAGCGTTTTTTTGTATTTCTGCTTAGTAAAAGATAAAATATTTTTCACATAATTTAAAAGACTTGTTCCGATATGTCCCATTCGTACCCTATGTGTGTTCTATCATATATTTTAGCATGTAATCATTTTTTGTAGAATATCAAAGAGTAACATTAATACGGAGGGTTGATTCAGATAAAATGAGACGACTTTGCAGTTCTGTTACGATGGTGTAATACCATGGCGCCACCATCGGTTGTGTTCGATGTGAGAGCCACGTTGTTGGACTATCGCCCGGCACCGTAATTTCCACTGAAGTGGGCTGAGTTTGAGGGACTCCATGGGAAGTTCGTTCCACACCTGCTGACACACTTTCCATAGCCCATCAACGGTTCTTGGTCAGCGACTTCCGAGCCGTCGTTTCAGGAGACCAAGACCACAGAAATCCATCGGTGATGCGTCAGGAGATTTTACAGGCACATGAGAGAAGGGAATAACTCGTATGCCCGTCTCCTGTTCCATCTTCCTGTAGTAAGCCACAGATGACTTGGCAGTGTGGCTTGATGCCTTGTCCATATGGATCCAAACTTTTGATTGCTCACCAGGGTACAGACGTGGGATATCCTACCGATATATGTGGTCCATTACATTATTCTGGAAGTAAGCTGCACTAATTTTACAGTTTCCAGGAACTCGACGAATCGTGAGCAGTCCACGTGAGCAATATCCGGCAACCACCATGAAGCCCTTTGAAAACTTTTCCTTGCACCTTCGGACAAAATCAGACCTGGCCTTGCCCCCTCTTTCGCGATAGTAATTTGCCCTGGGTTTGATGGTGTCATCGAGGTACACCCAAGCTTCAACCAAGGAGACAACCCACTTCCATCGGTCACCTGCAAGATGGTTTTCATACAGTTTTCTGGCGTTGGTGGATCGTTCCTGCACGTGCCTGGCCGACAGTCTGTGACCGCGCGCTTTATGACGTCGCTCCAGCCCAAGATTGTCATGAATTATTCTGGAGACTGTTGCCTGTGAAATACCTTTCCTTTGGGCTAGACTTCTCTGTGTGGGGGGATTTTCTTTCAGCACTTCAGACCGGATTTCTCGCACCACCTGAGCTGGGCGTGTTGGCTGGGGCTTGTTTCTGGTCTGCTTCTCTGCTCGTCCACGTTCATTAGATGGTCGCAATTTGTTCTTTTTGATTATTCGACCCACAGTAGCTTTGGATACCACAATACCATTTCGTTTGCATAATTCCACAATACACGAAAGACTGAAGTTAGCGTCGGAAAGGCCAAACATATACCCTTCCCAAAAAGCTGTGATTTTGGAAGCCATGTTTCAGCACGAAATGTCCCAAATAACAGCAACAAGTGTATACAAAGCTAATCTCCATGAATATTGGACGAGTCATGCAAATCACATTCCGTCAATGTCATACGCGGCGTTTAAAGTCGTCTCATTTTATCTGAATCAACCCTCCGTACATGTTGTAATTTAATGTTTTTCTGAAACTACAGAGGGGCCCAAATAATGTACTCACTGTTTCTAATTCAATCATTCGGTTGAATTATTTGGGCCGATTCTACCAACCTCGGATAAATCCTCAGATAAACACAAGAATAAACCACAGATATCCGGGTAAAATTATACGGTCCTCGAGAGGTCGGATAGCTACTTATTCTTTCTATAGTGAGCAGTTTCGTTCAAATTTACGAGCGAAAATGGCGGTACTTCCGGTCCGCTTCGATTTGAAAATGCCTTCAAAACCATTTTATTTCATGTTATATAATTACCATTTTAAAGTACGACGATAGAAAAAAGTTTTAAGGTGTAAGTGAACAGCAGATTATATCTAGATTACCTGTCTGTATTTCATTTTCACTGATCGACAACATAGCCCTCAAGAGGAGAAACGAAACGGAAGTTTGCGTCTCTGAGGTCTGATTCTCGAGCTGCATTTGTTTTTCGCGTTTCTTTTTTCTGCCATGCCGCGTTTCAACATCAACATTGACTGCAATGAATACTTTTGGTTTTTTTTCACACTAAAGGGAAGCATTAAATATCAAACTGACTAATCACAGTGCGCCTTACATTGCTTGTGCACTATACCGTCGATAAAGTTTTCCGAGGAGTAAAAAATGAAAAATGTTGATAGAACTGAAGTGGTATACCGGGGATAAGTTTAAACCTTCGGTAGCTATCTGAAGATTTATCCGAGATTGGTAGAACCGGCCCTAAATCTCATGCGAAGTGTAGTGTAACTCTGAAATTATGAAATTTGTCGTAGTGGGTGGCGCTGATGGTGGTGAACCAGGAAGCGCTCGGAAGTGGGGTGAGCCGGTCAAGGGTAAGACGCATTCTGAATGGTGCCAAGTGGAAAGTGTTCATTCCAAGAATACTACACGCGATGAATAAGGACGACCGGGGTCGAAGGATGGTTGGGGGGCAGCCGAAGCCAGTTGTCTCGCTTTGCTTAATGTACTGGTGGAGTTAAGCAACTTTGGGCGCGGCTAGTCACAGGTTGGGTACTCCATCATCATTTCCATCTCCCCCCGTGCTTCGGAAGGCACGTAAAGCCGTCGATCCCGGCTGCTGCGACCATCTTAAAGCAGTCGTTAAGTTCATCATCATTCCCCAGAAATGGGGTTCTGCGTAGGGCTGACCCCCCTACCACCTAAAGATAAAAATAAGGTATAGAAACAAGTAATCACCTCACGGTGGTGTTTGCGGCTAAAAAGTCGTAAGGCTTGTAAGGCCAGAAGATGATGATGATGGGTCGAAGGATGGAGTACCGTGATTGGTTTCAGCACGTGGTTCGCGAGGATGAGAAATGTGCAAGAAGTTTGTGGTCATGTGCTACCACTGACAGCCGTAGTTCGGTGTGCCGTTCGGCGCCATCGGCGTTGTTTAGAATCTGCTGGTAATCATTTCGAACACGTATTATAACTCTCTCACCTTTTCAAAAACTGTACCTGCAAGTCGAATTTGTAACAAGATATGGACTATCAAACGGTGAGTACATTTTTTGGACCTCTCTGCAAATACAAGACTAGGAAAAATTAGGAAATCTTTTTTTGTCCTATTCGTCTCCACTGTCCCAAGATGTGCATTTCACAAGGGCGCGAATGACCTAGATATTGACGGACCTAAAATCCTAACGAACCAACTAACCGTTAAATTAATTCAAACTAGGATCTATTTATTTGAAATTGTCGAAACCGTTTACTGATCTAATGATTACAAAATTAGATGTAATATTCGGATCCAGGCCAAATCTTCCTTTTTTATCTGGCAAATTACAAAGCTGTAAGCTATTTTACAAGAGCGTTTTCGGACATCAGACTGCAACTGTAAATTTTCTTAGGTCTTGTTCACACTAAACAGATTCTGCCTGCAGAATTTCCTTCGCCATCATTCTCATAAGTGCGCGGGAACACTCTCGCGAAATGAATGCAGGAATCTCTTTCTTTCATCTCTTACATCGACGATCGGACAAGGAATTCTTTTATACAATCTGTCATATTAAAAATGTTAAATTACATTTACATATACGAGGGCTTCTTATTGAAACGCCTGGATATATCGCCACTCAGGCCATTTAGTATAGCGCAACCGCTTTAAAAGTGAAACAAACTTCCAGCACTTGGATATTGACATACGATGACATAGTAATAAAAATTTGATATAATAATTGGTTACCATTAAGTCATGCGACGGTAAAACCAAATTGATATTTTCCTATTTTCCGCCTGAAGCACTCCTTCACGGAATTTTTCCTAGTGTGAAATAGGCCTTAGTATGCGTTATAAATCTTAACCATTTCATGAGTTTTGTGATAGTTGACCCTTGTTATAATTTTTTGTGGACGTCATTTTTTAATCACTAGAAGATAACGCACCAGTGACCTGTTTAGTGACCTATCGACTATCTTTACAATTCTTATAAATTTATTTTTTTCTAATTGTAGTGTGTAATCAATATTTTAGTGATTGAAATTTCTTTAAAAAACACGTGCACCAGCCTTTATAGCCTGTTTTTCTAAACTGGTTTTGGAATGGTAATTTTTTGCAATCTTAAAATAGATTTGGCTCCTGTTGACAATAAACTCATTGGGAACTCGAACACTTTTCGACCAATCGAATTATTGTTTACAATACATAACAAGGTATAAGAGTGATGCAGTATAGCGCCTTGTAAAGGATTTGGGAGGAAATATTCGATTTTCGATTTCACGAGATCTTGACTTAATAACCGTTATTCAGATGCGATATTGGAAAATCGGAAATTGAATTCTCCAAGCAGAAGTTGAAAACAGCCATATAGGCCGGAAGATGGCAAACCGATAAATATTTATGCAAATAAAGAAGTTATTTTCAAGTTTGGTCTTTTACTTTATTTCTTCTTTTTAATATCGTTTTACTATTTTTTTACATCTTGAAATAAGAAAGTAGAAAAACAGATGGTAACTAGAATGTTAACCTCCATGGTGGATAAAAAAGAGCATGTTTTACGTGTTAGCATTTTTTTTTCTTTACAAATAATGATCTTAATTTAAAAAACAAACAAACAAAGTAAACTATTGCGAAAAAAATATTAAGAAAATAAAGGTGACTATTAAATGACTAAATTGTTAATAATTATTAATATTAATCAATACCAAACTGGAACCGACCCAGTGTCTGTATATAAAAAATATTTAAGAAAATCTTACGTGACAGGACTTACTAACACTAACAGAAGCCAAAACAATCAGTTTTAGAACTTTGGTCTATCTGTACGTTTGTTGTTACCTCATCACGCAAACAATACTACACGAAAATTAATGCCGTTTTCACAGTTGCATTGTTTTAGGTGTAACTTGAAAAATGGTGTATGATTTACAGTGATACGCCGAGTTCTAGGCTAAACTCTCTTAAGCCTTGTATACAAGCTGACATGCGGCCAAGTTCACAAAACAAACAACAGATGGCGCTACAAGTAAATTAGAACTAGAATCACTTTATAGGAAGAGTACTGCATTTGAGTGAACTATGCCGCAAAGCTTCTGATTGGCTTTTCGGTATCACGTGGCATATTCGCAGCCATTTTGAGTTTTCCCGGGTGAATGCTTGCTAATCGTTTCTATGTACTTCAGTGAGCTTTGAAACTTACTTGGGAGCACTTGAGACTTTAATCAACAAATAGTAAGTTTCAATCGATAAACAAACTATTTTATCGATATAAGTTGCATGTATTCATAATAAACAAAGTTTTTCTAAGGTTTAGAGATGAATAATTTCGTCAATTAGCTTTTGCTTTATCCGGGCCATTAAGCCAATTTGTTGCGCGGTAAACTGCACTAAATCCAGTAGAAAAGGGAAGAACAAACATCCATGCCCACGGCGGGATTCGAACCCGCGACCCGACGGATTCGAGAACTGGAAAGCCTACGCCCCAGTCCTCTCGGCCACCGGGCCGGCCCTGTCCACTCTAAATGAAATATAACATTGAGATTTAACTTAAGCAGTCCAAAAACGATGTGAAAATGAAAAAGAAAAAAAATAGAAAAAAATAAATATTAACTTGTCTATTTTTTTAAATTTCAAATTCATAAATACCATGTAAGACATTAAATTATTTCTACATTCATTTGAATTAAATATTAAATTTATGAAATTTTATAAGTTAAGGAAATACAGATTATATTTTGTTTTTGATGACCTAAAAAAAAAAGAAGTGATGTAACAGTTTAATTTGAGCAGTAGAGTTATCTTTTATTTTTACCACGTTAAATATATTAAAAAACCTATTCATCATGTATTAAGTGAATTTACAAATCGTAAAATATTACATCAAAACATTTTATTCGAAATGCGGCGTGAATACTTTGAAAAAATGTTCACAAAACAACGTAATCTCCATACTGCCCTTTGAAGGCGTCGCTCAAGACGATTGCGATCACGGCCTTTACTATCTCGTAGGCCGTGATTGCGATACTCTTCTTATAAAGTGACTCTAATTAGAACTAGAGTGCCTTTAAGGAGAGTGGCGACAACTCGGAACAGATTTTGATTGGTTAACGCTCCGGGCGCCATAGTTTTCCCAAAACAGTGTGCCGTTGCATTGCAGATGTAGAGAAATTAAGTTTTCGTTTCGTTTTTCGTTTTATTGTGCATGTTTCTTAATTTTTGCTAATAAAATTGCATTATCCAAGCTTAAAAATTTGGTCTTATTAGATTCGCTTTAAAATTAACGATTGAAGTGGCGAAGAGGGAAGGGAAAAAATATTTTTTCATAATAAGGTATTTATTATTTTACTGTTGTTCATAAAAATGTGAATCTCACAAAATAAAGTAATTTTTTAATGATGTAATAATAGATAAATATTTCAAGGATTGTTAAAAATTTTTTAATTTATATAATTTCTTTTTATTCAAGGGCCATTCGGGCCCAACGAGCAAATTTTTTATCTTGAAAAATTTAAAATAAACCGTAAAAGCAATAGTAAAAATAACATTTAATAAACAAAACATGTTTAAGTCATGTAATATATTCAAACGGAGACAAATTTTGGAAAATGAAACTTGAAATAGATAGTTTGTAGCCTCAAAATTTATTTTTAATGGACTTCAAAAAGGAGGAGGTTCTATGTTCGTCTGTATGTATTTTTTTAATGTATATTTATCGATATTTCCTTCATTTATAAACCGATTTTAAAAATTCTCTTTTCATTGGATTCGGTTTAGCACCAAGATGGTCCCATATTAATTTCATTGTTATGTCGGTTTAATTTAATTTTTTTTTTTAATTCATTCAGCTTATTCAGTTGTTATTTAATCGCTAGACAGTGAAGTGATCAACGAGGCTTGATGACGAGCGCAGTTGTTCGCGCAAAAAGTTTTGCCAAGTTTTTGTCTCTTCTAATACCTAGATGCAACTATTATAATTGTGGTTCATATTTTTTAATTTATTTGCAACTTGCAAACACGAGAAAGTGACGTTAGAACAATTCCACGATAAAAAGAATGTAACAGTTAATCTAGATATTTTCCTGAAACTAATCATCGATAATTGAGAATTTTTTTTCATCTTTTGCAATAGATGTCAAATTTTTATTTTTGTATAAATAAAAATGTGTACAGACTGCTAAATATAAACTCTTTTGTTGTTCGCTATTAGTTTCCCTTCTTGTTGAAAAGGTCAAAAAAATCAATTCTCGAACTTGCTATCAGCTGATCAAATAATCACATTTATTATGAAAATTAAAACGTTAATGTGCTTCTTTTTTTAACCTCCTTTATCTAATATACAAATATAAGCTTGGTAGGCTAACAGGCATTAGCCATCTTTACATTTCTTCTAATTAAACTGAAAAGTATCGTAAATTGTACCTCTGCTAATTCAATCGTTGGGAAAACATGGCCGACGGCCCGAGTTGTCGCCACTCTCCTTACAGGCACCCTAATTAGAACTAGAGCACTATAATAGAACTAGGAGAGTGGCGACAACTCGGAACGGATTTTGATTGGTTAACGCTCCGGACGCCATAGTTTTCCCAAAATAGCGTGCCGTTTGCATTGCAGATATAGAAAAATTAATAGTTTTCGTTCCGTTTTTCGTTTTATTGTGCATGTTTCTTAATTTTTGCTAATAAAATTGCATTATTCAAGCTTAAAAGTTGTGGTTTTATTAGTTTCGCTTTAAAATTGACGATTGAAGTGGCGAAGAGGGAAGGGAAAAAAAGAAGTATTTATTGTTTTACGGTTGTTCATAAAAATGTGAATCTCACAAAATAAAGTGATTTTTAATGATATAATAATAGATAAATATTTCAAGGAATATTAACAAATTTTTAATTTATATAATTTCAAGGAATTTTTATTCAAAGGTCATTCGGGTCCAACGAGCAAATTTTTTATCTTGAAAAATTTAAAACAAACCGTAAAACCAATAGTAAAAATAACATTTAATAAACAAAACATATTTAAGTCATGTAATGGAGACAAATTTTGTAAAATAAAACTTGAAATTTAAGTATTTTATAGGTCAAAATTTATTTTTCAGTTGTTATTTAATTGCTAGACAGTGAAGTGATCAACGAGGCCTGATGACGAGCGCAGTTGTTCGCGCGAAAAGTTTTTGCCAAGTTTTTGTCTCTTTTAACACCTAGACGCAATTGTTATAATTTTGGTTCTTATTTTTTAATTTATTTGCAACTTGCAAACACGAGAAAGTGACGTTAGAACAATTCCACGATAAAAAGAATGTAAAAGTTAATCTAGATTTTTTCCTAAAATTAATCATCGATAATTGAGAATCTTTTTTTTTCATGTTTTGCAATAGATGTCAATTTTTTATTTTTGTATAAATATAAAATGCGTATAGACTGCTAAATATAAACTCTTTTGTTAGTCGCTATTAGTTTCCCTTTTTGCTGAAAAGGTGAAAAAATCAATTCTCGAACTTGCTATCAGCTGATCAAATAATCATGTTTATTATGAAAATTAAAACGTTAATGTGCTTCTTTTTTAACCTCCTTTATCTAATATACAAATAAAAGCTTGGTGGGCTAACCAGCATTAGCCATCTTTACATTTCTTCTTAATAAGTTGAAAAGTATCGTAAATTGTACCCATAGATATATTAAATAGACACTAGATACAGAATTGGTACTGGTATAGCGTCCCAATTTGATTGGAAGGATTTCCGCTATTATCATGGCAGGCATTTGAATTGCTTGCTACACGAGTGCTTGCGAGAGATATAATTAATTCACTAAATGTAAAAATGCACTCGCAGCAGATAAGGGAATAATTCATGTTAGTTTTTTTTTTATTTCAAATAGTGTCATTAGAATTTATTTAACGACTGAGAAAAGTATACGAGAACTACTACTGATTTAAATAAAGTCATTACATCCAATCCTAAAATATTATCACTAACAAGAGCGCATCCTTAAATAAAAATATAGGTTTTTAAACATTTGGTTGAATCAAAAACTGTTTTCAACTCTAAAAGATCATGAACTTGAATCTGAATTTCCAGTGAATCATATCTTAAAATTAGAAAGATTAATAATTGATACTTATGTAAAACTAAGAATGCACCATATTGCCAAATATTACACTCAGATAAATTCTTCTACTTCTGTGAGACAAAAGCTGACAAAAATGATTTTGTTTGTAGTTAATAATTTTTGTAGTCATTATTTTTCTTTCTATTTTTGACTGCATAAATTTGTTGAAATAATTTTTTTCAAATTAATTATGATCACTGTTTTTAATTAAAATTAATAGCATAAATATTATTGATCTAAGGAGTTTAAATGATTAATTTTAAATTTAAAAGTGGGTAGTCTCCTTTTAATGGGGAAAATCGTAAAATTAAAATTTAATAAAAACAAAAAAATAAAGTCACCAATCTTGAAAAACGATGAAGAAACTTGTGAGATGAAAGAAAACTTAAAGGATGTAGTCTATTGAAGATGTTGTTGATAGTAGAAATAAACTTAGTCTATTGAGGATGTAGATGAAGTCTTGTGAAGATAGTAGAAAACGATGATCTTGAAGAAAGTGTTGGTTTTGAAATACAGATGAAATTTTGAAGAGGGTGATCCAAAATTAGAAAATAAAAAACTCAACACTAGCCAAACAAACATTAGAAAAACTAAAATTAGAGAATAAAGACAAAATTTATACTATAGATATAACAGCTATGTATACCAACTCATACATCCCAATCATACCAACTCTCAACATCATAAAAAATCAATTAAAAACAAAATTACCTTACACGAAAGTACTAAAAATCATACAATCCATAAATCTATGTTTCACCAACAATCAATTAAAATTCAATGAAAAAATTTATTCACAAATTGAAGGCTTACCCATGGGTAGCCCATTATCACCAATTCTTTCCAACATCTATTTAAATAACATGAAGCACAATTTACTAAACAAATCACAATACAAACAACACATAAAAATATGGATGAGATATGTAGATGACATCCTAGTCATAACAAACTAACCAATAGAAATATTACTACACCTATTAGAAGAACGATATCCTTTAAAACTTACACACAACAACATGACCAACAACCGTATCACATTTTTAGATATAAACATTATAAAAAATGAAAATAATCTAGATTTTGAGATATATGAAAAACCAACAAAAGGTAACAACATACCACATTACTTATCACAACAACTCACACACCAAAAAATTAACACTATTAAACAATATTTACAAAGAATAAAAAATCTTACATCCCCGAAATATATTCCTACAAATTTAAAAAAACTTAAACTGAACCTAATAAAAAACAAATATCCAATAACTTTAATAGACAAAATTTTAATAGATGCATTTACAAACAATACAACAAAAACTATACCAATTCTACAAGAACAACCAAAAAGATTTTCAATACAATACAATAATAAAATTTTCCACAAACAGAAAAAAATATTAGAACAAATACCAAACATAAAAATCATACCAAAAATAACAAATAACATTACTAAAACATTAATAACCACCACCAACCTAAAAACAACAATCAATCAAAATAATAGCACAAATATCAATTTCAAAGAAATATGTCAAAATAATAAAGAAAAATGGAACACTAGAAATATAATTTATCAAATACCATGTAAAAATTGTGAACATATCTACACAGGTCAAACTAAACGACAATTAGAAATAAAATTAAAAGAACATGAAAGAGCACTTCGCCACAAAGACAAAAACAGCCATTTAGTAAATCATTGTATCAAAGAAAACCACACACCAGATTGGAATAACACAAAAATCATTGGAAAAGAAAATTATAAAAAAAGATTAATTAAAGAAACAATAAATATCATTACAAATAACAAAAATGTAGCCAAGCCATTAATAGAGATAAACAATAAATGGACACTACTTTTAAACAACAATTACCCTAGTATACAATAGCCAACAATCATAAACAACAATTACAACCAACTTAGCTTCATCATCTTTATATCAATAGTTAAATTCTTATTTCAACTGTTTTCACCATTCAAAAATGTTTTATCCTACTGATGATGAGAAATATTCTCGAAAACGTTTTATATAAAATTTATCCCAAAGATTTGGATCACCCTCTTCAAAATTTCATCTGTATTTCAAAACCAACACTTCCTTCAAGATTATCGTTTTCCACTATCAACATTATCTTCACAAGACTTCATCTACATCCTCAATAGACTAAATTTATTTCTACTATCAACAACACCTTCAATAGACTACATCGTTTAAGTTTTCTTCCATCTCACAAGTTTCTTCATCGTTTTTCAAGATTAGTGACTTTATTTTTTTGTTTTTATTAAATTTTAATTTGAAGACTACCCACATTTGAATTTTAAATTAATAGCATAAATTTAAATTTGCATAGTATTCTAAAGCAGTAAGCAGATATGAAAATTTTTAATACTGTACACTAAATTTATAAAAATCAAAATTAAAATATTTATTTGTTGGTAGGCATTAAGAAAATTCAAGAGAAATTTCTATTTGAAAATAATTTCAATTACATAATTTTAAATATGCTGACATTATACTAAAAATTATGGCAAAAATTTCAATGCTATGTCAATGCATATGGGAGGCTTTTGCCATTATAATGGCGGATCTCCCTCTGTTCAAGTGGGGACGACCCGCTTAATGGCCATGCTTTCTGCCTCTACTATCTCTATGATTGTACCTCTGCTAATTCAATTGTTGGGGAAAAAAAACATGGCCGACGGCCCGAATTGTCGCCACTCTCCTTACAGGCACCCTAATTAGAACTAAAGCTCTATATACAGGGTGTATCAGGTTCGATGGTCATAAAGTATCTAGCGTTGTTCTCCGCAAAATTCTAAGCATAATTTTCCTTATCCATTTTTCAAAATTCTCAAAAAAAAACTTGAAATCGTTATCCAAGGAAAAAACACTAATTGTTAAAATAGAAGATGGAAACAATGAAAGTTACATTGTTATAGATCTATCTTGGTCAGGTGACTTTTCAGTGCCGGAGCTTGTCTTTCTCGTTAGCCTCGAGTTTAGCTCGAGGCCAACGAGAGACAGGCCAGGGCACTCAAAAGTCACATGATCATCGGGGTCCAGCCAACAATTCATCCTTCATTGTCTACATCTTGGATTTTAACAATCAGTATTTTTTCGTTTGTTGGAAACAATGAAGGATGGATTGTTGCTCGGACCCCGATGATCATGTGACTTTTGAGTGCCCTTGCCCGTGACCACCAAGAGAGCAGGCCTCCGCAATGAAACTGAATACATTGCTACATCATCATAGATAGTGCAAATTCAGGGCTTATTATTGGTAGAAATACGAATAACAATGCACTATCTATGTGATGCAACAATGTATTCAGTTTCATTGCGGAGGCCTTCTCTCTCGGTGGTCACGCCTGGCCTGTCTCTCGTTGGCCTCGGTTTAGCTATTATGACGTAAATCTAAGCCTTCTAACGTAATTCTCATCATTCTGACGTAATGTATCTATGCCATTTACAGTCCCTGCTGAAGGGAAGTTCATTCATAAAAGGGTAGGAGACAGAGTCAATAGACTCGCTTACTTCGAAAATAAACAAGAGTTGCTCTACTTTAATGAGCTCTAAATGAATTGATATTTTAAATTAACGAAAATTCATAGCTAAAAATCATCATAGCTGCTAAACTGACTCAATGCTGATAGGAAATATCGTAAATAGTCAAGAATAATTAGGACTCTAACGTTAGAAGACTTAGAATTACGTCATAATAGCCAAACTTTGGATAACGATTTCAAGCATTTTTTTTGAGAATTTTGAAAAATGGATAAGGAAAATTATGCTTAGAATTTTGCGGAGAACAACGCTAGGCACTTTTTGATCATCGAACCTGATACACCCTGTATATAGAGCGTTAATTAGAACGCGCTATCGTTTGGTTTACCGGGAAATTACTTCAGCAAAACGTTGGTTGACCTTATGAAATTGAAGCGACAAAGTGCAAGCAACAGCTAGTGTAAGTAAAACAAGATAAGAGGAAAAAAAGGGTTTTTTTCAAAACACGCCTTTATAATGTTTTATTATTAAATCTCTTCAAGTCGGCATCAACAGTTTGTAAAACTAATTGTTTGGTCGAAACAATTAAGCATTTCGTATAAGAATCGTTCCTCCGACTTATGAATAGACGACTGAAATGAATTGGTGCCGAACCAATGAACCGATTTGAAAAAATATTTCCTTTAACATGCATTGTCATTGGTCCTAAGTATGTGTATCAAGTTTTAGCTCTCTAGCTTAATTTAATATTGGTTACAAGATTTGACGTATACACAAATACAGAAAAGCAAGTTGAATAAAAGCGTATAATAATAATAATAATAATAATAATAATAATAATAATAATAATAAT